>CM047508.1:5475492-5602992 GCA_026122265.1 Ammodytes dubius | reverse complement strand
ATTTTGTCAAATTCAGTCAATATCTCTTCCTAATCCGTTACCAGTACATACTGTGTGCACTGGAAATAAATCTTTTGTTGATACACATCCTAGGCTCTGTAAATGGCCATGTTGCTAGCTACGGTGGACCCATCTGTTGACATATACCAGTTTACAGACCCCAGGAGGCTGTGCATTAAAACCCATATCTTCACTGATTTGCACAAAAAAAGTGATTTTGGACGACAAGCCTTCTCCAGAATGGCTGACTCACACCTTTTAAGTGTTTCACATATCCATGCCAGCTCTTCACTTTCCCATGTCCCTCCTCGGTTTCCTTCCAAGCAACGGGCATAACTTTGTCTCGTTATGTTGCCATAGTTTTTTTCCCCTACCTCAAATCCTACAAACCACCAGTGGAGGAATGTATTTCCTGCATCAAACAAGCTCAAAAGCCCTGTGTTTCAATCCCCATACTTCCCTACTATTTAGTACGCCAGAAAAAGATGTAGGATGTCCCAAAACATGCATGTCAATTGTAGTATGCTGAAAATACATAGTTGCCCCCACTAACTCCAATCGCATTTTGGAGTATTCGTCTTTATTCTTGACATTTCTCGACATAATGAAAAACAAATCTTCCTTATCTGATTGTTTTTTTCTCTCCTGTTGCCCTAAAACTATTCTGTACTTTAGTATGTAGTGTTGTAAAAAGAAAGAGTATGTGATTTGGAACGCAGGGCAAGTTTTTTTTTTCAATGCAGTCTTTCAACTTCACTTATTCATTTCTCCTTTGCCCCCCTTTTTTCTTGACCTCAGATGACCTGTGATTTCTCTCTCCCGAGCAACACACAGCTATGGGCACTGTGTGGGAACAAGCCCGACTTGGGGTTAATGGTGGGAGCCTGTAAGGAATGGGATGGAGGAGCTAGGGAAACGAGGGAAGAGAGAGGGCGCTTTGAGAAAACACACATTTTGCTATTTTCCCAAAGCTAACGACCATCCCCGGAGGCTGAGGGAACAGGGGGGGGGGGGGGGGGGGCTGAGGGAACGGGGGGGGGGGCGGAGGGGGGGGACTGGGGGGACTGGGAGAGGAAGCGACCCATGTCACCTTCCTAATCCTAAAGCTGCACTGAGATTATGTGTTACACATCCAGACCATAATACACCCATTTTATGCCAACACTTAGCCAATGCAGGTGAACAGGCTAACATTTGGAACTTATAGATATCATCATGAAACTTTGCCAGTACATTACTTTTATTGATAAAAATATATTTTAGAATCAGAAATGTTTGAAAAAATATGCAAATTTGGCACTATCTAACTAATGATGATTACATGTGCATGACAATTACCAACATGTGAGGAAATTCTTCTGTAATAACCTAAGTATGATTATGGGAAGTTTAGTCGATGTCAGTGCTTTAGAAGTGATACTTGGTTCAAAGTATTGAACAGAATCTAATGTGGAGATAATGGCCGTTAAAGATGGTTTTATATGAGAAATATACAGACTGAAATTGACAAGGTATAGTAAGGTTTAGTTTTGGACGTTTTATTTTTTCTAGTATCAAAGACATGTTATGGCCAAATACCAAAATCTCTTAAAAAATATTACTATATATTTTACCTGCTGTGTCTCACTCACATGTCACATTCAAATCCTGTGTAATACTACTGCCTTCAAAAGTGCAACTACAGGCATTATTAAAGGACTGAGACGAGAGCTTGTTCCGCAATAAAAAATGGAAACAAATTGTCCTTAGAAGTCGACATTTGTGATGACACGGACATTTGTTCTGTGACTGATCTGGGAAAGTTGTTTCCTGTGTGGTGCTGAGTTTGTCTTTATTTATGGAGAACAGGACTGCAGATCCCAGGCCTGTGAGTGACTCAGTCTTTGGCTTAGGATGACCCTTTTCCATCCACGTATTGTGACCCACGCAGAGCCTAACTCACACTGACTTGATGTGTTGTGTTGTGTGTGTGTGTGTGGGTGTGTGTGTGTGTGTGTGTGTGTGTGTGTGTGTGTGTGTGTGTGTGTGTGTGTGTGTGTGTGTGTGTGTGTGTGTGTGTGTGTGTGTGTGTGTGTGTGTGTGTGTGGTGTGTGTGTGTGGTAGTAGTGTGTGTATGTGTCCAGACCAGAGAGGACCATATGAAGCGTACAGAAAAAAAATGGCTCTGCCTCCAAACTATCCCTGCGTTCCAAATCACATACTTTTTTCTTTTTCTTGTTTTAGGCCACAGGAGAGAAAAAAATCAGATTGGGAAGTTTTTTTTTTCATTATGTCAAGAAATGTCAAGAATAAAGACGAATACTCCAAAATGCTATTGTAGTTAGTGGGGGCATTTATGTATTTTCAGCATACTACAATTGACGTGCACGTATTGGGACATCCTAAATCTTTTTCTGGCATACTAAATAGTAGGGAAGAATGGGGATTGGAACGCAGGGTTAGTTTAAATGCTCTCAGTGCGTGGTTACCCGACACTGCTTTTACAATAAAGCGCATTCAACAGGATGTGAAACAGTAGTCTGCCATGGCTCCAGATGTTAACCTCTCTGCTGTTGTGAACTAATTGTGGGCTCCGATGTGTTTGTTTCTCAGCGTCTTGCCAAGTTTAGATCGCTTTAATGTTGAAGACAAAGGATAACTTCAGGCATTTTTTTTCCTCTGTAGTTTATGCATAAAAAAAAAATGCAACATAAATTCTGCCCTGGAACTAAAATCATAAACTTAATTAAGTTAGGGCTTTAATTTAGAATGTTTGAGTTGTAGTACATTTAGGGTTGGGTTTTTTTGAAAACTGTTGGACTAAAACAATACTTTGCCTGTAGAAATACAACCGTGTTGCTCAATAATTTGACGTCTATCTAGTCTAAAATGGTATTATTTAAAGGTTAGAGCCATAGCTTGAACTTTCAACATGTTTCTTAATGACGCCCATGTTTCTAAATCAGGGAATACTCACTCCTTCTGCATAAAAATGGCACTCTTCTTTTTTCTCTTCAAACTTCCCAAATCTTGCAAGTTTTTTTTTTAAATGAAACTTTTTTCCCCCTCCTCCTCCAACGCAATTTTTTTTACGTCAACAATTAAGATCTCTGTTCTCATAGATCCATGACAGAAAAGAAAGAGAGAGAGAAAAGAGGGGGGGGGGCATTGATGGAGAGAGCGGTAGGGGAGAGAGAGAGAGAACATTGGCAGGAGAGCGGATGGGAGAGAAACATTGGCAAGACAGGAGGAATCATGTTGGAAAGAGCAGAGGAGAAGAGGATGTGTAGAGACAGAGGGGAAGAGAGTGGAGTGAGAGAAGAGGATGAGAGAGAGAGAGAGAAGAGATGAGGAGAGGAGAAGAGAGAGAGAGAGAGAGAGAGAGAGAGAGAAAATGAGGATCATAGGTGGAGACGAACTTAAACTTGGAGCTTGTTTTTGTTGCTGCTGGCAGGCAGAGCAGCGAGAGCAGAGCGCATGTGGAAACAATCAGCCGCCAAACGCTTCCTGATAACATCATCCATATAGGCTGGGCCGTGTGTGTGTGTGTGTGTGTGTGTGTGTGTGTGTGTGTGTGTGTGTGTGTGTGTGTGTGTGTGTGTGTGTGTGTGTGTGTGTGTGTGTGTGTGTGTGTGTGTGTGTGTGTGTGTGTGTGTGTGTGTGTGTGTGTGTGTGTGTGTGTGTGTGTGTGTGTGTGTGTGTGTGTGTGGTGTGTGTGTGTGTGTAGTTGTAGTAGTGTGGGCGTATGTGGGTGTCCAGCCAGTTTGTGTGACTGTGGGAGATTGATTGAGAGAGAGAGAGAGAAGAGAGAGAGAGAGAGAGAGAGAGAGAGAGAGAGAGAGAGAGAGCAAAAGACAAAAAGAGCCCTAACTCTAACGGCAACAAAGGGAAATATGCACCACTGGCGTCTCTCCTTTGCAAAAAAGGTTCTTGGATTTCTATGCTATACAGAGCATCAATCACACACACACAACACACACACACACACACACACACAATACCTTACACTATTTCTAGCATGCTATTCAGTAAGTTTTTCTCTCCACTGGGCATTTCTCCTGCCAAAGGCTTTTTCTCACTCCCAAAGAGAACCAGAAAAGAAAAAATTCCGGCGATGGTGAGAATAGAAAACAGCAGAACTAGGGACAGACAGACAGACAGACAGACAGACAGACGACAGACAGAAGAGCGACGACGACAGAGGGTGGACGGAAGGAGACACGGGCCCCAGCATGTGTTCATCTGAGCCCGTCCAACCGTGCTAAGTCACAGAGCGCTCACTGCCCTCTGAACCAGGCTTAATGGCCCCTGTCTGTCTGTAGTGCCCTTAGCTATAGCCCTTTTTCCTCTGTCCTAATAAAGCAGAATTCTCCACATTCTCTGACAGATTCTCCTTCCAGCTGTTATAGTTATCCCCACCCTGGAGGAACTGTAGGCTGTCAAAACAACACACGCCTGGTTAACCCCCCCACCCCCCCAGCCCGCTTGCTTAAATCGGACACTGAACCGCAGACTCCTCAGTCGTAGAAACAAAAAAAAACCTTTGACGCTTAAATGGCCACACCCTGAGCTACATGCTTACCCAACCCCACAACAACTCTACTAAAGATTACAGTAAAATGAGTAGAAAGTCCATGTAACTACACTCTCAGAAAATATTATTGTAGCTTGAGGGGTGCAATGGCTTGCCACTGGGGAAGTACCTTCTGAATATACAGCTGTCTGCATAATACATTGGGACATATGTGTACCCTTGTCTTTCATGTCCACAAATCTTATATGTCAAGGCTCTTCAACCACAGCCTACAACTTAAAAAAATCAACCTTTAAGAAACAGTAAAACCTTCGATTCTAGGAGTAAAATGTATGTTTTAGCTAAGAAATGGTACAAATATGCACTATTACTGCATGGCAATACAGTATCATTCTGGCCATCAAAAGGGTAAATGTAGTTATTTTGAGGTCCAATAATCAACCCTTTTACATATAAGTGTTATTTGTACCCTGGGCGACAGAAATGGTCTCAAGCTGTCCCTTATTTCTGACTGTATTCCCGATGGTTCGCCTTTCATGGCAGCTACTGTCATCGGTGTATGAGTGAGTGTGTGTATGAATAGGTGAATGTGGTAAGAAATGTAGAGCGCTTTGGGGCTGAGAAAATCAGCTAAAAAGCGCTATTTACAGTAAGTCAAGTCCATTTACCGTTTGTATTTAAGAAGTGAAATGTCTTAAAGTTCTGTTGTGTTCTATGTGTTCCAGTGCCAGAGAACCCGCCTGTGAACGTGACGGCTGTGCTGAATGGGACAGAGGTGCTGATGGAGTGGGAGGTTCCTCCAGGCAAGATGAACGGAGAACTGCAGGGCTACATGGTGGAGTACAGCACACCTACTGCAGACCAGGTTAGTACGGACACATCAGTATTACGCACAGCACACGCACATACAACACAATACACACACACACACACACTGCAACACAGACATACCACGCAAACACACCCACCACACACACACAACACACACACAGCACGCACGCACCACGCACACACACACACACACACACACACACACACACACAACACACACACACCACACAATGCACAATGTGTCAAGCTTTCTACCTGTTCAGATTCTTGTGCAACTCCTCATCATGCACTAATACTAAATTATAATAGTTAAAAACAACTAAAAGCAACGAGTGTAACAATAAAAGATTAAAACAGTAAGCATTAAAACAACACTATAAACGTATAAAGTATATGTGTTCTGATAGTTCTTTTTGTTATTTTGGATATCAACTGACGTACTCACAGATTAGATATTCAATCTGTTGGATACTGAACTCTCTCCTTTGTCTTTTGTTGACAGTTTGTCGTGGACACTGGATTGGACACCGGGCTGTCAATCAACCTGTCTCTCCCCCTCTCCAATGTGACGTTTCGAGTGTGTGCCTATACAGGGGCGGGGCAAGGGCCCTGGACCCCCACACAACACTCACACTCATTGCTCCTGGTGAGTGAGAATATAAAAACTATAACATTACTGCATCCACTGTTACGCATATAAGGAGTTTATGATATAATGTTATATATAGATCAGACAGACAGACAGACAGACAGAAGACAGATCAGAAGACAGACAGACAGACAGACAGACAGACAGATAGACAGATAGACAGATAGACAGATAGATAGATAGATAGATAGATAGATAGATAGATAGATAGATAGATAGATAGATAGATAGATAGATAGATAGATAGATAGATAGATAGATAGATAGATAGAATAGATGCAAAAACTTCTCATTTTAGGTTTTGCAAAACAAAACATGTTGTTTTTCCTGTGACATGAGCTCTACTTTTTCCTCTCTCCCACAGAAATGGAGGAATTCAGAGGTGAGTAATGACCATCTTTACACACACACACACACTCACACACACCACAGGCCATGCTCCTATGTGACCTCTCAGAATGGCACGTAATGACACACACAGGGACAGTGGAAGTGAGATCATGGTGTATTTTCTGTTGTTTTTTTTGTACACCACCAGACTTCTCTCTTTCTTATTCTCTCCGTCGCTGGGTTTCACCGTGAGGCCGAAAGACCCTTCCTGTGTATTTTAGAATAAAAAGGAAGGAAGAGTAAAAAAAAAAGAGAAGAGAGGATCTCACAGAGGAAAGGAAAGGGGAAGAAGGGTGTTTGTTGTGTGTGTGTGTGTGTGTGTGTGTGTGTGTGTGTGTGTGTGGTGTGTGTGTGTGTGTGTGTGTGTGTGTGTGTGTGTGTGTGTGTGTGTGTGTGTGTGTGTGTGTGTGTGTGTGTGTGTGTGTGTGTGTGTGTGTGTGTGTGTGTGTGTGTGTGTGTGTGTGTGTGTGTGTGTGTGTGGATGGGGTGGGGGTGGGGGGTGAATGGGGGAGAGAGAGAGAGACGCGTCATAAATATTTATAACAGGCCCGGAACAGTGTATAGCATCTCTGTTTGCTTAGTCTAATAGAACCAGACAACGGACAATTCAAACAACAAGAATGGCTGGAGATTAAAGAGGCAATGAGGAAAGTTTGGGGGGGATGATGGATGAGTGTGAACCGGAGGAAAAGTCGAATAACATAATGGGTGGAGGGTTGTGAATGAATAGCAGAGGCTTGCGAGGTGTGTGTGTGTGTGTGTGTGTGTGTGTGTGTGGCGGGGCGGGGGTCTAGGAGTACATTTCAAAGTGGGAGTTGAGACAGCAGGAAACTCGGACACAGTGGATGTTTTGAAAATAAGTAGCTTATTTTTGGTAGAAATGGCTACTTTTAGTTAGACAAATATACAGTGGGCAGGGCTGAGGTTGAGGCTGAAATATATTTTTCCTAAAAAAAAATAATGCTCCATGGGAAACACGTAACAAGTAAACATTGCTTTCTTGCAAGGGTGTTACTACTGTATATAGGTCAGTTTGTGAACTTCTTTTACAATCCTTATGGAGATAATGTCTGTGAGATGTTTGACAAGCATTTGAACATGTAACATTTATTTGATAAATATTGTTTATGACGCTTTATAATTATTGTTTTTTGTGTTATGTGTATTTGTATGATGTGTCATACATAATTTTTTTTTGTTCGAAATAAAGACAATTTTTTTTTTTTTTTTTAAGAAAATAGTGTTGACAATTTAAACTAGCTCACCGTAAATGGTTCCCCACACAAAGTAGTATAAGGCTATTTGATTAATTACTTAATTATACCGATTTCAATTTTATTAAGACAGAAAACCCAATCTACTGTTTCTTTTTGTTGCCCATAATAATCCTACATAGTCAAACACAGACTAGTCCAAACCCCTAATATGTCTAATATGTCTACACCTCTTCCCTTCAGGTCCCTCATCCCCTCAAGCCTTTTCCTGGCACTGGTGGTATGTGGTGATGGCCATAGCCGGCGCCGTGTCCATTGCTGTGCTCATGGCTGTTTACGTGGCCAAGCTGCGCCGCAAGGAGACACGCTTTGGGTGCGTATACAGTATAAGCTGTGTCGGTGTATTTCTTTTCTCGTGGGTGGAAGGGAGGGTCTCCATAGCTTTTGCCAAAAACCAAAATGCTGCCTGACGTTTTTTTTTCCAATTGCTTGACGCAGTTGATTCATTTTTGAATAGATTTGGATATTTGGATAGAGGGGGAAAAAATCTGTTTTTTTGAAAGACAAATATTCATTCTTTGGGAACATATCGGAAAGAGTGATCGGTCTTTGTGCGTTGTTATATGACGCCTGAATGTGATCGGAACGTTTTTACTTCTTAAGGGGAAAAAAGTTAGTGTTTGAGACTCCATTGGAAATTGCGAATGTTTTAATCAATAATGTTAATGTATTTTTTCCAATTGCACTTAAAGGTTGGGTCAGCATCAAGTGTTAATGCACAGCCTAGGCTCTGTAAACTGACAACAAGCGTTGTCTAGAATTGCTGACTCACCCTTTAATGTGTTATGTTATAGCTGTCACTGTGTACTGCTGTCCATCCTGACCATGGTCTCTTGAAAACGCGATTTTTTAGATTACATTCAATTTAGATTCAAACTTTATTGTCATTGCACAAATAAGGAAAACCAGTACAACAAAATGCAGTTTAGCATCTAACCAGTAGTGCAATCAATAAAAAGTTTTGTTGTTATAGTAGCGCTATAAAAAATAATACATAAGACACAGAATGCAGTTGATCAACATAGTTAAAATATTTTGAATCCAATGAGACTAAAACTGTTTCCATAAAGGATATAAAGTTTATATTCCTACTCCTTTTCAGGCATATCAATTCAATATGTTATTTGTTTATTTTTTTGTTTATTTTTGTTTATTTTTATTTGTCAAATCATTTGAACATATTTTTTTATTGTATTTTCATGCTTTTAATTTTTTCTTTTTTTGATATGTCTGAAATAAAACTGAATCAATCAATCAATCAATCAATTATAATAATGTATTTTAACGTCGTTCACAGAGAGGCGTTTGAGCCCATGATGGAGAGTGGAGAGCTGGTGGTTCGGTACCGAGCCCGACGCACCTACAGCCGCAGGACTACGGAAGCAACGCGTGAGTTCACCTCTCTGCCCTTTGCAAGTTACACAGAAATATAAGACTTGAACATTTTTTCTCGTAACTGTCCCCACGGCATCTAACAGATAAGACTTTTTCTCAGCATGCCCAAACCAGTCCCTGTCCCAAGGATAAATAGTGATACAAATAAGCAGCATAATAACTTCCCCCCTGTCATGCCCTGGGGCGTGGATACTAGAGTTCCATGGAAGGAAATTCTTTGGCTAATTGAGACACAATGACAGTTGTATTCTTCACATTTTCAAGACAGGAACGGCTTGTTCTTTTGATCAAAGGTAGAAAGCTGAATAGCAAAGGGTTAATTAAGTCTCCCCACCACAGCTGTGAAAACAGCCTGAGAGTGTGCAGTCAGCTGAGCTGCTTTACAGAAACACTGCGGCCTTTATGCTATATACCATACCATATAATGCGCCATCTTTATCTTATCATATCGGTTACGTGTGCAGTAAACCAGTCCTTAAAGGTGGATGTCAGCAATTCTAGAGAATCGTTGTTGTCATCACTTTTTGTCAAAATCAGCTACCTGTACATGTACGGTATTTGCGCTGAAAATAAATCCAGTGTGAATAATACACAGCCTAGGCTCTGTAAACAGGCATGTTGCTAGCTATTGTAGGCCCCCTTTGTTTACATTCATTTTGTTTTCATACAACTTTACAGAGCCTAGGCTGTGTATGAACACCGGATTGTATTTCAGTGCACACACGGTGCGGACAGGTAGCAGATCTTGAGGAGATATTTACTGATTTTGACAACAAGCGTTCTCCAGAATCGCTGACTCCACCTTTAATGTTCGGCCCTGCACAATCAGGTGTGAACTGCAGAATTTCAATTTGACTTGACTGCATGGAACTTAGCTGGGCATTTTACTGACAGAGCAGAGAAAGGAGGCGGAACGGTGAAGTTGAAATCAAGATACCAGCACATTGGAGAGACGTGGGACAGGTGATACAGTTACATGAGGGAGTTACATATCCCCCCCCCCCTATGAATGAGATTTCCAAATGTAAGCAGCCTGTAACAACAGATGAAGGGCTGCTCAGACTGACTGCAGTGAATAGGTCATTTCTCCTTTGGGGGAACAGTGAAATTGAAGGTTTCAAATCTCATCCACGTGCTGCGACGACTTTGCGGTTGGAATTAAAAAAGCAGTGATTTGAATCGGTTCGTGTGTTATTAACCCAAACCCCATCTACCAGCCGGCATTAACCGCGACTCCTCGTGATTACAGACAGAGATATGTACCTGTAAACACAGCAAGTGAGGCTCAAGTTCCACACAGCTGTGACACATTCAAGCCCCGACATTGTCCCTGGTGTGTACACATAATATTTGTGCAGACCTCGTACACCGGTCTCAGCTTGCCACAGGCACAAAGAGGGGCCAGGGGGAAAGGCAACACTATGGAGAACAAAAATTGTAAAAAAAAAAAAAAAAAAAAAAAAAAAAGTGAGTAAAATGAGCCCAGCCAAAAGAGGTGTGTGGAGATAAAGTGTTCTGTTAAGTGAATGAGGGACAGAGCATTTGGGAATATAAAGGAAAGGGGTCAGATTGTGAGAGTGGAGATTTGGGCGGGATTTGTGATATTACCCAGCTGAGGTTGACCAGCAGTTTTGGCACGTTGTTCAGTGATGAGGTCAAAAACCCCTTGGGCTCCTGTCTGTTATTGCGCAGATTGGCTAATAGATGGTCACGCACGCCAGCATGTGTTGGAAGGAACATGCCTGTGGACTGAGCACATAGTTGTGAGGACGCGTGGCAGATTGATAGCGTATAGCAGCAGCTGGAAGGGGGATCTCTGAGCACGTCCCAATGTCTTGTCACATCCTAACAGGCCCAGATGTTAAGAAACAAAACTCACGTCTGCAGCAGGACCGTGACAGCCAGCTGGCTTAAGACTGGGGAATGTTTAAAATCCTGTTTAAATCTTCCGTCCTCAACGCTTCCTTAATCTAAACCCTTATATGATCTCATGACCATGTGTCCTACAACTGTAACATGGGAAGACAGAGATGCAATGTAAATGTAATGTAAAGATGCTCTATGTCCGATATACAGCTCCGGAAAAAAAATTAAGAAACCAGTCTGGATTTTTCTTAAATTTTCATCTTTATATAACTTTGTGGTGGAATTTGTTAGAAATGTTGTCAGTAGTTTGATAGTATTTACCAAAATGTTCATTCTACTCAAACATATGCCTATAAATAGTAAAACGAGAGACATTGAATGTTTTGAGTGGTCTCTTAATTTTAGTCCAGAATATATATATATATAGTCTGCACAGTGGAATTTTACTCTACTACTTCAATTTTCAGCTATTTTCTAAGATCAGATTTACATTTGAATAGATATACACATGGGATGTTTTGTATTCTTGAAAACAGAGACACAGAGTTATTTTATGACATTAAATACAAATGGTAAAATTGCATCTTAGGCCCAATTTCAGATTCAAAAGATGAAGATGTCATGAAGTCTTTTTAATGAGTTTTACAAGCAGACAGGGTTGTTTCAGTTCAGTTATAGTCTTGTTTTCATTGTTAAACAAGCTGCTGTTTATTAGCCTTGTCTCTGGCTATGTGTTGTGCATTGTGGTTCTACAGTCTGGCTGTTTTTTTTTGCTCTCTTTACTGTGTGGTTCATTAAAATGCTTTGGGACCCAAAGCACCATTAAATCTCCTTATGTATTTCCCTTCTTCAGTGAACAGCCTGGGCATCAGTGACGAGCTCAAGCAGAAGCTCCAAGACGTGATGGTGGACAGACATAAACTAACCCTGGGAAAGACACTGGGAGAAGGTAGGACTTTATTGTATTTAATCAAATCAAACTTAATTTATGTAGCACTTTTCACACACAGACAATGTGTAACAAAGTGATTTACATAATAAAATAATATCCTAACCCTACCCCAAATACCCATCAATAAACATTAAATTAGTAAATTAAATTGAATGCGTCTTTGAGTGACCTCCAAAAAAGCGCTATATAAAAACCTATCCATTATTATTATTATTAAATTGAAAGCCTAGATAAATATAGAAGTAATAAATAAATGAAGTAAAAAGTGTCGGGGGTGACAGCAGTTTGTAAACACTGCCATACAGAGAGAGTGTTGTGGTTGATCAATTTTGTGTCACCTCATTTGACAATGGCTTGAATGTAACCGACTTTAATTTCTATGAAAAAAGTTACGCACTATAGCTTTAACTATGTGACGGCCTCATTTCTGGGAAAGCCTGGAGTTAATATCAGTACAGGGAGTGCCTGACAAACAGCGTGGTGAAACAGGCATTTGGAAACACTTTTATATCAGTCAGAGTTGCTACATAGTACATCAAATTCAGCACTTATCTGCCCCCAGCACCAAATGCTTGCTTTCTACTTATCTTCAGTCATTTCCCGTCTGACACTAATGTGTTTGGAGCCGTGGGTATAATGTTACAGTTTACATAGTGATAACATACTCTGTAAAGTCAGGAGACTAATAATCCCTCACAATCTAACAAGGCATTTACTAAACTGATTTTTTTATATATTTTTATATTTAGGGGAGAGTGGCCTAAGTTGTGCAACTTTTCACTCAAAGTGACTTTAAGTAAGGCCTTGACAGTAAAGTCTCCAACTCAAATATGTACATATATTTCAGGGTGTTGTGCATCCCTGGCAATAAAAACTTTGGATCTGGAATAAACTGTTGAAGAAATATAGCTTTCGGAAAAAAAGTTGTCTTGATGCACAACTTGCCCCCGGTGTGGTGTAAGTTGTGCGGTTGGAGAGAATACCATGGGGTGAATTGTGCCATTGCTATATATCTCATAAACTGTAATGCAAGACAAATCCATTAGACACTTACTTATTTAAGGTTTATTTAAAGTAAATAAAGTAAATAGTTGACAAAGATTGAAGGACAATTTTCTTAAACAAGGCCTAGCAGATCTAATGGTTTTACCTGCAAAGCTCACAATGACAAAGTCACCATCATCATCTTTCTGGCCATCTGAACTCTCATCAGTGGTGTCGTTAAGTGGAATTGAGATGTCACTCTCTTCTGAGCTACTGTAGACAATCACTTTCTTTTGGTGACCAGCGTATACAGCCATGCCACTGGCACAACTCTCAGAAATGTACTTTGCACTAGTTGCTCCGTGCTTGTGGAACCAACTGCCACCTGACAAATGTGATTCCACTACATTTCTGCCTTTAAATCAAGGCTCAAAACCCATATGTACACCCTGGTGTTTCCTCCCCATTAACTATCTTACCTCTGCACTACTATCTGTGTTTATGTGGATGTATGGGCTTTACGTCTTTTATTTTGGTTATTGTTATTTTACCTTCATTGTTTACCTACTGAATGCACTATGTACAGCACTTTGGACAGTGCAAACTGTCATAAATGTGCTTTTATAAATACATTTTACTTACTTACTTACTTACTTATAACTCACCCAGGCCCTTTGGCACAAATCACCCCATCCCAGAATTTTGGATAATAAGCATGATGCAGCAGTTTAGGGCTGACTTCGTGCTAACTGTATAGATTCAAAATGTAGCATACCAAAGCACTAAAACATGTGTCAAATGTTTTCAAACTTGTCTATAATTGTTCAGACACAATAATCAAAACACCTTGATCATGGAAATTTTACTTTGAAAGGCAAAACACAGTTTTTTTAGCTTAAATGTGCTTATATCTTATTCCTTGTGTCTCCCTTCTTTACAGGATGAGTCAAATGGATGGCTCTTCTTAAATATGTGGTCACATTTCCAATTTCTTCCACGGTTTTCTAGAAACAAGGGGTGGAACAACTTCCAAAATGCACAACTTAGGCCACTGGATTTTTCTTAAATCTTCATCTCTAAATAACTTATTGAAAATGCTCTTAATGACAAAAAATGTATTGGAAATTGGTAGAAATGTTGTCAGTAGTTTATATTATTAAACCAAAATGTTCATTCTCAAACATATGCCTATAAATAGTAAAAAACAGAGACACTGAACATTTGGAGTGGTCTTTTATTTTTTTCCAGAGCTGTATATATATACATTTTCAAATAAACTGCATTTTTAAGTGTGTTTGGATTATTATTTATTTTTTTCAGGGGAGTTTGGCTCTGTGATGGAGGGGCTGCTAACTCAGGAGGATGCTGCTCTGAAAGTCGCCGTCAAGACGATGAAGAGTGAGTAGACAGTCAACAGCTCTCAGCAAGTCGCCCACAATGCATCCCTTTCATCTCGCGAACACTTGGCCATTTGACGGACAGGCCCCTGGGTCAGAAAATGAACAAGTGTTTGTGACAAGAAATGTTCAGTTTTATGTTCCGAATACAGACAAAGAGACAGCTTGTGGAACATCTTTGGTCAAAGAGAAAAAAAAGTTGACCCCATATAAACCGTATTGCCAAAGCTAAAGACAATTGTATAATGTTGAGGGGCGTAAAATGGCGCCACACTCTAGCAGTTTGAAGCTGTAGCGACGTTAATACAAACATTAAGAGAATTCACTGTTTTGATCAAATTCAGAAAACCGAAACGCCCTCTGAAAAGAAAAGTATATTTCTTCAATTTCGACCATTGTGTGTCCTAGCCATACAAAACATTTGTACTGTCTCCCTTCCAGTTGCCATCTGCACTCGCTCAGAGATGGAAGATTTTCTCCGAGAGGCCGCCTGCATGAAAGAGTTTGACCACGCCAATGTTATGAGGCTTCTCGGTGAGTCAAGATTCATACTGTTCGTCACATCATGGTTGAGCAAATTTAAATAACAAAAAATAAATGTTTTTTTCTTACTTATTCTGTATATTTTTAGGGTTTCTTTGCTTAGGTTTTGAGACAGAAAGAGCGGAAGTTAAAAGATAAGATACGATTTGAATAAATATATAGCAATGGGTCTGTATTAAAAAACTGTGTGTGTTCATAAGGATAATATACACACCCTCAATATTAACATGTTTATGAATATACATTCTACCAAAGAAATAGTCCCCTGCATTTTTTTCTGTAATGTAATGTAACTTTATTTAAACAAGGACAATGCACAAAAGAAACATTAACCTCGTTTAGAGCAAGGAGAGATGCATTGTACCAGGTTTAAGCAAACTGCTATTTTTCCACCTGTAGTCCCTCGATGTAATGTAGACATTATCAAAGGCAACAGTGAGTAGTTATATATAAGATGTTTTGGAGTTGGAGGCTTTAAGTTAAGACAATCATCCCAAAAGCTATGCAAATTAAACCCTATCTTCAGGCATGATTAAACTATAATGCGAGCTAAAGTGAGAAAATATGTTTGTAGTTTGATGAACTGATCCTTTAAAAATACTGACACAGTTCATTAGCGTATACTCAACAGCGATCTGTCTGAAGATAATGAGTAAAATCGTGTTGATTTCTTCAGGGAAATGTACAGTATGCAGTGAGTGAGTGTGTGTATTGTACTAATCTGGAGTGTGTTTTTACAGGTGTGTGTCTGCAGACCGTGGAGAGTGAAGGCTACCCCTCCCCCGTGGTTATCCTGCCCTATATGAAACACGGGGACCTGCACAGCTATCTGCTCTACTCAAGACTGGGAGACTGTCCTGTGGTTAGTAGGATTTCACAATAAAAGCACAGAGTCAGCAACCCACACTCACACATGTGCATAGGCCTACAGTCCCCTCCAAAAGTATTGGAACAGTGAGGCCAATTCCTTTATTTTTGCTGTAGACTGGAAATATTAGGGTTTGACACCAAAAGATGAATATGGGACAAGAGATCAACATTTCAGCTTTCATTCCCAGATCTCATATTCATCTTTTGGTGTCAAACCCAAATGTTTCATAAAAAAGGAATTGGCCTCACTGTTCCAATACTTTTGGATTGTCCAACACACACAATTATCAAGCTTCAATGGGTTTAAGGTTTATAAGTTCACACGTGTGTCTGTCAGAAGAATGGGATACAAAGGTCGTAACATATGTAAAGTGTGTGTGTGTGTGTGTGTGTGTGTGTGTGTGTGTGTGTGTGTGTGTGTGTGTGTGTGTGTGTGTGTGTGTGTGTGTGTGTGTGTGTGTGTGTGTGTGTGCGCGCGTGTGTGTGTGTGTGTGTGTGGCGTGCGTGTGTGTGCGTGCGTGTGTGTCTGTGTGTTATAGTGAGTCCCCATCCACACTCTATTGGCAGCACGTACGCTCTGAGATCATGAAAACACAAAGATACACGTCTGCTTTTGCTCTCCGCAGTTTTACTTGTTAATGGATGAGATGTGTTTTTGGAATCGATAAGTACCGTACTCAGTAAGTCCCTCAAGAGCCGGGGTGGGGAAACACAAGCGTAATAAAAACAAGATTTCCGGGAGTATGTTGAAACATCCATGAGTTCGGCAAATGTTCAAAAAACACAGTTGGTGTTGGATCCCAGGATTTTATTATCTGGAGCAGGGAGCATTCATTTCAGGCACACATAGAAAGGTGTTCTACTGCCCTCTACTGTGTAGAAAATAAATGACAACTAGTGGTGACTATACTGTATGGCTGTGTTTGAAAAGCTTACTAACGTCCTCCCCTCCTACATACTCAACATGTATATACTCCACACTGTCTACTTACCGATCGATTGTGTATGCGAGGTTCGTCGGACTGTTTACACTGAAGTATACAGAAGCAATAAAGAATTTTAAAAAAAACCTTCCATGCCGTTTGAAAAGACGCAATGCATTGTTGGGCGGTTGAGTAGGAAAAGTAACCTATCGATCCATACACAAAATCTTCCCCGGAAGTTAGTACTCATCTGGTCATTTCTCGCCTACCCAAACTTGCATACAAAACCGTCACATACTCAAATTGATGTCAAACTTAGTATGAGTAGGATGTTAGTAGGGCTTTTAGTATGAGTAGGATGTTAGTATGGCTTTGAGTATGAGTAGAACGTTAGTATGAGAAGGACGTTGGTATGGCTTTCAGTATGAGAAGGATGTTAGTAGGGCTTTTAGTATGAGTAGGATGTTAGTAGGGCTTTTAGAGTGAGTAGGACGTTAGTAGGGCTTTTAGTATGAGTAGGATGTTAGTATGGCTTTCCGAACACAGCCAAAGACTTAAACCTGTATTCTCTCTGTGTTGCCCTACAGTACCTCCCATCTCAGATGCTGGTCAAGTTTATGACGGATATTGCCCGAGGGATGGAGTACCTCTGTAAAAAGAACTTCATACACAGAGACCTCGCTGCTCGCAACTGCATGTAAGCACAATCCCTACTTCTACTTTTACTCTTTCTGTTCCCTTTTTTATGTTACCACTAGTTGCTCTTTCTCTTGCTGAGGATCTTACTTTTTTTTTACTTGTCTTGAGAGGTGAAGCCTCTACTACTAGGATGTAGTGGAAGGAATGATACTTTTGAATGGGCATTTCATTTGATGTAATTTTATTAGGGGTGTCAAGCGATTAAAAAAATTAATCTAATTAATTACAGGCTCTGTGATTAATTAATCTAAATTAATCGCATACTTATATGACACTTGTATGCCTGTTTATAAACAACTGTATAGGCTACCGTTCGTCTCTCTCTCTCTCTCTCTCTCTCTCCTCTCTCTCTCTCTCTCTCTCTCTCTCTCTCTCTCTCTCTCTCTCTCTGAACTACTAGCGCCGGAAAAAAAAAAACAGGCTAAATGACGACTGTCTATCTCCCACAACAGACAGCGCTGCACTGCCACACAGGTGTGCATAGCCTATGCCGACTCATTCAACATCGTCCTACTCATAGCCAAAAATATTGACACACACACACACACAAAGGCTGTGTGTGTGTGTGTGTGTGTTTGCTGTAGACGATCGCAGCTAGCAAACAAAATTGAGACACAGGAAGATTGAGAGTTGTTTTGAACCTACATTGTTAATTAGGCACCCACTAAATCAATGCACAGACACTGCGGAGAATAACATAAGACGTATTCCTATACCTTCTTGCTTATTTGCCTGGAGCAGCCCATAAAACGTCCATAGAGCCCTCTCTATGCTTCTTTCTTCACTCTTTAATCCCATGCAGCTCCGCTATCGTCTCACCTCTTTTGCACCGGGTCAAAGGGCAATATAGAAGTGCGATTAATCTGCGTACATTTTTTTAATCGCGTTAATTTTTCTGTGATTAATTAATCGAAATTAACGCGTTAATTTGACAGCCCTACATTTTATCATATTTTATATAAGAGAATCATATATATTTTGTAAGAAAAGTCTTAATCTGCTAGGTAGCTATTGAATATTTCCTTGTTATATAACGGAGCAGTTGTATAAAGTCAAAAAAATCTACTTTTTCATCATGGTACTCAAGTAAACTCACATAAGTACAGCTTCCCAACACTTGTGGTTTCTGTTCCGCAGGCTGAATGAGAACATGAATGTGTGTGTGGCCGACTTTGGCCTCTCCAAGAAGATCTACAACGGAGACTACTACAGGCAGGGGCGGATCTCTAAGATGCCCGTTAAATGGATCGCCATCGAAAGCTTGGCTGATCGCGTCTACACCACCAAGAGCGACGTGGTAAGTTCACCTACTGTGTGTTTGGGGGGGAAGAGTGTGTGTGTGTGTGTGTGTGTGTGTGTGTGTGTGTGTGTGTGTGTGTGTGTGTGTGTGTGTGTGTGTGTGTGTGTGTGTCTGTGTCTGTGTCTGTGTCTGTGTGTGTGTGTGTGTGTGTGTGTGTGTGTGTGTGTGTGTGTGTGTGTGTGTGTGTGTGTGTGTGTGTGTGTGTGTGTTTGTGTGCGGGGTGTGTGTGTGTGTGTGTGTGTGTGTGTGTGTGTGTGTGTGTGTCTGATGTTTTGATGTTTTGTATCATCAAAACTGTCAAAACTGGTATCTATTTGATTAATTCTCTGCCAAGGTTGGAAGTATTTTGGGTGACTATTGCTTTAAGGTTAGTGTTGTGTTAAAGGGATAGTGCAGAATTTAGCGTGAAGGTGTTATGGTAAAAATGTAGGGTGTGCTTCTGGGAAATGAATCCAAGGTCGTGACGAGGTTAGAAGTTATAAGCCATTACATTACATGTCATTTAGCAGACGCTTTTATCCAAAGCAACTTGGATAACTGGAGCACACATTCATACACCGATAGCGGCAGCTACCACGCAGGGTGCAAGCTAACTATCAGGAGACATTTAGGGTTCGGTGTCCTGCTCAGGGACACTTGGACATGTGGCGGGGAGACTGGTGATCGAACCACCGACCCTATAGTTGTGGGTCAACCCTTATCCTATCCACTTCGCCACAGCCCCGGTCATATATACTACAGTATGTTTAATCCCAAGAAATTGAGAAAAGGCACTATTTTATTATCCTCAAGAAGACAGAGTTCTGATTTATTGAGAATTCTCCTAATACCACACAATGCATATCTTCAGCAACATCTGCGACAGACATTAGTCGGTTACAGCTGATGATATGACTGCATGTATGTTTGAGTGGCCCTGGTTGTCACGCATATGTGAAAGTGTTCATACTGTGTAAGCATTAAAAAACATGGACATTCCTCAGTCAGTTGTGCATAAAGAAGGATGTCCATAAAGAAAGCCTAGACAAACATGACTGTGTTAGTTCCATAGCTAATGTTTGGACAGTACAAACTCGTGTTAGGAGTGTGTGGCAAGTGTGTTGAAAAACCTAAAGGAATTCAAAGATCCATACTTCCTTCCCCTCTCCCTCTCCCTCTCCCTCTCCCTCTCCCTCTCCTCTCCCTCCTCCCCTCTCCCTCTCCCTCTCCCTCTCTCTCTCCCTCTCCTCTCCTCTCCCTCTCTCCCTCTCTCTCTCTCTCTCTCTCTCTCTCTCTCTCTCTCTCTCTCTCTCTCTCTCTCCAATACACACACTCTGTCTCTCTCTCTCTCTCTCTCTCTCTCTCTCTCTCTCCTTTCCACATTTGTTTTCTTTCTCCCCAGTGGTCGTTTGGAGTGACCATGTGGGAGATTGCCACGCGGGGCCAGACTCCGTACCCAGGGGTGGAGAACAGTGAGATTTATGATTACTTGAGACAGGGGAACCGTCTCAAACAGCCTCCAGACTGTCTGGACAGCATGTAAGTGTCTAATCCTCCGTCACACATTCCTCACATAACACAGAATGAATGACACTGATGATGTGGTACCTTGGACATTGTCTACTGTCTACTGATTAGAAATACTATTAGATTTTTTTTACATAAAGCAATCAAGGCTTCTCGGGACTCAGAGAATTCCATGTTTCTTAAGATTCTCATTTTTAATGCTTTACTACTGAACCGTTTTTTGTTTCAGGATATACGGTTTATTTCTTTAATTTGAAAAGCTTAAACCCTTCCTGTTACTAAGAGTAAGACCGTTTCTATTTTGTCCAAAGTTTTGTCGGATCAGATTTTGGATAAATTAATACTATACTGGTCTGGAAGAAAATGTGTCATAAATCAGACCAAATCCTTCTGTAGTAACCTTCAGAATAGTGCTAAGAAAGGTTACGGAAAGGTTAATTTGATGTAAATGCTTTAGAAGTTGAGATTTTTGTATCGATAAAGAACTAATGCTGAGTTAATGTTTGATGAAGATGGTTGTATAAGGGGGAAATATACAAAATAAATAATACATCTCAAAAGTAGGCCTACCAGTGCTTGTGAAAAAAAAAAAAAAACTCTGCCAGCCCAAGAAAGACTACTATGATGAAGGGGAATGCATGATACTCTTGAATGGGCATTTCATTTGATCCAATATAACTTTCATCATATTTTATAAGATAATCATATGTGCTTGTAAAAAAAAATCTCTGCTGTGTCTCACCTTACCATTTTCTCCTATCTCTCCAGCTACTCCCTGATGTTCTCCTGCTGGCTCCTGAGCCCCAAAGATCGCCCTTCGTTTGAGGCTCTGCGCTGCGAGCTGGAGAAAGCCCTCGAGGACCTGCCCGACCCCACAGACCCCGATGAGATCCTGTACGTCAACATGGACGAATCCTCCATGGAGCCGGGGGCCGTCGGAGGCCGCGACCCCATGGGAGGGCCTTCCCCGCTCTGCCTCAAGGGGCTGGACTCGGTCACCACTGTGGAGGTCACCAGCCCAACCGCTACGTCCTCTGTCCCCAACATGAGACCAACAACGGAACCTGTGTGACTCCCTGGAGAGCCTGGACATGCCTGTGTCGTCGTCCACCGCCACACTGCCTTTACAACCGTCCTGCCGCTCCTCCCCTATCCCCAACCACCAAGCTCCCAACTCGAATGTCGATCTCTTGGAGGACAGGGAAGGCTCCAGGAAAATGCCCTGGCAGTGATTTTTTTAATGGAAGTCGCTCTTTTGAAGAAAAAAAATTACAAGACTTTCCACCTGCCAAAGTGTGCCATTCTTTCACACACACACACACACCCCGTCCACGAACAAGGTCGGAGCCGCTTGCTAAATACGTAGGACTGTAAGAAAACCACATGTGCCCCTATAGATACACGTTTTGCACAAATACACACTCAGCCGAAAAGCATTCCAAGGAAGAAGAAGTGAAGGATTGGGACATATTTCCTTTGTCGAACCCACTCGCTTCCAAAATGACGCATACGTTTTCAAGTGATTGTCAAAGTGAGAGACAATAGACAGCGGTTGAAGGAGGTTAGAGCGTGTGTTGTTTGCCCACGTACAATGCAGCACAATCAGACAAAAATGAATTCCCAGTTTTCTTTAGCAATAAAAATACCCAACTACCTGTACACAGCAGAGGGATGTCCTTTAAACTCATTAAGCTAAAAACAAAACAATGAAATCAACCGTCTCTGTGAAACCAGCTCACACACTGCCAGGCTGAATTTACAAGCAAACAAACTCAGGAGCTTGAACTTTCCCGTGAGTTAGTAAGCGCCAACATGGACAAATCTGTTCTTTTGATGGACAAGCGTCACCCGTCTGAACCCCATGTGTAACCCTGTGTAACTCAGAGAGGACTGGTGAGGAAGGGCAAGGAGAAGCAGCATCAGAATCCATTTCACTGAAGGTTTCACCGTATGCAGACGACTGGCCGCTTTGATGTTTTATTGGCAGAGGTTTACGAAAGACAACAAGAAGATTTTTACGCTTAAATCACCAACATTGTTGATGTTGCACCATAATTCTACTTGGACCTGTGTTTTTTTAGCAGGTTTTATGACTTTGATGATGCTAGAATTTCCTCTTCCTACCGAACACATGATGTTAAACTGAAGGACGGGAAAATCCAGTAGCAACAGATTTAAACAGGAGTAAAACAAAGTTTGAACAACTGTCCTGCCTGATGTGCCATTTACAAGTTACACAGGGCAACTCATTTATCACATGACAGGCGAGACACATCTGCAAGTCCTGAACCAACTAGTCGATACATCTTTGTCATAACTCAGGAAGCTAAAGGCTTTGCTCAAACAGGGACAGAGGTACTGGTCAAATCAAGAGGGTACAGTAATCAGAGGTAGATGGACAGACAGACAGACAGACAGACAGACAGACAGACAGACAGACAGACAGACAGACAGACAGACATAGGGGAGGTACGGACGTGATGGAGTAACGTAAGGCAAAATGTGGGATAAGCCCCTCACTTTTGCTTTTTTGGCTCAAGCACAGTGTTATTACACATTTTGTAATTTTTTTGTTGTATGCTGATTTTTTGTATTTCTACAACTTTGCACTAATGTTTTGTTTTTTATATATCCGTGTATGTTTGTTTATAGTTTTATATCTTTTATGCTTTTTTCATTTTTTGTTGTCTGTGTTTACTTCCTGGGACATTCTCAGTCATCTTGTAGAGAACTAGCCTATCATGAAATCTTTTCACACGTTACAACCTGTATATAACATTATGGCCAAGAACAAAGCCTGTGAAAGATGTCAACGTTTTGCAGGGCGCTTAAATACATTGGAGTGTGTTTTCCGCAATGACTGTTGGACTGGGGAAAACATGACTAGCCTCGTCATCTGACATCATCCTCCCTGCCACACACTCTTCTATTCTGGGGATATTTTTGTTTTTGACGAGGTTTAGAGCTGTAAATAGAAAGTCTGTTACCGGCAGTAGTCGAGGATGAGGGGACAGAAAAACAGCTTCTGGAAAAACTGAATGTGGTCATCCGAACCCTCTGCTCTGAGAGAAAATTCACCAGCACTTATTTCTTTTTTCTATCTCTCTCATATATGTATAGTTGCTTTAAAAAAAATCATAACTTTGTCATTGGAATGGACCATATTTTGAACACACATTTTGTTTGAATGAGGCTCTGTGTCTCTCGGTTGTATACATCAAAGGTACTTACAGCCCTGGAAAAAATTAAGAGACCAGTCTGGATTTTTCTTAAATCTTTATCTCTACATTACTTATTGAACATGCTCTAAATGACAATATTTTTATTGTGAATTTGGTAGAAATGTGGTCAGTAGTTTATATTATAAAATCTAAATGTTCCTTCTACTCAAACATACGCCTATAAAGAGTAAAACAAGAGTGGTATCTTAATTTTTTCCGGAGCTGTATATATGGAACAGTTTACAGGAACGTTTTTAAACCTGTATCATTACTGAAATTCCTTGTTAAGATGACGTGGACGTTCCCTGTTTTACCTTTGGTATTGTACACTCAGTAAGTCCCTGTCTTACATTGTTTGTGACGGAAAGTGATGCTGAAACTCTTTTGGTCTGTGCAAAAAAAATTCACCAATTTGAATGCAGGTACATCTACTGGCTTATACCAACCAGTGTGTTTGTGAACACAGTGAACATTGTGGACTTTAAGAAAAGGACCTTCCAAGAATATTATAACAAAAACTCCTGCTTTTCAAGCCTTACATCTAGGAACTTCACAACCTTACCTGCAGTGCCTTCACAGAGCCAGTACTTTGCATAACGGATGTTTTTATGTCTATGGATTGTGATTCTCCAGATGTGTTGAATTGGGAGAAGACTGTCTGTGCTATATTTGCCTTTATATTGTCACCGTCATGATTTGTAAACAAGGTTTTATACAGTCCCTACAGTATTTTGTATAAGAAATAAATGTGTTTGTCATGAATGGACTCTCTGCTTGAACTTTGATGCAGTCAATAATAGTCTCATATCATGTGTGTTAGTGAAAGGTTTATTCATTCAGATAACCAAACAATACAGCAGATGATGAGGTAAATTATTGTCTGATTACAATTCACAATCACAGCAGTACGTTTAAGAACCTGATATAAACACAACATTGGCTATGAAAGATCAATTAACAACCCGGAAAACAAGTGAAATAGTTGAATAACGTACTAATAGATGTGTGTGTGTGTGTGTGTGTGTGTGTGTGTGTGTGTGTGTGTGTGTGTGTGTGTGTGTGTGTGTGTGTGTGTGTGTGTGGTTTCAAAAGTGGATGTAGGAGATCTGCACGTCTCCCTCTATCTCCAGCATGTCTATCTCGTTGAAGGCCTGCATGCGATGGGGGAAGTCAAACAGGTGCTGCCCGTTCACAAACACCTTAAACCGCTGGTTCCCGCAACGAATCGACATCTGAGAAAAAATTATAATGAAAAATTAGGACTATAGCACTTTGAACGGAAAGAGTAAAAAAAATTGCAACACAGGACTAAATATTTTCAATTAAAGGATCCTCAATCCTAGGATCCACAATACAGCCCGGAAAAAAATTAAGAGACAAGTCTGGATTTCTGATTTGAATCTGAATCTGATTCTGATCTCTACATAACTTATTGAAATGCTCTTAATGACAAAAAATTCATTGGAATTTGGTAGAAATGTTGTCAGTAGTTTATATTATAAAAACCAAAAAGTTCATTCTACTCAAACATATGCCTATAATTAGTAAAACGAGAGACACTGAACATTTGGAGTGGTCTCTTAATTTTTCCCAGAGCTGTATAAATATGGTTATGTTTGACAGCTACCACTACTTACATCAAAGTACTGTCCCTCTGCAAAGGGGTTGAAGTTGAGCTCTCGTTCCTCCGCCCCCCAGCTCCCTCCTATCAGGCTGTTCCTCACCACGATCCCCTCCCTAAATCTGGGGTTCATGTGGAAGACTATGTCCCGGGATCGACCCACCATGAAGTTAATGCTCATTCTGCAGCACAAAAGAACAACACTTAGCCTACATGTTACAGTAGAGTTATTTAGATAGATGGATGGAGGATAGATAGATAGATAGATAATAGATAGATAGATAGATAGATAGATAGATAGATAGATAGATAGATAGATAGATAGATAGATAGATAGATAGATAGATAGATAGATAGATAGATAGATAGAATAGATAGATAGATAGATAGATAGATAGATAGATAGATAGATAGAGAGTATTTATTGTTGTTGCATGTTGTACTGTATAACAAAGCTTTGTTAAAACTATCTGGTGAGCAGCATATGAAACATATAAACATAGACCAACACACACTTGCACAAAAACGTCCCACCGTTACTCATGTACACACTACACCCACTTGTCTCCTCCGTAGGGCACCATGCCTCTGATGATGATGGTCTTCTTAGGGAACATCCCTCCTGGGATCATGTTGGAGTAGGGCACCGGCTTAAAAGAAACAAAAACAAAATAAGACTTTGGCTACAAGTGGGTTTTTCTAAATACACACAGGTTAATGGTCATTTCCTCCTAGAATCCACAAAAGGTCTCTTGATGTTAACAATACTTGGTGTGTCAGAGGATGATTTTTCCTAAGTCTGGTTTTGAATTTGTGTGGAACAAATGTTACTTACAGGATTGTGGACTGGCTGCCCACCCATGCCCTATATTCAGATGAAAAGATATAGGATGTCAATTAGAAAACCAGGAATAAGGAAATATCATGTATCCATAAAACTTCACTGTGCAGTTTTCTCACCGGCAGGTTTGATCCTGGGTATCCCCCTGATTAGAAGAAAGAAAAAAAAAAACATTTACTTTGAGTGAAAATTGGTTTTAGTAAAACATATGTCAGAAAAATCAATCAAATGTTTACAACAAAAAGTATAAGATTATTTCATACCCCCATACCACCACCACCGCCCATGCCTCCTGGATATTCGCCCTGCAAAGAAACACATATTTTAAGAATTAACTATGATTTTGTACTAATGTATTGTGGATTAATTAAGCTTAATTAGGTGTTGTTCTATGTTGTTGACATACCCCCATGTTGCCTCCTGGGTAACCTCCCTGCTGAAAAGTGAAGAACATATCATTTCCTGTACAATTCTGTGCTGAATAAAACTTTTACACTTAAGGCGAGACACGGCAGGCAAAAACTCGTTTTTTTAAGCACTGGTCAATTTTGAGATTTGTGTCTATTTAGCTTCCATAACATGTCTTCTTTCATACTAGTACGGATAAAAGGTCCAAAATATACGTTTTAGGTGTTTATTTTACTAAACTTTGACTCCTTGCGTCTGTATTTTGCTCCTAAATTCGTCAAAAGTGAGCATTTTTTACGTAACATACAGCACCGCGGCCGCTGTATGAAACATAATAATCTTGGTACTGTTGGAAAGCTCTGAATCTCAAGAACAACGTTATCGCATCCAAATATGGTCATTTCCCTTGAATCAGTAACCAATCGTGAAAGTGTTGAAATGCTAGGAACGCGGCCTCATTGGCTAATGCACATTTCTGACGATGTGATTCGCTGAAAGGCATCACGTGATGCTAGCCGCGGTTAGCTCGAAAATCACAAAATAAAATGGGAAAAACGTCGAAAATATGCCAAACCAACACAAAAAAAATACTTAATCAATTGGCTACGGACATTACATGATCGCCATTTGAAGGGGAGAAGTGTTAAAGACATGTAAATAACGCCGATCACGTCGGAGAGACACAGACTGTCAGAGGATCAGAGAGGGGAGATGGTGGGGAGAGGAGCGTCTGTGCCGACAGGAGCAGGTTGACAGACAGTGGCTAATAATGAATTAATCACGTTTAAATTAGCATGTGGATGTAAATGTTACTATATATGGTGTATATATGTTAAGCAGTGGTATGCCTATATGGCAATGAGGGGTGTAGGGCCTAATTAAATAACTTACTCTAGCTATAATCAGTGAGTATCAGCAGAATTCACGTTTTTATCTTTAACGGCCGTTTTCTCAAAATGAGCTTTTTCCAATACTCTGCGAAAGATATCTCAACTTCTAGACCACTGACATCAACCAAACTTTCTATAATCATTCATAGCACTATTTTAAAGGTTTTTACACAAGGATTTGTTAATATATTGTTAATTGTCTGATTTATGATACATTTTCCTCCTAAAAACATGCCTAAAATGCATTTCTAAGACATGTACATAGTATTTTTTGATTTATTAAATGAAAAAAGGCTGTATCCAAAATCTGTTGTGTAAAAACCTTAGAAACTAATATGTGCTTAAAATAAAATAGAGATTTTAACTCTGGCTTTATCCAACATCTCAAATTCTTTCTCGAAAAATGACCCAAATGTACGCATAATTGGTTTAAATATTGCCATATTTGCATATTAATAAAATATTAAAGAAAAACATGTAATACAAAAAATATATGTGTTAGTGTCAGTAATCAACTGGCAAAGTTTCATGATGATATCTATAAGTTAAAAAAAATTCCCTATTCACCTGGGGTGTCTCGCCTTAAATTAGATTAGATGACACTTCATGTATTACCTATAGTAGACACTATAAACATGTATTAATTTCAATTTGAGCAGAAAAAGGTATTTATTCACCCCCATGTTGCCTCCTGGATATCCTCCCTGCTGAAAAGTGGTGAGCATGTTATCACTGTTTAATATTTCATTTTATTTTCAAACACACTAGCATCCTTTCATGAACAAATATACTTACTGGCATGCCTCCACCCATGCCTTCACCCATGCCACCTGGGTATCCTCCCTAGAGAAAGAGAAAGCACAGTTGTTGAAGTCATGTGTGTTTCACTATATTGTCAGGAATATTTAAAGGAAATTGCTTAAAAATATATGTTTTAACCCCAACAACAATAACATACCCCCATGTTGCCTCCTGGGTAACCTCCCTGCTGAAAAGTGAAGAACATATCATTTCCTGTACAATTCTGTGCTGAATAAAACTTTTACACTTAAATTAGATTAGATGACACTTAGATATATAGTATATATATATGATAATAATAAATGAAAATATAAATAATAATAACTATTATGACTAAGGAAGCTTAATTAAAATTAGTTACGGACAAGGGGTGGGATTAAATAAGCGTACACTTCTTCCCACTCCTTTTCGAACATGTTGTTACAATTATCAAGTATTTTTCATTCATGTATCTAATTACGCTTTCTAATTTTTGTAACATCATTATTTTATGTATGATATTTTCAGTTTTTTCAGTTTTTTCTTTTACAGGTTCGAAATAAATTTCAATCAAATCAAATCAAATTATATAAATATAGGCTACTGTACTTACTCCCACTGTTTATCACTGTTTAATATTTAATTTTATTTTCAAACACACTAGCATCCTTTCATGAACAAATATACTTACTGGCATGCCTCCTCCCATTCCTCCGCCCATTCCACCCTACAAAGATAAAACAGAAAAAGAAAATTATAAACTACATAATGTTACTCTACTCTACTATACAATACTTTATTATAGCTAGTAATTGCAATGTTATATATCTTGTAATAATGTTGGATTAAAAATAACCTTTACACTTAAATTACGTATACTTACTCCCATTCCTCCTCCCATTCCACCCTACAAAGATAAAACAGGAATGCAAAAAAAATAAAAATACACACAACATATCTAATTAACATATAATATAATGAAAGTTCACAGAAAGTTTCATAAAGTATATGAACTATAAAAAAAACAGCAGATTGGAAAAACGTGCAAATACACAGGCACATTGTAACTTACTTATGGCAAATACTTCTACTCTATCATACTGTACTTTATCATAGCTTGTAAAAACAATGTAATAATATGCTGATATATTTTATAATGAGATAACACAGTGGTAATAACAAGATGAACTAATCCTAATCATAAAGCTAATTCAAAACCTTGCAGTAAAAGCGTATACTCCCTTGTGAGCTAAAACAACAACACAGGTAAAACAACTAGCCCTGCACCAAAAACTACTCACACCACATCTGCTATTATTCTAGATTATATATAACTCCCCTGACGACCCTATACTAAGCCCCTAGCAACCATTAATAACACCTAAAACAGCTAAAAATGACACAGTTTCATGGCACATTGCTGTTTCCGCTTATGCCAAAGCTTGAAGTAATAAAAACCTGGCAACCCAGCAAAACAAAGCATATACAGTATTTTCCATTATCAGCATGTATTGATTTTACTCACTCCCATTCCTCCAGGATACCTATTCATGCCACCGCCAGCGCCCTGACGCAGAAGCAAAAAGTATTAGCAATAGCAATGAGCTTTTTCCATGATTTATTATTCAGAGCCGCCATATTTTTTCACCCCTTTTCCCCCAGCAAAAGCCCCAAAGCGCACAGAGGAAAACTCAGGGGAGCGGAAGTCTCACCCCTATGACATTAATGGTCTGGATGGAAACGTCTCCAGCGATCTGCATTGCACAAACTCTCTCCACGGGGATACGGTGCTCGAAAGTATGGAAGTCGTTCCCATTGACTTTGATCTGCAAAAGGGGGATTTCGAATGGTTAGTGGAGTGTGTAATGGCGTGTACTCAAATGTCAGTATGTATGGCCCAAGCATTAATCATTATGTGGGGAAAAAATATGTTTAAGAGGTATTCAGAAATGTATAAACCACACACAACTGCAGTAGAATAAAAGCTAAAAAATGTATTGGTTCAAATGACATTCATTCTAGGGTAACTATTTACTTTAACTTCTATTTAAGCATTTATGTGCACTATATAGACATTAGAGAATGGTTCTTATCAAACCACAATGTAGTTATAAGCACTGATATGTTTTTATTTATGTCGGCTTCTTGTCAATAAATGTAACTCTGTTTAAACAGATATAGGAAAACGCAGCTGTTATTATTATTTTTTTTTTACATTTTGGGTCAATACTGTAAAATAATAAACACTTAAATGTACTAATATCTACTTATTAACTATATTTCAGTTTGTTATAACCAATTTAGTACATGTTTAAATAGTATCTGTAAATATTTCATTTAAATAAATTGGTTAAGGTTATCTGTTATCTTTTGTATTATGTTTTCCATAATAAAGCAGTAGCCTATGTGGCCTTGTGGTTGCTCTGACCTGGTAGCCCTGTCCCGTGACCATGATGACCATCTCGAAGGCCTGGCCCTTGCTGAAGGGCATGTCCCGGATCTTGTCCTCTGAGCCCCAGGACCCATTGTCACACGAGTTGAACACCACTTTGTCCCAGCCGTCAAACCGAGGGTTGAAGTGGAGGGCGACGTCACTTGATTCTGACTCTCCGCACAGCAGGTTGACATAGAACCTGAAGAGAGTAACACCAGGAGAACCATAGAATTATCAGTACTGAAGTGACTAATATGTTGGTTTACTGATAACAATTCATTAACAAATGTGAACAGTATAGGTGGGGCCAATTGTGAAGAAACTGGTCATGTAAAAAAAAAAAAAAAAAAAAAAAAAAACTCCCTCTACAAAGTAGATAAGTCACAATACAGCCAGGTATGTACTGTGTATTTACTTTGTATGTTAATGGGGCTGTAAATGTACCTTTGGCAATCCAGGTATTACTGTTTGAAAAAGGGCAGGGAGAAATCATAAAAGTGGAGTCTGCTTTGATACGGAACAATGCGGAAAGAAACCCTGCTCCACCCAGAGTTAGATTACACAAGGCGGTCCCTCAAGATTTTAATTATGTCTAAAGGTTTACAGATTAAATAATGCAATACATCTCAATTTATATAACAGAAAAGTATTTTTGTCACCAACTAACCTTTAGTTTTTTGAATGGTTGATGAATTTATGTATTTATTATTAATTTAAATCTTTTTCAATATTCAATAACATTATATTAGTATTGTATCCATGATATTTATGAATTTGGGTTGTGTTGTGTTCATGCGTCCTGTGACTTAGTAACCTGTCTGTGAAAAATGTTATAAATATGTGAATAATAATTAAAAAAAGAAAAAAGAGAGATTAATAATGACTACTTACTTATACCTAATACCCTCCAGCTTTAACCAGTAAGTCGTCACAGAATTACTGTTCTCAAGATTGAATTTCATGCTAAGAGTTACAATGTCAGTGCGCCCCGGTGGCGTAGTGGACAAAGCGCGTACCGTATCGTCTCAAGTCTTCATTGCAGTGGTCACGGGTTCAAATCCGACCCCATCCCCCCTCTCTCTCTCTCTGTCTCCCCATTTCAACTCTGTACTATCAAATAAAGCTTGAAAATGCCAACAAAAAAATCTTAAAAAAAAAAAAAGTTACAATGTTACAGATTTATGTTCACCTGGTAATTTCCTCAGGAATGGAGCCCTGGATGTAGATGGACGTCCCTGCCCTCAGGCCTCCGTGAATGGGTCCCAGATGGGGGATTCTCTGTTCAAAGCACAAAGAACACTCAACCACACTGCACAGCCATGCATGGGCATACTCTTCCTGTTCCTGTTGTTTTAGTTCTTATTCGCTTTTCTAATGTGTATTCTATACTTGATGTATTTTAATCTTGCCCCTGTAAAGCACTTTCAATGGCCTTGTGTCTGAAATGTGCTATATAAATAAACTTGCCTTGCCTTGCCTTAGACAGTAAACATGTTGAGTAAAATTACTTCAAAGTAACTGTATTTTCTTTAAAGTTAATTCCATTGGATACTTAATTTTGTATTTCTGAATAATAATAATAATACATAAATCACAACTATTTCTGAAAGACTCATATACTACAACATTTTGGTGTGGCCTTCCCTATAGTACACACTGTCCTGCGTTTTCAACAAATTCATTCTCGGCTACTTAAACTATAAATATCTACAGCAACCAATGATGATTAACCAGAATTTCCACAACAAATAAGCCCACATTACTGTGCAGATTTCTAGAATATTAATGCTGGCAACACTATTGACAAAAACATTAGAAATGAGCCTGGTGTATCTAGATATTGTTACATCCATCAGGAGTATGCATACATATAACTTATCCAATGTAATATAGTGTTTAGGTCATATTGTTTTTACGTAATTCTGGACATAATTAGTACTTTGATTTTTTTTCTTTGGAATTTGCAGACACAAGCCTGGACTGGCCCCCTTTGGTCTGAACTTTGTCAGATGATTTAATCATATCGACCTAACTAGTGATTCAAAATAAATAGATAATAAATTATTTTGCATTACCCAACAAGCTATGCAAGGCAAGGCAAGACCATTTTATTTACATACTGTAGCACAATTCAGACATAAGGCCATTCAAAGTGCTTTACAGGGGCAAGATTAAAATACATAATACACATTAGAAAAGCGAATGAATAGAAATGAAAGATTTAAAAGCTGATGAATAGAAATATATGGGAATATATATATATATTATATAATATAATGTAAAAGTACAACCTATAAACTCCAGCAACAGTTAGTGCAGGTACTTACTGGGCTGTAGATGGGCTGATAGCCAGGCGGGGCGACAAACGGCATGGCAACAGTCACGGAGCTGGAGACAGTCAAGTATAGAATCAGGAGGAGATTTGGCAGGAACTGATCTCTGCTGGAGGCCTTGTTTTATACCAGTGATGAGGGTTGGGCCGGACAGGGTACCAAACCCTGCACTACATCACTGTGTTTACTTTGGAGGCACAAGATGCACATTAACCTTTGACCCACCGCAGAGGAGTGGCACCTATACTACAAAAGACAGAGTGAGTGAGTGAGTGTGTGTGTGTGTGTGTGTGTGTGTGTGTGTGTGTGTGTGTGTGTGTGTGTGTGTGTGTGTGTGTTGCGTGTGTGTTGTGTGTATATGTAACCGGCAAATTGTCGAAACCAACATGAAACTGTGGCAGCTATTGTCGCAAGAGGAGGAAGTAAAAAGTAAAACTACGGCAAGGTAGAAAGACTCCTTTGCAAGTGAAGTCATGCTGCGGAGGATATCGCTGAAGTAAATGTATGTCTGCTAAATACACTCACTCAAGTATCAAAAGTTTGTGTGCAACTTTTAATGTGTACACAGCATGAAACATTTCATTGTTGTAACTGGTCAAGGTTAGAGGCTGTAGTGCTACGAATTTGATGTATAATAGCTATGTATGTAAAATCTGTAAAGAAACTACGAACTATAAAGCTGTCAAATAAGTGGAGTGAAGTAAAGAGTACTATAGGTTCAGCTAACTCAGACCTAGGTGTCATAAAAGTGTTCACAATCACAGTAAATGCAAATGTAATTTACTTTGTTGATAGTTTATTGTCATTGCTGCCTTTATATTATTTCTACAGTGTCATTATGGCTTTTAAACTGTTTCCAAATCCTAAAAATGGACTGGTGTTAGGTTGTTACAATAACACAACCTTTTTGTTGCAACTTTCAGAATATTTCTTGGTTTTTTTTGGAGACATAATCGCTGTGTAGCAAGTTGAAGAGTAATCAGTTGTCTTTTCCTTTTTTTTACTCCCCCGAGATTCAAATAATTATAAAGGGTGTTTGTATGATCAAATACAATAATGATTACATATCAAACCAAGTCTTCCAACCTAAGGCAAACAGGAACACCAGTAAGCCTTATCTACAACTCTGCATGCATACTGTCATTTTACATACACTTCATGGAGGCAGTAGGTTATTCCAGCAAATATATCGCAAAGCAAACATGCCAGCTCTTCATTTACACACACACACACACACACACACACACACACACACACACACACACACACACACACACACACACACACACACACAGACATATAAAGGCTGTCATGGTGATACATGGGGTGTTTCCTGAAAATTGTAAAGCATAAGAATGCACTTCTGATATTTGACTAAGATAAAGTTCTGCCAAAGACCCAATAAAACACAGACATAGACGCCTAAGAAGGAAGGTGTATTCAAATAAACTCTAAAGTCTAATAGTGGGCATGTCAATATTGTAATTACAAGATGTGTATCAGGGTAATAAGAAAAGCATGATGGCTGAACACGCCTAATAATCACTTGCCATATAATATTTATAATGTCAGTTTTATTGCTGGAATTATAGAAAAATAAATCCCATTTAAAGAGTTAATATTTGGATTAAAATGATAATGTAAAGCACGGAATTTTTTTTTCCTAAAATGTATTCAATTTTGAGGAAAACTCTTCTTAAAATATAGAAAAAGGACACATAAACATTCTCACACACACACACACACACACACACACACACACACACACACACACACACACACACACACACACACACACACACACAAAGTTACATGTAAATGAAGACACAGGCTGCAGTTCTCCTTAAAATAATCTGTTTATTCTGTATTTAAACACAGGGTTCAGTCAGAAGGACACTCAAGTCAGGTGGAAAGTAGTGATCTCCATTCAGCTCCGTAGCATCCACTGCCTCTGTGTGTGTTCCACAGCGACACACACACACACACAGACACACACACAGACACACACACACATTTGTCAGCAAATAAAATACTGCTATGGCTCTGACAAAGTGAGTCATAAGATTAAATACAAGATGGAGAAGTTTGTGATCTTTCTGTGGGAGGCAAAGTGAGACAGAAGTGTCCGGGATCACATCAACACATCACACGTGACTTTTTATTGATTGAGAAAAATAACTGATATGTTGGAATTCCTAAAAATATCTATAATAAAAACCTAACTATAGCGAAAAAACAAAAACAGCTAATTTTTTTCTCTCTTTCTGACTGCAAACTGGGCATTTTAACTTCACAATGTGAGAGCGATTCTCTTCACCTTTTGTTTTGTGGATTTCACAAAACATGACACACTTGACATGTTTAGTTTTCCGACACAGTAGCATTGATCATCGTTTAAATTTCTTCAAAGCCCTAAAGAAAAATAAATATATGTATCTATGATTTTATGTAAAATATGTATTTTCATCGACGCAGCCTAGACAAATACATGACTCGGTTATACAGATGACGCCATGGCCAAAATGTACACAATAAATACATTCAATACTTATTTTAACGCACTCGCCAAAATTCGTTGCTGTGCATAAAAGTGTCGACTGTTGGCCAGATATACAGACGGGCTAAAACGGTCGTCTTCCGAAGATTTGATCTGCATATAAACAATAAATAAATAACCTTGGCATCCACCTATATACTGTATAATGTGTGCACGTCATTGCTATCTTATATGAAGACACACACACACACACACACACACATCAGTAGAGATAGGGGAGCACAGACACATTGTAAGACTTCAGAGTGCAAACTGGGTTCATCTTTACAGCGGATTCACACTGGTATATACGTCACGTATGCAGATGACACTGTTTTATCGGTAAAGTCAGTCCAACAAGAGTTTTTCCGTTCGTTATAGTTGGTTGAAGATGTATTTCTAAGTCTCGAGTGAGGAAGAAAAGGAGAGAGAGAGGTGGGGTCTTGAATGTCCCATGCCCTCTCAAAGATGTCTTAGTTAGCTGCTGTGTCATTCTTCCTTTCAAAACGCTCTCTCTCTCTCACCGAAAAACACCCAAAACTAGAAATGAAATATCCGATGGCAGCAGCTGTATACAAAAAAAAAAAAAATCCCCCAACTTTACAGACAAAACAACTAAAAACTTATCTACTCTACTCTGAAATAAAAAGTGTTTAAGCTAAAAATTCTAAAACTATCCGGTTGCTAAAGCAGTGACATTGCTATAGGCACTCTACAGAAGTAGCGACTGAAAGAGCCAGTTGTGTGTATAAAGGCATTGTAATGCAAGGCAATCTATGTATATATTTTTGATTTTTACACATAAAAAAGGCCATGTAATGTATTCATAGCGGAATAAAAAAGGCCCCTGGCTTTGATAGTATTATATTATCTTCTGTTTATTTCTCATATCTATCCCATTGTCCCTTTGTGCATAGCTTCAACAGAGGAGAGAGATGTGCAGACAAAGGATTAAACTAAGACTTAGATGTGTTCCATCTCTATATTTCTATTCTTCCCTCCCTCCCTCTCTCCCTCTCTCTCTCCCTCTCCTCTCCTCTCTTTCTCTTTAAGACGCAAAGTTAAAACGCAGGATTTTTTATCCGAGCTGATCCTCATATTGTTTCCTGAAACAGTCTCCAGCGGGGAAGAAGTCCCAGCAACGCTCCTGGTACAACTTCCACACGTACGATTCCTGAGAATACAGAAAGAAAGATTTTATTTTTTTTTAAATACAGAAATGTGAAAAATATTTAAAAGTATACAGTACATCTGGCTGCAACTCTATTTAATGTCTAGCGTTCTTTATGTCGACTTAATGCACGTTTACTGACCTGTCCCGTGTGTTCTGTTTCGTCCTTATTGATGAGATACATCAGGAAGAACCTGAAAGAGAAACATTCAGAATTCAATACTTGGTTAAAGGAGTAGTCAGTGATCTTGTTTTTTTTTGTAAAAATAAGTGACCTGCCCGAATGCCCGTTTATAGAGCCTAGGATGTGTATTAAACACACACACACACACACACACACACACACACACACACACACACACACACACACACACACACACACACACACACACACACACACACACACACACACACACACACACACACACACACACACACACACACACACACACACACACACACACACAGTACAGACTGGTGGCACATCATGAGGAGATATTCACTGATTTTGACAAAAAGTGATTTTGACAGCAAGGATTATCCAGAATGGCTGACTCCTCCTTTAAAGCCTACTATTTCAAACATTACAAGAAAGTCAAGGATTTAAAGGCTATCTAGAAAATTTGAAGTAAAAGTAAAAAGATAAAAAGTTATAGAAAAAATAACAAAAGGAAGACAGCAAAAGTCTAAACTCAAAAAACTCAACACATGCACATTTTAAAGGAGTTTAATTTTTTGATTGATTGATTGATTCAGTTTTATTTCAGACATATAAAAGAAAAAGAAAAATTAAAAGCATGAAAATACAATAAAAAAAATATGTTCAAATGATTTCACAAATAAAAATAAACAAAATAAACAAATAACATATTGAATTGATATGCCTGAAAAGGAGTAGGAAGAAGTATAAACTTATTGGATCCTACCTCTTTTCCACAGCTCAATAACTTTATAATAATAATAATTATTATTATTACTATTATTTTTTTTTTCTTTTTTTTTCTTTATATATTTATACAATCCATATATCCATATACACTCGACGCCATTGCAATTGTGGCATTGTCACTCTGAAAGGCCACTCACATGTAGTTGGCTAAGTTGTGTTCTTCTAAAGGCCACTCACATGTAGTTGGCTAAGTTGTGTTCTTCTAAAGGCCACTCACATGTAGTTGGCTAAGTTGTGTTCTTCTAAGGTGTGCGTCTCGAAGCCGTGCGGCGTCGTGTCAAAGTAGTCACTTCCAATTCCACAGATGAAGCACTTGGTCTGCAGGGAGAAAGAAGGACAGATTAGATTGAAACATTGAAACACATTCTCACCTTGAAGGATTCAACATCATTTCAAATGAGGGACACAATTCCATAGGTGTTAATCCACCCCTATGGAATGTTCCCCAGCCAATCAGAATAGAGTGTTCGCACAGACTATGGTATAAAAAAGGTGAAATGAACTGAAGGTGGATTAGGTAAAGTCTTAAGTCTGCAGTCAAATCAAATCCCCTTATTTTTGGAAACTGATTTTCTTACCTCCATGTCCTCTCTGACCTGCTCCTGCTGGTCTCTCAGCTCTCCAAAGGCATCAATGATCAAACCTGACAGACAGACAGACAGACAGACCGAACGACAGACAGACAGACAGACAGACAGACAGACAGACAGACAGACAGACAGACAGACAGAATTTTACTCGTATGAAAACCAGAGCTCTTCAGATATAAAAGAAGTATTCAGAATAATGTAGCACCCTACTTCAAGTTATGGCGTTGATTTCTTGACAGTTTTGACTCGTATTTTGGTAACCTGTATTGTTGGTCCCCTGATTGTGCTCTGTTAGTTTGTGTGTGTGTTTTGCCTAGGTGTGGCACCACATTACTCTCTGTGTAAATAACCACTTGTATTTTTAAAATGTACTAATTCGATCATAAATGAATTAGGTTAAATAGGTTATAAAGTCCTGTTTATTAATTAATTATTCATTCTAAATTACCCTGGATGAATAACCACTTGTGTATTTAAAAACGTACCCTGGATGAATAAACACTCGTATATTTAAGAACGTACCCTGGATGAATAACCACTTGAATATTTAAAAGCGTACCCTGGATGAATAACCACTTGTATATTTAAACACGTACCCTGGATGATAGCCAGCAGGATGACAATGACGAAGAAGAAGAAGGTGATGTCAAAGATGACTCTGTAGAGCTCGTACTCGTCTCCGGCTGGGTCTTCTATCTCATCACCGATTCCTCCGCCGGCTCGCACACCAACGTACATGTGGAACAGGTAACACTGCAGGAGGGAGGGACATGGGTTTCTTTAACTACACACATAAAGGGGGCGCCTTTTCGCGCAGTTGGTAAGGCGTCCCCCCCCTCCCGGGCCGGGCCCAGCAGCAGACCCGGGTTCGATTCCCACCCGCGGTCGTTCTCTGCATGTCACTCCCCTCTCTGCCCCATTTCACCTCTGTCTCTCTGCACTATCAAATAAAGCATAAAAATGCCCCAAAAAATATCTTAAAAAAAAAAAAAAAAAAAAACACACATAAAGGTAAATTCTGAATTATGCTACTTCTTCTGTCTTCAAACCTAAATCCATATCTCCGCTCACATGTCAAAAAAGAAAGAGTCTGGTCTTCTTAATGCAACAAGGTATAATCTAATCTAATCTAATCTCTTAATATAAGAATAAATAAATAAATAAGTATGAATCTTACAGTCATCATGTCGTCACACTTCATGTCCGGCTCGTCCTCATCTTCACTCATGTTGTAGAACTTGCGGAAGAAGTTGAAGGCGACTACGGTGTACAGGTAGACCACCACAGCCAGCAGACCCACCGTCATCATCAGCTAAGAGGGAAAACAATGCACACTAGTACTCTAGCTCCACACTGCAGATTTCTATGCTTTACATCAAAGTGCCATTTAAAGTCTATCAAGCTCCATGTTCTCAATGTTTAAATGTTAGTTTGTCTGGTTGTGTTTGTGTCTGTGGTTGTGCTTTTGTTCTGTTGTACTCTGTGTAAGAAAGCAATGATGCACTGTGCCCAAGACAAATTTCCCCACGGGGACAATAAAGTTTAACCTAACCTAACCTAACCTAACCTAAACATGAAAGCATCATCAGTACAATTACTATCGACATTCACACGAGGCAAGGTGGGTGAAGTGTCTCGCCCAAGGACACAACAGTCATGACACAAGTGGCAGGGCGGGGATCGAACCGCCAACCCTTCGATCGTTGGCTGACCCGCTCTACCACCTGAGCCACAGTTTGCCTTGTGATGCATCGTTACAGTGTGAGTGCTTGAGTTTAGTTGAGTTTAGTTTAGTTTAGTTTAGTTTAGTTTAGTTTAGTTTAGTTTAGTTTAGTTTAGTTTAGTTTAGTTTAGTTTAGTTTATTTTCACATACAATCACTATAAAAAAAACACGTAATAGTAAAAAAAACTAAATACATGTCTGGGTGTGGCAGAAAATGTATAGAAACCACACCCAAAATGTATCTACATATTAGTGTTCAGACCTGTTTGCCGTTGTGAGTGACGGAGGAGAGAATGGTGCGCAGGGTCTTGACTCCCATGGCGATGTCCAGGAGATGAGCCGCAAAGAAGAAGTTGTTGTAGTGTCCGAGCAGAGACATGAGTGTGTACCAAACCAGGTAGAGGAAGGTCTGAGAGGTGAAGAGAGGGGGCTTCAGTAACACTACACTTAAAACATATACTATCTATATTATACCAATGACTGCTTTTTTTAAACTTACATTGTCTTTTTTATGATTTTTTTTAAATTTTAAATTTAAATTTTAATTATATTTTTTTTTTAACATTTTGTAAAAAAAAAAGTATTTTTATTTTTTGCACGTGATGCAATACAGTACAAGACAGGTGAAATGCACAACATTAGGTGAGGGACACTTACATTGTCAGTGAAGACGACACCGAACTTCCAGATCTGATACTTGATGTCGATAGAAGTGATCCTATACAGAGAGAAGGACATTTTGTTCTCTGTCATGATGTACTATGAAGCTGAGTGTGTTCAAAGTGGAGTCAGCCATTCTGGAGAAACCAGCATGTAGTTCAAATTACTTTTTGTCAAAATCAGTGAATCACCCCTCGATCCACAACTTGTCAGTACTGTGTGTTCTCTGAAAACAAATCCAATGCTAACACCCAGCTCAGGCTCTGCTCTGTAAATGGGCAAGATGCTAAGTACAGTGGGCCCCCTTTGTTTACATACCGGTTTACAGAGCCTAGGCTGTGTATTAACACTGATTTTTTTTAGACGGACAGGTAAGTGGATCCTGAGGAGATATTCACTGATTTTAACAAAAAAAATTGTTTTGACAACAAGCGTTCCATAATTGCTGACTCTCATTTAAGGTCAAGTCAAGGTCAAATTATTTATAAAGCACTTACAACACGGGTACTGCCAAAGTGTTGTACAGGTTAAATTATAATAAAATAACCCACATTTATTACAATAAGAACCAAAAGAAAAACACATAGAAAGAGTACACTTTAAAGAGTACACACAGCACAGTACAACAGCTGAACATCGAGGTATCTGGTTCGGGCTTCTTTTCATGCGTCATGGCACTGACGTCCAGAGAAGCCAGGTCCATTCCCAGCAACTCTGCAATCCTCTCCCTGCCGTAGATGTCACCATATTTGTCCAGCACCTGGAAATCGCACACAAGTTATTTCAATTGCAAAGAAACATCCCTTAACATTTGAACTGACATTTTGAACGGAGGAAAAACTCACCTTTCTTTTTACAAACTTGTCCCAGTAGTTGTTGGGGAAAGATCTGCATTGAAGGAGAAACATCAAGAGAAACAACAATGGTAGTAATATCAATTTCAAATACTGTATATTACAGGTCTGCAGCCTTACTCGCATGCAACACGTTCAAGCTGATAAGAGGCATTTCTAATCTAAACATGAATTGTCCTGTTCAAATCTGGAAACAATTAAGAGCCAACAACAAATAGTCAGTGTCCTGGTCCATCCATCATCCATCCATCATCCCTCCCTCCCTCCCTCCCTCCCTCCCTCCCTCCCCCCTCCCTCCCATCCATCCATCCATCCACCCACCACCCATCCATCCATCCCATCATCCCTCCCTCCCTCCCTCCCATCCATCCATCCATCCCATCCATCTATCCCTCCCTCCTCCCTCCCTCCCTCTCTCCTCCCTCCCTCACTCCCTCCCTCCCTCCCTCCCTCCCTCCTCCCTCCATCCCTCCCTCCCTCCCTCCACCTACCCACCCATCCATCCATCCCTCCCTCCCTCCCTCCCTCCCTCCCCTCCCTCCCTCCCTCCCTCCCTCCTCTCCCTCCCTCCCTCCATCCCTCCCTCCCTCCCTCCCACCCACCCCTCCCTCCCTCCCTCCCTCCCTCCCTCCCTCCCTCCATCCATGTCACATGTCTCTTACGGAGTGTTGAGCACCATTCTGTCCCATTGGCCCTTGATGTCGTCGTCCTCTGGTTGCTCGGTGACGTACAGACCGTCAAACTCCAGCTTCCTGGCCAGCTCCTTCTCTCTCTTGAAGATAACCAGCGGGACCTGAACACACACCAGACCCAAGACACAATGCATGAAAACTGCAGGCACTAAACAAACTAAAACTGGGTGGGTTTTTGTGTAGCAAAGCGCAGAAAAAATGATCAATTACATATTATCAATCGAAATGAATGTGCTACTTGAGACCAATTTCATTTTCAATAATAAGTTTGCATGACGTTAAATTAGACAGTACTTGACTGGCAATCCCTAATTCAATTTGGTCAATATGGAGAAAATCAACCAGTAATGTGTTCACATTTCGTTTTAAAATCAAGCATTTCCCAAACTTTCCAGACATATGAACCCTGAATTTTGTGGAGCAAAGAAAGAAAAAAAAAATGCAAAAACAGCACAACACAGCACATACCTTGAGACAGTTGTAGCCAATGATGCAGATGAAAGAGAGCATGGTGTGAACGATACCAAAGAAGGCCATGGCTGGTTCCATGTAGCCCGTGCTCTCTTCCAGGAAGTAGTACATGGGACCTTCTTCATCGTCATCTTCTCCTCCGTCATCCATACCAGACCCATCCTCACCTCCACCACCACCACCGGAACCTTCAAACATGCCGGAACCCTCGAAGAACCCAGAACCCTCACCGCCAAAGTCGTCGTCAACAACTCCTCGAGGAGTGTCAGACACCTGGGAAGGGTCACACGCACGCACACACACACACACACACACACACACACACACACACACACACACACACACACCACACACACGCAAAACAACACACACACAAAATGAGCTCTGCAAGTCATGTAAGTGTGTTAAAGGAATACTTCACCCATACAGAACCGGCGTTCTATCATTATAAAATCACTATTATAATATAATGAATATTTTTTTCTTCTCTCAGTCTTCCCTTAGTCTTCCCTTGGCCCAGCTGTCCTGTTAATCCTAATTTTACATTTTCCTATGCGTGATGTCACACATGGGAAAATGTAGGGTAAGACAGTGAGACCATAAAACACTCTTTCTGCCTTTTCTCAGGCTAGGATGAACCGATTTCTAAAATGTTTGCACATTTATACTACAAAGGATCTCAGAGTTCAATACACCTTCATATTCCACCGGTGAAGTAGGTCTTTAAGCGTACAATCAAGTGAAGCGCCAGCAGATTTATGTCGATTTTTCTCCGAATTGATACTGTATGTATGTATGAATCTTCTAAACTAAATGAAGGATGCTACTTCCAAATCAAAACGACTCCAAGAATATTACAAAATCTGCTCAGAGATTGTAGGTCAACCAATTCAGAAAGTGTATGAATGAGCCTATACCATTAAAACATACTTAGGATGGCCAACAACGTATGACCCCAACTACGTTCTGAACGGTGAGGACAATTTGTTATGTGAGATAAACAGGGTTCCATAATTTTACATGGTTAGACTGAAGTACTCTTTTTGTGCACCGGTCAATCCTCAATAAAGTTATATTGTATATTTCTGTATGTAGGAAGGCACAGACCTTGTAGAAGAGCAGGATGAAATTGAGAGCGAAGGAAATGAACAGGGCCAGGAATCGAAGGTTGTAGAAGTTGCGAGAAAGGTAGTTCTAGAAGGGGGAGGGGATAAAGAAGTCCATAAGACATGAATATATTTCATTCATTTCATTTAACCTTTATTTATACTCAACAGATCAGTTGAGGGGTGACCCTCATTCTCAATGATCTCAAGTATATTCCTAGCAAGGCACAAAAAAAAAACATTTTATGGCCATCAACAAATTGAAAAATGTTTGTAGATAAAAAAAATAATACTGTCTCAGGAGTGAAAATCATACTTTCATTGTTATACAGCTGCTTGGAAATTTTGAATGAGTAGAATAATGCATAGGAGCTAAACCCCTTCTGTCTTGTAGTTGCTAATACATTTCAATGGGTTAATAATACAGAGGAAAGTTTATAGTATATTGTATACAGGGATAGAGCCATTGTAAAAATATTGCTTCAAGTAAAAATGCCAATCAACCAGGAAGCGACAGGAAGACTGGAGCAGCCTGAATCGGCAGTCTCCATTTTGGGGTAGTCGGGACCGGTGTGTCCTGGCCTTTAAGCTACTCACCATGCACTTGATCCTCTGAACCTCCAGCTCGTTCCACAGCTCAAACCCTTCCTCCGCGGTCTTCTTCTCCTTCTTGGACTTTGTTTTCGAGGTCGTTTCGTCTTTAAACTGAGGTTCTTCCTCTTCCTCCGGCTCAGGCTCGGCCTTCTCCGTCTTCTCTCCATTCTCAGTGCTGACACACACACACACACACACACACACACACACACACGCACACCACACACACGCACACACACAACACCACACACACACACACACACAACCACACACACACACACACCACACACACACACACACACACACACACACACCACACACACACCACACACACACACACACACACACACATTCCATTTCTATCAAGTCTGTCTTGAAAAACGCCAATTCTCTTTACACACTGCACCATTAATATCAGCCCAAAGGACACATTATCTCAGTTTAGACTCACTCTGCTTTCTCAGTCTCCACAGGGGCTTCTTCTGCTTGTTCAGCGGGTTTCACTTCCTCTTCTGTTCTCCTTCTGCTTCGAACTGTTTCAACAATTTAGTTTATTTGGTTGATTAATTGATTAATGGAAATTTTTACACACATTACAATACAGTCAACAACTGTCAAGTCAAGTCAACTTTATTTAGAGCCGCGGAAAATATTAAGAGACCAGTCTGGATTTTTTCTTCAATCTTCATCTCTACATTACTTCATGGAAATGCTCTTAATGACAAAAGTTTTATTGTGAATTTGGTAGAAATGTTGTCAGTAGGTTGTACAATAAAACCAAAATGTTCATTCTACTCAAACATATGCCTATACATAGTAAAACGAGAGATGCTGAATATTTGGAGTGGTCTCTTAATTGTTTCCACGGCTGTATATAGCACATTTATAACAGCCGAGGGCGGACCAAAGTGCTGTACAGTAAAATAAGTAAATACATTACATCCAAAACATCCTAAAGACACGTAAAAGCAAAAATCAGACAGAAAAGACCTCACCATTTTCCTCTTGAGCAGTGGGGTTCCCTCTGGGGTCGGAGGCTCCTCCGTTGTGGTCTCCCCAAAGTCTCCGAGTCCTCCGGGAGTGTTGAACCCAGGCAGTCGCCCACCCTCTCTGTCCTCACTGCTCTCCTCTTCCTCCCCTTGTCCCACGTCATCCAACATGTCCGCCCCGCCGTCCGCATCTTGGACCTCTCTGTCCCCCGGTACGGGCGGCAGGTCTCCGTGGACCTCGTCCTGCGTGGGATCAGGCATACTGGCTAATATCTCCGTCACCGTGATCTTCTTGGCGCCCTCCACTAAGCCTCCGCCGAACAGCACCTTCCATATGAGCGTGAAGAAGCCCTTGCATATGCTGTAAACGAACATCAGTATACCCATCAACACGGTGTAGATAAACGTAGCCAGGCCAACCACCATCTCCTTTATGGTCATCTTTCTCAGCTTGCGGTATTTTCGCCGCAGGTTCCGGAAGGTGAACATGTTAAAGAAGTCCACGATGCCCTTCAGGAACTCCGCCATGGCCGATTTGGATTCCGGAGCTTCTCCTTCTCCGTTCCCTTCTTCTCCTTCTGCAGACTCCACGGCCGCCGCCTCCGCCCCTCCCTCCTCCTCTTCCTCATCGTCTTCCTCCTCCTCTCCGTCTCCCTCGCACTCCGAGATCGACGCGGCGATGTTCATCTCAAAGATGGTGTCCTCGCAGAAGTTCACGAACATCTCCATCTTCTCGCTCTCGCCGCCCTCGTTGACCACGTCGAAAATGAACTGCCGCTTGGACTCCCGGACCTGCGGCATCTCCCACTGGTTGCGGTTGGCCTCGCTGATCTCAAAGTAGATCCGCTCGATCTTGCGGCTGGCGCCCATGATCTCGATGCGGCCGAGGTACGGGCGGAAGTAGTTGATGACGCTCTCGGCCTGCTCCAGGAAGTTCTGAAGGCGCAGGTCGTGGGGCACGTGCTCCGACAGGTTGGTGAGCAGAACGGCGATGTTGAAGCCGATGTCTTTGGCGGGCTCCTGGAAGCGTTCGGAAAACTCCTCGAAGTTGATCATCTCGTTCTCGTCGGCCTCGGAGCAAGAGAGCAGGAACTGGATCTCCGAGGGCGAGTATTGCTTCTGGCTGTCCATGGCCTTGAAGAAGTCCTTCTTGGAGATCAGCCGCGCGGGTCGGTCACGTAGTCTCGGAAGGCGTCGGACGCCACGATGTCCTTGAGCTTGAGGAACATGTCGAAGAACTTGAGGATCATCTCCACGTTGCTGGAGGATTCCACCAGCATGTCAACCATCTGCCGGGCTATGGTGCCATTCACCACGTTGCCTAGTAACAACACAAGATGAGAGGAAATTAGAAATATATTGAATGGATAGGGCTGGGTATTGGCAAGAACTTCACTATACAATACATGATGCAAAGGGGGGATGACATGCAGTAAATGGCACGGGTCAGATCCGAACCCGCGACCACTGCGACAAGGACTGAGCCTATATGGTACACACTCTTCCCACTATGCTATGGAGCACCCCTACAACATTTTTTTATTTTTTTTTAAATATTGGTTTTCGGATCTGGAAATTCATACAGATATCACGAAAATAAATATTACGATATGTTGCTATAGCGACTATTTAGCCCAGCCTTATTAAAGTATGTGACAGAGAATAAAAAGGACAATCCTGGGATGGACATCATACCTTCAAGAAGAGACAGAAGCATCACTACCATGTCCTTCTGCAGATCCAACAGCTCCTTCAACAGCCCAATCTGACTGGAGTCCTGCAAAAAAAGCCAAAATATTCAGCCAAACACAAACAAACAAGACGATATTATTAACGTTTACTGACTGAAACTTGTCATTTTGATGATACAGTTTAATTTGAGAGGATATGTGCTTCTTTCTGAGAAGAAAAAACGGCGAGAGATACTACCTCAAGTTGTGCTTTAGTCCAAAAATGATCCTTGGTTTGCATTTTTAAATAGAGAATACACATTTTTAAAATCACAAACAGTGCACTCAATGTAATGGAAAGCAAGACAGATACCGGAAACATTGGCTGCGTTCCAATACCCGTACATACTTGCCTGCTATTTAGTATGGTAAAAAAATATATATTTAGGATTTCCCCATACAAATGCAGTATGCTGAAAAATATCCAGATGCCATAATACATCCAATTGCATTTTGCTGTATGCATGCCCATCATATTAAAGTATGTAGTAAAAAAAAAGTATGTGATTTGGAATGCAGGGATAGGCAGGTTTACAAGGAGACAGCACTGCCTTTATCCTTTATCCGAAAAAAGAAATAATAATTCTGCAGAATGGGAGCAAGAAAGACATAAACATATTTCCAGACGCTGATCTTAGCACTCTTCAAGACCTGCACCAACAGATCACAAGAACCACAAATATTTCTGACAGTCTGCAGGGGTTTGCCAGGCTGGTGGAGATCTAGAGTAAAACATCTATTAAAATGTGAGAATTTGAGTTAAAATGTATTTGAAACAGTAACAACGATAGCAAACAACACTGTCACACAGGATTAGGCCGGAGTAGAACACACTGCAGACACACATTATTAAAAAGAAGACAGAAGTTTTACCAAAGCAATGGTCAGTATTGGGAAATGGAAATATAAACTGAGGAGAGTTTTTTTTAGATTAACTGTATTACATAGAATCAAGAAGGGAAGATTAAAGAGAAAAGAGAGGTTCTGTTTTTCTTCAAATTGTTTCTGCCATCTTGACTTGAATTCATGTTGTCAAGAATCTGAATCTGATCAACTTAAATCAATATTAAATTCAGTGATACATTATATAATATGGAACATCATCAAACATAGAGTTGCATCATAATATTATTTAAAAAGTGAGGACATCTTGTGCAATGTCCTATTTCACTAGATTACACTTGCATTGCACTTCAGATTTCAAATAGGGGCTCCAACCCACAGCATCAAAAATACACTGTATTATTCCTTTATATTGTAGATAAAATGTTACATAAACCCTCAATTCTGTGTTTAGTTTTGACATGGTGCAGTTATCATCAAGTCCTCTTTCTGTACAGAGGCTGTGCATTTGTATATCCATTGTATATGAGTCACACTTGTGTATTTGTTATTTGTACCTTTATTCCTGATGGGGCCTCTTGGACCAGATCAATATTGTAAATAAGAAACTGTTCTTAATGTTTTATCTGGAAAAATAAAGTTTAAATAAAAATAAAAAAGTCAATAGTCTCTTCTTCAACATAAATGTCTCAGTAAAGTGGCAGAAACAATCTGACTGTAAGGAACAGATGGGAAAAGGCTAGTTGAGATATTAAAACCAACTCATTAAAAGAAAGAATAATCAAATAAATACATACTTTAGCCTGCAAGAACCGTGAGAAAAACAGTTCACAGAATTAGTATACACTCAAAGTGGAGAAATTAATTGAAATATGGAAATGTAATGTAGACAATTTAGATTTCCATATTGCTTTGATTCATACATCTTTTGGACAACTGTGAAACAACAAGCACGTTATTGGATCATTTAATGTACATAGTCATTTCTGTTGACTACATAAATGATCAATAAAAACCACTAAACTAGCGCAGGAAATAAATAGTAATGCTAGAAAACAAAAAAGCAAAAATTTAGATTATTTACCTGAGCGAGTTTCATCATCATGTGAGCAAAGACGTGCAGGAAGCCGACCACCGCGTCCCACAACCTACTGTGGGCCAGGGACTGCTGGTTACCGGTACAGGGGCCCTGTACACACACACACACACACACACACACACACACACACACACACACACACACACACAACACACACACACACACACACACACACACACACACACACACACACACACACACACACACACACACACACACACACACACACACACAAATGTGTAATGATATTCCAGTGCTCTCGTGGTAAATTATGAGATACTGTATATCTTTTAACATTGTCTTGTGTTTCAAAGTAAATGTTCTGAGAAAAAAAAAATCTGTCTGTACATTAGAAAGCTATTTTATCAAACTCTCTTACCTGGATGTACTCAGTCAAGCTGTTGAAGACCTGCTTGGCCACGGTCATGGCTTTGGAGAAGTTCCTTTTCCCAGGGTCGTCGATTAAGTCTTTCCCAGAGTAGTACCAGTAAAAGTCACTGATCGACTCCTGTATTGAGCAGAAAATCATGTTACTTTTAAAGTGTATCTTACTAGATATACACTAAGGGCCGGTTTCGCAGACATGGATTAAGCCTAGTTATGGACTAAATTGTACTTTCAATGGACAATCTCCATTCAAAATTCCATTCAGTCCAGGACTAGGCTTAATCCATGTCTGTGAAACTGGCCCAATATGTTCTATAATTACACATATATGTATTATTAACCAAAGGCATATTTATATCTATAGTAGAATACGTATGCATATTTGATTCTTTGTGTACTACCTACTTTAGTTGGGCATAAATATGCTAGAAATGTAGTAAATTTATACAATGTAATTTATGTTTACGTGACTTAAATCGTGCTTTACTAAATCTAAACTTAAAAAATACCTACATATATATATACTGTATATACTATATTTTAATTGTATTATTATTATTTTTTCTATTTGATATTTTAATTGTATGTGTTCAATGCATATACAGTATTGATCTAAAGTCAATGAGACTTAGATCAGAGAAACAACTATGAGGATATGTGACCTGTAGTCTCAGCAGGTAATCCACGGTGCAGATGATGATATTGATGGTGGTGGTGCTGCCAGTCTGAGTTCTCAGATAGTTCTGGAAATCTGAAGAAAAAAGACAACGCAAACGAGATGCACTTCAATTTGAGTTTTATCAACAATATCAACGTTCAACAAAAGTGTAGTATAATAGGAAGTATTTGAATATTAGCAGCAACATTAAGTGTAGACGAGATAGAATCCTCACTGTATGTTATAGATAGATAGATAGATAGATAGATAGATAGATAGATAGATAGATAGATAGATAGATAGATAGATAGATAGATAGATAGATAGATAGATAGATAGATAGATAGATAGATAGATAGATAGATAGATAGATAGATAGATAGATAGATAGATAGATAGATAGATAGATAGATAGATAATTTTTATTACAGACTCTAAGTCCAGATAATACAAAAGAACATAAAACAATACAAACAGCGACGACGACAACAACAACAACAACAACAACATACAAGGTTGTCTAGCAATACAATGTTATAGAATAAACCACCTCTGTGTTGAGTATTAGATGGACTCACCATGATTGTGGCCCTCACAAAGCAGCTGCAGGAAGCGGAAGAGGTCACACGTAAATTCATCGTCCGCCATCACTTTCTCATCTGGGACAGAGGGACACAGCAAAGGCAAAATGAATCAGTGGAAAATACAAGTTTAAACAGCCTGAGTACAGAGTGTATGTTAAAACTGTAATAATGCTGCGTTATACTGTTAGAATAAACATTGGTAAAATAGAAGAAGTATAAATGTATAAGTGTATTTTACCCACCATTTTACCATTTCACCAACACACACACTTTTCTTAAAAATTAGATTTTTCATTGCTTTTTTAGTTATTCAGTTATTGTTAAACAGTGACAAGATAAACGTATACACTGGTGGTGAGTACAGTATCTCTGTCTTAACAAGTATTTTATCTAGTTTAAAAATTTAACTTTTAGATAAATTATCAGCCACATTTATTTCACCAGCTTCAAGATATATAGAATACAACTATTCTATTCAAAACTAGTGCAGTGATATGTCTTACCCTTTTTGGAAAACCTTTTCCAAGGAGAAAATCACTCTACTAGGATCGGAATACCCCAGAGTTTTGTCAACATTTTGAAACCAAAAAACTGGTTAAGACACACAGACCAATAGGCTTATAGATTAACCATCGATTGAGTTAATTCAAAATCTTCAGTGGTTCAATGGTGATTATGTTATCTAATACATTATTTATTACAGCACACCAAACACTGCAAAATGCTGCTCTGTAGTGTCAGATTTAGTAGTAAAAATCAAGAGATAAAATGTAAGCAGAGTGTGTGTGTGATGACTGATTGGTGTATTTGTATTGAACAGTATATAAGCTGAATGCATGTTTCTATGCAAGTGTCTGTGTTTAAAGGAATACTTCACCCATACGGAACCGGCGTTCTATCATTATAAAATCGCTATTATAATATAGTGAATTAAGTTTTTCTTCCCTCAGTCTTCCCTCAGTCTTCCCTTGGCCCAGCTGTCCTTTTAATCCTAACCCTACATTTTACCATGTGTGATGTCAGGCATGGGAAAATGTAGGGTTAGACAGTGAGCTCCTCAAAACACTCTTTCTGCCTTTTCTCAGGCTAGGGTGAACCGATTTCTAAAAATGTTGCACATTTATACTACATCTCAGAGTTCAATACACCTTCATATTTCCATCGGTGAGGTAGGTCCTTAAGTGTGTATACTCTTGCAATGCAATCGTACCATCACCTCAAATCAATCCCCAATATTTTTTCCTTAGAATATGTTAGTAAAAAAAAACAACCTCCCAGTCTCCGCTCGTTTTGTCAACAGCACATGTTATACCATACTGACTTTTTCTGCTGCTCACTCCCACCAAACTTTACCTCTCTTTAGCACGGCAGACACTTTTTACAGGCAACACCTAATCAACAAAACTCAAATGGACAACAGATCAAACACTTGTCACATCACATCACATTGAAATGGACATGGACATGGACTATACAGATAAATGGAGACAGGACACCATGGAAAAAAACCTAACTGAGACAAAAAACATTTACACAAATATTGACAATACGTACACATACAGAGATATACAGAGATTACTTCAGGGCACACCAGCATGCGGGACAGATCTACTGAACTCTGCAAACTCCAGTAAGCAATGAATGCGGATGATGTATATCTCTACATCTATTGCTGGAAAATGCAGAATTGGCAAGTTAATCCATGTTGTGGTCAGGGTTGAAATAAAGAGTCCCAACTAATCTTTCAACAGCAAGTAAGTAGCTTTCTATGTGAGTCAACTCACTGTTTATTCAAATATTGCATTTTATAAATAAATACCATCCCTTACAAAATGCACATTTGAGAGCTATCTATTAGCATGCAATTGGGTTATCTAAACAAAAAATTGAGCATGCTCAGATTTAACCATGATGTTACTTAAAACAAAATATACTTGTGGTGCTGCTGGGTTTGATATTTTCATAAGGTGGACACAGTGCTGCAAGGTGAATTATTCAATCATAATGATTATTTATAAATAATCCAGAATCTGTAGCAAGCAAATGGGTGGGATCACAGACAACAGAGTTAACAGGTTAGAAGAACAAATACATAATGGTGACCCTTTGATATGGCCACACCTACACAGTCCTGTCAGAGGGTGTAGACAGTATAAAAATTCAATTTTTTAACTAAGTTTAATAATACTTATCAACATGTATTATAGAGGTATAGTATATAGTATAGGGGAGTGAACAAACAATGTGAATACGAGGGATACAGGGTTTAGAGAGTCTCCACTGTTGCTGCAATTCATTTCAGAGTTTGTAGGACACATGGCCACTATGATCTACTATAGAGAACTGAGTGGGACAGGAGGAGAGAGGTTACTGCTGTTCCTTCCCACTGATCAGTCTCAGAACTGAGAGCTTTGGAGTTACAGTAGATCTGTGATAGAACACTCAAGGACAAGAACCAAACCTTAACATCACTTCAAGAAGATTTGTGCTGTTTACATTTTTTTTTTCTTTTTTTTTTAAATTCATCTACTACTATTCAAACTTGTCTTTGTTATTGCTTGCATGTTCGAAATAAAGACAATCAATCAATCAATCAATCAATCAATGTAACAACTGTTATTAAAGCCCCTGGAAACCTGGTCTAAACTATTCAAAATATCAAGATATCATAGTTGGCTGTCTCAAGAAGCTTTTATGAAAATCAGATTGAAAATAAATGTTTGTAAATATTATAAAACTTTAAGTTGAAAAATACTGTCTACAGTACACCCACTGACAGGACTGTGTGGGCGTGGCCATATCAAAAGGGTCACCATTAGAACTGTCATTTATTCTATAGAACGTTAGGGCAGAGAACTGGTATGATTGGTTCCAAATACTTATTGTGTAATAAGAAGCAGAGCATAGCCCGCCTCATCTCAACCTTATTTCTGTAAAGTTTACTGACAATATATTTATTTATTTCATTTTGACTGATAAATATGCCTAACTCTTTTCAGGTGCTTACTATAACGCAACAGGCATACTCCCCACATTACATAGTTAAAAGGAGTTTGTGAATTTGGGTTTGCCAGGGGCTTGAAGTGACCGTAAAGTTTGATTTGTCTGGTTCCTTGAGTGTGAAATGAAATGCATATTAAGTTCACAGCAAGTAAAAAAAAACCTAGTCAAGTGGTGATGGATAGAGAGCTAAAAGAGACAGAGAGACAGAGGAGAGGAGGAGAGAGAGAGAAAATAAATGAGCAAATTTTTATTTACCACGTTCTAGTTTCTTATCTGAGAGCAGCAAATTGTGGAGTATGAGGGGTAAAGGGTTGGAATAGGTACAGTGAGTGAGATGTGGGAGAGAGAGAGACATAGAGAGAGAGACGCAGTGAGTCCAGAAATCTCATGGTTATCAGTGAATGATAAACAGATTGTAAAACATAAAGTGCATCTACAGTACAGTCAAAATGCTGTCACAAGAGTGTCAAGGCTTCTAAAAGCTAACATGAAACATACCTGCAAACCTGCATTCACAAACAGGCACATTCAGACACACACAAATGCATACAACAATAAACTACTGATTGGGGCTGGAAAACAAACTGGTTGTATAACAACCTATTGCAAAATTAAGTAGGATCCCAAATGTGTTGTGTGTGTGTGTGTGTGTGTGTGTGTGTGTGGTGTGTGTGTGTGGTGTGTGTGTGTGTGTGTGTGTGTGTGTGTGTGTGTGTGTGTGTGTGTGTGTGTGTGTGTGTGTGTGTGTGTGTTTTGTGTGGTGTGTTTGTGTGTTTTGTGTTGGGCTGTGTGTTTGTTGTGTGAGTAGATAGTGTGTTGTGTAGTGTGTTGTGTGTGTGTGGTGTGTGTGTGTGAACCTGTAAACCATACACACACTTGTGCCTTCCTCTGAAAACCATCCCAAGTCCCTCTGCTTGTTCTGTCTCTCAAAAGCATTCAGGTCCAAAACACTGTGATACGAAATACTCAGTTAGTGTAACAACACACATTCCAGAAAAAACATGTGAAGGACACAGTGTGAATATTGTAGTATTGCACATGCCACCGTCAGTGAGACGGGTGGGATCCCGGAAAGTTTTTTTGGCGATTATATGCAGAGCGGGTGACTGAGAGATCGGCTTTATGAAACGCGCACACTATATAAGTGATCACTGTATGAATAAAGAGCGATTTAACACTTATATTAACATAAATAAATCGCTTACTTCACCTTTAACAACACACATGTAATAACTGACCTGCAAGTTTGCATCAGAGCCTGACAACTCAGGAAGAATCCAACATCCTTTTTATCCTTCAGATAGTCCAACATTCTCTGCACACAGACAAGAACACTTTCAATGACAACAGAAATCTTCGCATGCTCAAGCTCATATATTGGTCATATGCACAAGAGTTACTGAGCCAACAGAGTAACTTAAAGAAGAAGAAAACATTTGATAAAGAGAATGTGAGATATAAATATTGCAAGGAAAATATAGGAATAAATAATAATATATCTAAAATACAATAGATAATAAAACACAATATTGTAAAAAAAAAAAAAAAAAAAAAAAACATGACTTACAATGTGTAAGACTATAAAACATAGATACATTACTTCCAGCTGTTTATTCTAGTATATTATATTCTGATTCTGAAAACTCTGTGTGTGTTTACCTGCTGTACGTCAGCGTTGCCTCCATTGAGGATGGAGATGCCCAGTTTAAGAGTTGAAGAAACCATGACTCCAGGTTCGCCTGAAACAAGCAGAAACATCAACACATTTTAAACCAACAATGAAATCAAAGGGCAGATTAATAACAACTTTTTGATTTCAGAAAGTATTGAAATTATATATTTTTTTTAAACTGAACTGGCTCATTACACATTTATTGAACACCTGGAAAAATCTGTTTGGGGGAACTGTACTAGTTTCAAAAACAAACTATTTCACATATTAGTTGCAGATGGGTCTAGATGGGCTGTTTTTCAATAATGGGCAATAAGGCTTGTATCACTTACATCTCAGCTACACAACTTAGATTAGTGTAGACTACAGTGAACACATTTAAATCAACATATTGTCCTCACAAGTGATAACAAAAAAGATGTCTTCTGTGTGTGTGTGTGTGTGTGTGTGTGTGTGTGTGTGTGTGTGTGTGTGTGTGTGTGTGTGTGTGTGTGTGTGTGGTGTGTGTGTGTCTGTGTGTGTGTGTGTGTGTGTGTGTGTGTGTGTGTGTGTGTGTGTGTGTGTGTGTGTGTGTGTGTATTCATATGTGTGTGTGCTAGTGTGTGTGTGTGGGTATTCATACGTGTGAGTGTGTGTATCCATATGAGTGTGTGTGTGTGTGTGGGTATTCATATGTGTGTGTGTGTGTGTGGTCCTAGGGGTAAGAGCAGCTACCTTTGCAGGCGCTGATCATCTGCAGCACCATCTCAGCTGCTCCTCGGTTGTGCAGACGGGACTGCTGGTACAGAAGTCTCTGTTTCTCCATCTCCTTATCCTGAGGGAGCAGAGCAGGAGGGGACAACGCTGTAACCCTGCCAACCGCCACTGCACTGCCCCCCGCACTCACTCACTCACTTGCACACTCGCTATCACACACACACACTAACTTACTCAGTCACTCAGTCACTCACTTGCACAGTCACTCAGTCACTCAGTCACTCACTCACTTGCTCAGTCAATCAGTCACTCGCGTCACTTACTTGCACACTCACTCACTCACTCACTTGCATACTCACTCACTCACTCACTCGCACACTCACTCAGTCACTCACTCAGTCACTCACTCGCACACTCACTCACACACAACTGTATTTTACCAAATGTTTAACTATTCATTTTAGAAATGAACAATATAAAAATAAATAAAGAAAGCCTGTCTTAATGATGGAAATATCCTGATTCATTTATGACTGGCTCGGGGGCTGGCTACAGCCCAGGCCAAATCTAAAAGGACTAAAACTCATTCATTTTCACAATGATATAAATACAATGACACACACACACACACACACACACACACACACAACACACACACACACACACACACACACACACCACACACCACACACACACACATACACTCTCTCTTATGTGTATTAAAGAAGGAGACAGTTATTCCGGGTCTTGACATCCTCCAGAGGCAGCAAACATTTCCTCCCAGAGCAAAACACACATTTCACACATTCGTACGAGGAAGCACAGTAGTTATCTGAGTAATACACAGCATGCAAAACCCCACAGTATAACGAGTTATGCTACATACCGCTGCTACCAAGTTATGCTACATATGGCTACTACTAAGTTATGCTACATATCTCTACTACTAAGTTATGCTACATACTGCTGCTACTAAGTTGTGCTACATACAGCTACTACTAAGTTATGCTACATATAGCTACTACTAAGTTATGCTACATACCGCTACTACTATGCTACATAAAAAAAGCTTCATGTGGTTCCTGTCACTAACAGTAAGCCTACTTCAACTTCAGCCAAAATTAAAATGCAAATGCATTTACAAAATATCACTATAAGTATCATTAAATTAATAGTTCTGGACTTCTGTAAGATAATAATTTTTATATATTTGAACAAAATTTATATTTTATCTAAAATTAATTTGCTGTGTATTTTTCCGATTATCCATCTCTCCATTAAATTAATTAGATACTTTGATTATTTATTATGGAAACCTTTTTAGGAATACATTATACTCTGTACTTCTTGACTGTCCTTCTCCTTAATTAATAATTAACTTTATACTAAATAATATCACTAAACTAATACAAACCGTCCTGTTGACACAAGGGGTTAGACTTGACCCACCCACTGCACACCATGCACATAGCCCCACCCAACGCACCTCACACTGGATCTACCCTTCCCTCCGCCCCCCTCCCTCGTAAGCCTGACTGTTTTTGAAAAACTATGTATGTAGGAACCTTTCTCTGGTTACAGAGGCTCCGTTCATCAGTTGAGCAAATTATGTTTTCGTGAGAGTGTGTGTGTGTGTGTGTGTGTGTGTGTGTGTGTGTGTGTGTGTGTGTGTGTGTGTGTGTGTGTGTGTGTGTGTGTGTGTGTGTGTGTGTGTGTGTGTGTGTGTGTGTTGTGTTGTTTGTGGTTTTGGGTTTGTTTGTTTGTGTGTGTCTGGATAGTGTGTCTCTAGTGTTCTGTTGCTTGATGAGTGTGTGTTTGGGTTTGGGCCAGTATATGTATGTACGGCTGACTGTGCAGGCTTTTACTGTAGTCCTTGTGAGCACAGAGAGGGGGACTATCTTTATTCAAGAGCGTGGTCTTTTGCTTTGAGAGCATGATTTTACTGATTTCACTTTTCAGATTTTGTAATTATGTCCTTCAATCTCTGTCCTTGCACTCAAATAGATCATCATCAATCATCTTCAAACTTCTCTTTCCTAGACCAACCATCAACCAGGGTCCTAGCCTGGGAGATAATCTCTCCACCTTTTCCTGGGTCTTCCCGAGGCCTCCTTCCAGCTGGACGCTCCTGGAAACACCTCCCTGGGGAGGCGCCCCGGGGGCATTCTTACCAGATGCCCGAACCACCTCAACTGGCTCCTTTCGATGCAAAGGAGTAGCGGCTCTGCACAGAGTTCCTCACGAATGACTGAGCTTCTCACCTATCTCTAAGGGAGACGCCTGCACTCAAATAGATATAATATTGATAATGCAATCAGACGTACTCTGCTTGTGCTCAGATATATTGCTTCTATTAGATCTGTAGCTCGCCCTCAAATACACTATATTGTTGCTTGAACATATTTCGTAGCTTAGTTTCAGCTTTTCTCTTTTCTTTTCCCTTTATTTATTCTTATTGAAGGGCTGAAGCTGGAACTAGGAAATCTGTTTCGAGCAACATATATCTGCGAGCTACAGGGCAAAAGCATATATCTGAGAGCAGGCAGGAACTATTTGAGTTTGAGGGAAAGAATGACAAAATCTGAATCAATAAATCATTCGCTCTCAAACCAGAAGCCCACGCTCTCGAACAAAGATAGTAAAAAAAAATAACTCCGTAGACTGTTAACGTCGTCCAATTCAAAGTAAAGACAATCAAAATCAGTTAAGTGTCAGTTTGTTAGGTTTCAAACTAGAGTTATCGGGTAGAACACAGCCCAATTAGCAGGTGAGTACAGGAGGATGTAAGAGTCAGGAAAAGGGTTGGTGCACGTTTTGGGAGCGACTGACCACAGACAAGCACAAGCAGAGAGTTGGTTCCCACTGATTGGCTTATGGCTTTCATAAGTGGTATCAGACGTTTCCAAATATTATTAGCTGCTCAATTATGTCTTGGATGGCAGCATCACAATTCTGAGCACATAGAAGGTGCCAAAAGGGGAATAGAAATGATGTTCAGTTGATGGTATTACACCTCAATAAGAATCAATATTGAGCTAAGGAATGGGCTTCTAACAGGACAATAAAGGTGGAGTCGGCGATTCTGAGAATGCTTGTTGTCTAAATAATATTATAGAAAAATCAGTGAATATCTCCTCTCAAGATCTGCTAAAGTCCATATGTGTGTGTGTGTTGTGTGTGTGTGTGTGTGTGTGTGTGTGTGTGTGTGTGTGTTGTGTCGGGGGTGTGTGTGTGTGTGTGTGTGTGTGTGTGTGTGTGTGTGCACTGAAAACAATCCAGTGCTCATACACAGCCCATGCCCTGTACAGAGACAAGGCTGCATATTAACACCCAGATTTTTTTTTAAGCGCATACACAGTACAGGACTGGTAGAGGATAGTGAGGAGATTATCATTGATTTTAACAACAAGCGTTCTCTAGAATCGATGACTCCACCTTTAACGAGTCAGTGCCAAAAGGGTGTAATGCTACCGTCCAGGACAAAAAAGCCATGGATCTCTAATACTACAACATCACAGTGTTCAAACCTGGTTTAGACTCAAAACAAATCATTGAGAATTATATAAAATGATATGGCAAGTGTCTATGTATTTAACTTCTTTATATTTAACTGCTGCTGTACTTATTTAGATAAGTAAAGGGATTCAATACTTAAAAATTCCAGGCTTGGAAACTGTGATTCTGAAAATAAAAAAAGCTTACTTAAGACTCAGTGGTTTGATTTGACCATGGGTTTCATTTTGTTGTCTTTATAGCTGCACCATCTCTCTGCACTCGAGTCATGCAGTTTCATATTTTATTAGGAGATAATGAAAAAAACAAATTGAGAGAGTCGAGACAAGTTGAGTTTAGTCCGCGACATTGATGCGGGCTGGTTGGCAGAGTCCAGCAAAGGCATGCACAGGTCAGTCCACCATAGCAGGAAAAATAGACACGTGGTGTGAGTGAACGAGAGAGACAGGGAAGAGAGAGAAAAGTGGAATAGTGTGTAAGGTGGGGGGTTGTGCCGGGTGTGATGTGTGATGGTGTGGTCACTCAGTTTGTAGTAGGGGAGCTCCTCGTTGGCTCGCCCTGTGTCCCTCCCCCTGGTCCCCCCATACCAATTCTGTCTGATGCACCTCAAAGGATGGCTCGTCACCCTCCTGATCTCCCCCTTCGTCCTCCTCACCAATGTGGCAGCTCTGGGGGGGGGGGGAGAAGTGAAGCTTTTTTAGAGGTCACTCAAAGTCGCTTTACATCACAGAGAAACATTCATGAAAAAAAAGGAAAAACAGGAAAACAAAATACGCTGCTTTCTTCCAGATTACAACACAGTTTATCACAGTTTTGTGAAGAGGCAAAAACAATATATTCACATTTTACATGAGCTATTCATGTATACTGTACTTATAGTGACTATGAGGAACTTTCAGTTTTTCTTTGTTCTAGCGCCCCCCCTTAGGACAAAAGCAGTACTGTTTGGCGGTGTGTGCATTTGTATTGGAAGAAAATTAAAAAATAGACCGCAGGATGCATTGCGATGGTGAAAAACAAAGTAATCTTTGATTTAGTCCAGTTCAAGAAGCACAGGATTTTCCGATCCGCTGTGCAATTTCATTATCTTTTTAAGGCTTACATCTAAAGGATTTCTATCATGCAAAATACAAAACTTGAATCTCAAGGCATTGTGCTATAAAGATGCTGCTGGGTGGAGTGTCTTACCTTTGCCATAATATCAGCATAAGACATATAGAGATGGTCAATGTCAAGTTTACTGAAATGAGACAACGCAAAAAACAGGAATCAATGAATCTCACGGAGCAACCGGTCACAGAGTTGAGTTAAAGGGTTGTGTCGCCTATAGTGGAACTAATAAAGTTTGTTTGTATGGAAGCTGGATTGTCTTACGTCTTTTCTGTGAGCGCCGTGCGGCTGAAATGTAGAATCAGCTGATGAAGGGGGTCAGGCTTCGTCTCAGTCTCCTCCTCCTCTTCCTCGTCTCCTTCCTCCAGGGCTTTCTAATGTCGTTAGTGTAGATAACATTGGTTAAAGGTGCAGTGTGTAATATGACATCATCAAGAAAGCAACGTTCCCTGGGTAACCCTAACCCTTTAGAATAATAACAGAAGCTACAGTGGCCTTCAAGGACAAGAACAATTCAAATTTTTAAACAATGCACCTGATGACATTCCAACTATGACACTTTCAAGATGGCGGCACTAGGCCTTGGTCCAAAATATGCAGAAATATGGACATATATGAGACCCTTTCTGAGGGAAAAAATAATAATTCAAACATTTTTTTTCAGCTATTATGCACCAAATTAAACATACTTATGGATATTATAATTACTTTCTACAAAATCTGCTAGGAAATAAAACCCAAAATTCTACACACTGCAGGTTTAACATGACAAAAGGCTGTAGTAAAAACACTGTGGACAAAATGCCATTGATTGCCCATACTACGTCTAGGGATAAATGGGAGGATGACTTACCGATAAGTCGTCAATCATGTTGTCCTCAAATTGGTAACCTTCCGTCTCTAACCAGTTGCGCTTGTAGGCGTCCAGGAACATGTTGGTTGCCCTGTGCCTGTGAGAGGAAAAAGGTCATCGCTAGGGCTGTGCTGAAATAGTGATACGGCAATGTATCGTGATATTTATTTTTGTGATATATGTATCATACCGTCAGCTGCAATAATTAAAATTAGGTTTAGAAAAAAGCGCATTCTTTTTTTTAACAATGTGTTTATTGAGTTTTCAATTTTTTTGACAAATGAAGAAGAAGAAGAAAAAAAAATGCATTCTAAATGGTTTGTGTTCTACAACCTTCACTCCTGTAGTTGTCACAATACGGCCAATTGCCTCGGTTGCCAGGTTTTGAATTTGAATTAAAGTTTTGCATTCAATTGTTTTGACTCAATGTGTCCAGTAGATTATCAATATAATGTGAGGTAATGCATTAAGACCACCAGATGGTACACAGCAGCTTGTATTTCAGCTCTCTTTTTTATATTTTCAGTGAATAAGTGAAGTTATTACTAAATATATTTGGAATACCGCAATAGCATATATCATATCATGACCCATGTATCGTTGTGCGTATCGTATCTTAAAGTCCTTGCCAATACGCAGTCCAAATTCAATCTCATGGCTCAAGTAAACAATTCTTATTTAGTTTTAATACATCATTTTACATGTATTATGAAAGGAGTCTTTACCTGGGCACGTTGTATAGGGGCGTCATCCTGAAACAGGCCACCACCGCCCTGCGACGCTGCTTAGACAACAGCTTGTGCCACACCATTTTCTTTGACTTGAACGGATGCTCGGTCTAAATCAAGAATTTAAGAAAAACAAACATCTGCTGAACAAATTCTTTAATATTTGCTTTTCTAACAATAAAGGAATGCATATATGTACCAAAGGACAAAAAGCTTGATAAAACTTCAGAAATATGGTCCACAGTTTTGTTCGGACCCACACCCACACAAGTTATCACTTTACATATGTATTTCTCTAAAAAATAGAATAGAATAGAATACCTCCTGCACTTTCACTGTCAATGGCAACCAAATAATGCTTACACCTCTTCATGTGCGTTTTTTTCTTGTGTCTGTACTCACCACCTCGATGTGGTAGAGAACAGAAGACACCTCTTGAACCCTTTTCACCACCTTGTCGGGCTCCTCGGCATCCTCAGCCTTCCCAGACATCTCCTTGTAAAGAGACATCTGCCAGCGCATAGACGGGTCCTCCACCTGGAATCAAAGGGTCGGATATGTATAATGCATGTAAAATACATTTATAAAAAGGAATTTCTAAATGCATTTTCTTTTGTTAAATGGACAATTTAATTTTTTTATTTTTTCCACAATGTGTTTATTCTTTTATTATTTTTTTTCACAAAAGAACACACACAAACATTTGCACCATCACACAAGGACACTAACCATACAAAAAAAAATAAAGATTAATTAAATGCTAAAAAAAATAATAATGGTGATTCATCTCATGTTGTTAAATGGACAATTAAAAAGACTGCAGCTCACCTTGCCTTGCAGATGCAGGTTGTTGTGCAGGAACTCCCTCACCTCTTCATCTGTGTCTTTCTACAATGGAAGAGACCAGGACATCGATCATTTCTCAGTGTGCTCAAAACAATTTAAAAAACAGTATACTAAACAATATATGGATTTCAGCCCCTTTACAGATTCCAAATGAAAAAAGGAAAATAACAGAAGCAACTTTGGAGATTATTTGTTTTGTTGATATTTTGATTGAAAATTATTAAGTCAAATAACTGTAAGTGGAGCGGCTAAGTGCTAACATTTTTCAATTTGTGATAAAAGCGTGAAAGTTGACATGAGCAGTCTCCATGGGTCACTTGACAAGAAGATTGTCCGAGACAAAAAATGAAAACAAATTTTTTATAATAAAAAACCCAATACTATGAGAAATGTTCAAATTCACAATTTCAAATGGTCTCGGACAATTTTCTTGTCAAGTGACCCATGGAGGATCATGCCAATTGTCACGCTAGTATCATCAATTGAAAGATTTTGACGAAAATAATAAGCCCTTAGCCGCTCCACTATGTTGAAATGGACAGAGGAAAGTCTTCAATTTAACCACATTTAACAAAGTAGGCTACTAAGAAAATTGCCAGAGACAAGACAAAAAATTAAAAAATTAAAAAAATTATGAAAAAACCCTATACATTTCTATGAGAACATTTTCAAATTCACAATTTCGAATGTCTCGGACAATTTTCTTGTCAAGTGACCCATGGAGATTTGACCAATTTAAAGGCCTACTTCACCGGTTTGAATATGAAGGTGTAAAAAACTTACTTTGTAAATATTACTGTGATGTCTTTTACTGTGACATCACAGTACTATTTACAAGTACGTTTTTTTTAACCCTATATTTCTCTTTCTGTGATGTCACGAGAAAGAGAAATATAGGGTTAAAAAAAACACTCTTTCTGCCTTTTCTCAGGCTAGGATGAACCGGTTTTAATTTTTTTCGCACATTTATACTACATAGGATCTCAGAATTCAATACACCTTCATATTCAAACCGGTGAAGTAGGCCTTTAACCACATTTAACGAAGTGGGCTACCAGTGAGTATCTGATCTTGGCCAGGTTGATGAGCTCCTGGTCGGCAGGTGAGCACATGTTGAGGCCGATGGGAAGCAGCTTCTTCAGAGCCGCCACGATGAGCGAGGTCTGCACCGAGTAGCGATCCCCGCGACGCTTCTTCTTGGTACGCTCCTGCTCCGAGCCTCCAGCCTTAAGACAGACAGAACACCTCAGACCCATAGAACAATTTTCATGTGCATGCCCCTACCAACCAAAAAAAATCTCCTTTTCAAAAAATGACACCAGAATTTCTTGGGGACTATTTAACAAAAAATTATGAAGACTACTTAAACTATACTGTAACAGGAATGGATGGATACAATGAGATGGCAAGAAACAACTAATAACCGACTAAGGGGTTTTTCACACTATCACAACATGCTGAGAAAGAAAAAAGAAATCAATATCCGAGAGAAAGTACTTTTTCATCAGCTGCTTGCTATCAGACCACAACTAAAATGATCTTGAAAAAAAAATCAATTTTCAAGTGGAGTTTCAGGTGCATCATGGCTGCGTCAGCTACAGTGGATACACACAATGCAGCCTCACTGTTAGTAGAGCAGTGGCCACACAATGCAAAACCCTGTCCAGTAGACTGCACACAAGAACAGCAAAGTCTACAGGGGTCAGCTCCGTTTCGCGATTGGAGCTCTTCTCACACACTCCTGTCCTCAAGCTGCCAATGCTCATTACTGACTGTTGTCTGGCCTTATAGCGCCCCCTGTGCCCGCAGTGTGTATGGCGTGTGTGTGTGTGTGTACACCATGCTAATTTGGTATTGGTTGGTTCCAAGCTGGTCAGTATTTAAAATATCGATAAAAAAAAAACATTAATGCTATTGATGTTTAAGCTAACTTAATTCCTTTTAACATAGCGGCATTTTCAAATTCTTCACTTTATGATGATGAAGCTGCCGGTGTCAAGATGACATTACGTTTGATTTTGTATAACTTTTTATCTTGAACGTGTGGACTCACTTTACTATATTTAATAAAATGCAGCTAAATGCGATATGAAGTTGTGTGTAAAAGAGTGTGTTTGACATGCAGTGTGTTTGACATCTTTAAAAAATCTGGCAGAGATATAAATGAATGAATCTTTTCATGTCATGTACCAAACTATGGAGAGTATTATCAATATGAGTGGATATGTATTAGGATCAATAAACAATATCAGTATTCATATAAGTGTCAATAAATGACTAAGAATAGCCATCCCTACATGTTTTTAAAAAGGCTTTTTGGGGCAGAGAGAGGCGTTGTGATGATCAGGTAACAGAAGCTCATAACAGTAATGCCCATGTGACAGCCAAGGAGAGGAGGTTCTTCATATTTTATCGCACAGCAATCACTAATAAAAACCAAACAGCGATGAGATATTCCATGATCTAACAATTAAATGGCGAATGAATTAGACATGGAGGAGGGACGAGTCCAGTTAGTAAATATGATGACAGTGATAGTGTAGCTAGCTTCAGTTTCCTCAGACAGACCCAGCTAGCCTCATAGCATAATTGCCTAAATCACATCTACTCTACTCTACTTTTACTCTACATCTACTCTATTCTACATCTACTCTACTTTACATCTACTTTTTGTTAGCCTAATAGCATAATTGCCTAAGTAATATTTTAAGGTTTATAGAGTAGGGTAAAGTAGATGTAGAGTAGAGCAGATGTAGATGTAGAATAGAGTAGATGTAGAGTAAATGTGATTTAGGCAATTATGCTATGAGGCTAACGATATGCTGCGGATGTACCAAGCGAATATCATGGTGACAGCAAGAGACTGTATGGCTATTTATGGTGTAACAAGTATCGAATACACAGCCGGTGATACTATTGTAAAGAGAAGAGTCCAACCGGGCGCAGGAATCTTGACCACTAAAAGCTGAAAGAAAAATCCAAGCGTCAATTACAAAAATCACAGATTGGAACAGTAGCATGGGGCTCCACAACTGTATCCAACAAGAGGGCGGTCTAATAAAGGCAAACTTTTGAAAATAAAAAATAGGGTGATGGCGCTCGGTGGCAGATGTGCACACAATCCGAATTACATATGTACACAACCGCTGGACCGCGCGCCATGAAACCTCACTGTCAGGCCACTACCAGCTACTGCAAAGAGCTTTGGACAAGCTGCTCCAGACCCCTACTCACACAAACACACACATTATGCTAACCCAAAAATGTCCTACTCACAGAAAACATTTTAAATTTTATATAGCAATCTTAATCCTGATAAAGGGTTTTTACTGGGAGTTTTTTCTCAGCCGAGCTAAGGGCAGGGTGTCATACTGTATGGAATGTAAAGCCCACTGAGGCAATTGTCTATTTGTGGTATTGGGCTATACAAATACAACTGATTTGATTTGATTTAACCTTCCTAGAGCTACGTTATATGATATGATTTGACCCAGAGATATGCGTCTTTATAACATTGGTATTAATGTCAGCAAGCATCTTTATACTTATTGGATTATGATTTGTTTAAGAATTGATCTAAAAGTTAATCTTTGATTTTTATTTGTTAAATATTGTTAAGAAGTATATGTTTATTTACATTTGCTTGAAAAGGTAGGCTATTGTTTTTTTTATCTGTGTATTTATTTAGAAGCACAGCAATCATCACCGCAATGTACATTCAACTTACTTTAAGGTTTGAAAAATAAACTGGACAACTTTTCTCAACACTCCAGTTAGACCCTCAAATCATAACATATGTGTATTGTAGTTAATAACTAAGTACTATATGATATTGCTGTTCTCTACTCCATTGTATACTGCATTTTTATTCTTTTAATGATCCATTTTTCCCTCATCAGTATTTGATCTTGTTTCTGTCCTTGTTTAGTTTTTTTGTTGTTTTTAAAAAGCCTCCTGTGGACAGGTGTTGAAAACTAGCATCAAGGCTAATACCCTGAAAACAATGCAAATGTCAAATAAAATCTACAATACAATACTAACAGTCACTATGTGTTTGACTCTGTCACTGTGTGTGTGCATGAGGTTGATTAATAGAAGTGTGGTAATCCTTGGAAAGTTTTGATGCTGTTTAGTGTGTTTCCATTGCGGTAGCACAGGTGTGCTCAAACACAGTTTAACTCTTCATCTTCCGGCTAGTGGCGCAGCATCAACACAGGGATACAGGATAGAGGGGAAATCCAGTTAGCAAACACTCCTTTATGCCTCACACGTACACTGCCACTTACATGTATGGCAAAGATATTGTCAAGTTTTGTGTAATGAATAAAAAAAAAAGATAAAAGAAAAAAACATCATTAGACATCTTTTTTCAATATTATCAATTGTTTAAACAGAATAATCATTTTACCTGGCGTTCTTATCCCTATAACTTAAATGGAAATAATAAGAGCTAAGAACAGATCAAAAGGAGTTTCCTTTTTATAAATCCTTCTCAGCTTGGAATGGATGGTGTTAAGTGAAATATGAATTATTCAGAGTTTAGTTTCTTAATGAGTTATAGTTCAATATATGGATAGAAGCAAATTAAAACATCAAATGAATGAACAGGCTGTGTTTTATTATTCTGCCATTTTGTCTGTGTGTCCACTCTCACCTTGCTCATCTTGCTCTTGCTGTCGGCGGTCAGGAAAGACATGTTGTTGATCTCATTCATCACCACAAAGTTCTGCTCCTCACGCTTAAAGTTCTGTTAAAGTCAAAGGCAAAATAATTTCTATAGCACATTTAAAAACAGCATCAGTTGACCAAAGTGCTGTTCAAAAATTCAATTCAAAACAATGTATAAGATACATAAAGAAAAAAAAGGGAGGAGTGTCAAAGTCTCAACTTGTGTTAAAGGCCAATGCAAAAAAAAAGTGAGTCTTTAGCAATGTTTTAAACTGGTCATCTTTACAGGGATCCAGGTTCCATTCATTTACACACAGTCATACTGGTTTGGTTATACTGTTATGAAAAAATAAAAAAAATACAGGAGACTCACGTGGGATTTGGACCAGAAGATGAACACCTCTCCAACCATCCTGAACAGCTCTTCTGCATCTGGGTCGGGACACGTCAACCACCGCGCCCTAAAGACAGAGACAGCAACGGATTGACTCAAGTACTTTACTAGCCAAGCCTGTGTTTTATTATTACTGACCAAACTGGGTAAATCTTTTTCCAGACATTATTTTCCTATCAGTTTTGCAAACAACAAAGTCATTCAGCATTTGCAACCTCCAAAGTGTGGTAACTTGAGAAGGGGATATGCGAAAAGACCAAATTCCAATGTAACCAACCATTGACTTATAAAGTAACTTACTGTATCTGTACATCAGAATCAGAATCAGAATCAGGTTTATTTGGTCATATGCACCGTTACAGAACAATGAAATTTGCCTTCCAGTTCACACCTCGCCAAGAAACATATAATGACAGTGACAATAACATGGGTGGACAGGAGACACTCAGTGCGGTTACATGCAGACTCATAATCGGGTAACTAAACGAATAAGACTTCAACAGGACTTTTAAACTGCATGTAAACACACTTTATCCGATCTACTTCAGACAAGAGAAGTCGGATAAGAACACCTAGCATAGTGGAGACAGCCATTTATCCGATTTCCGAAAGGCCATGTATACAAGTGACATGGTCCGTTCGAGTGTCTAGTCTTAATCCAATCTAGTTGTGCCATGTAGCTGCACTGAGTGTGGCATCTAGCTACCTGTTATTGTCCACGTAGCGGATGAGCAGCGGGTAGAGAGCGTAGAGGTCGCGACACAGCACAGCGAACTCATCCCGGATGGTTCCGTTCTCACTGTCCACCTCCGTCTTGCCCTCCATGCGCAGTTGGTCCTCCTCGGCCACCACCTTGCCACAGCGCTTCTTCAGCTTCTCCATGGTGGGGATGAAGTGGGACTTCAGCATCTCTGGCTTGGCCCTGCTGACAATGGGCTGGGCGAACACTGGGACACACACATGGGACACACAGGGATCAAATCAAAGGCAAAGTCAACTGTATTGTCAATTTTTTTGCAACATGCGCCTGACAAATATAGGATAGATTTGCCTTTTATTTTTATTTTGTTTCTGTTTGTTTTTTTGTTTTGTTTTTTTTGTTTTTTTTTTAATACATGTTGTGATGGTGCAAGTGTTTGTTTGTTTGTTTGTTTGTGTGTTGTGAAAAAAGAAAAACTGCAATAAATATATTGGGGGAAAAAAAACATGTGCCAGAGGAATCGAAAATTACGTTTCAACCGTTGTCAGCAGTAGCTATAGTATAAAGAATGATCATTGTTTTCGGCAAATATGAGACAAACATAATCTACACTGCTTACAAGAAAAGTTATACATCCCTATGAAGGCATATGTAGGTAGTTTGCAAATTAAAGATTGCAACATTAATTTTTCAGCCATCAATGAAAGAAAGGATCATAAGTACGTAGTCTTATTTGAAAAAAAAAACACTATGTTGGCCAGAGGATCCCTCACATGAAAACCTTGTGGCTACCGTGTAGTTTAGTTTAGTTTTATTTCACATACAAACCATATAAAAACACATAGTAATAAAACATTTAAGTACACGTGTGGGTGCAGCAGAAATATGCACACGCTTGTATTAAAAAAACACATCCAAAAACATGTGAAAATGAAAATACAATACAATAAAAAAAAATTAATTACAAAAAAATATTGATTTTGCAACAGCTTGTGCCGCACTTTGAGCAACTGCACTTATATATATTTATAGATATTTATTTAAGTAACCACCCCCCCCCCCCCACCACCGCTCTTTAGACTATGTGCAATAACCCTCTGACATATTGAATGTATTTACTGTTTTGTTATGTTTGTTATGCGTGTATTTAGCATGGAGCCGACTGTGAACATTTCACTGCAATGTATTGTGTATGTGACAAATAAAATCTGAATCTGAATCTGTGCCCACTGACCTGCCAATCTCTTCATCCAGGAGGCCTCGTCTATGCCCAGGTTGTTCACCACTATCTTCATGATGCTTCCCAGCAGCTGGTTGAGATGTTCGGAGGTGACGGAGGTGCAGATCTGACCCTCCAGATCGGGGAAGTTCTCCAGCCCCCTCTCCCACCAGCGGGGCAGGTAGTTACACAGCATGGGCAGAGTGATCTCGATGACGTGGGGCATCTCCGTGTAGCGAGCCCCGGACTCAGCCAGGTCGTGGATCTCTTTCATCAGGATGTCCAGCTCTGGGATGTCCGTGCACAGCTCCTCCACCTGGCTAGGAAGACCCAGGACTGGGGAGGGAGAGAGAAAGTAGATTGGTAACACATTTTAAAAGATGGAGTCTGCAATTCTGGAGAATGTTGGTTGTCAAAAAAAGAATTTGGTCAAAATCAGTGAATGTGATTGATCCGTTAGCTGTGCGTACTGTATGTGCATTGAAAAACTATTCTGGTGTTAATACACAGCCTAGGATTGTTGATATATGTCTATGATGAGGTAGTGGTGGAGTAAGCAATTCTGGAATGCTTGTAGTCAAAATCACTTTTTTTCAAAATCAGGTAATATATCTCCTCACGATCCGCTACCTGTCTGTACTGTGTTTGCGCTTGAAAAAGTTGGTGTTAATACACAGCCTAGGCTCCGTTAACTTAAATGTAAACAAAGGGACCCACCATAGCTAGCAACATCCCTGCAGGCTGTGTATCAACGCTGGATTTTTTTTCAGTGCGCACACAGTACTGTACAGACAGGTAGCGGATCATGACATAATCATTGACATGACAAAAAGTGATTTTGACAAAAAGTGTCCTCCAGAATCGCTGACTCCACCTTTGAATCAAAAATAAATATGCTTATGTTGTACTAGGGAGTAAAAGCAAAACATTGAAACCTACTGGATCGTTCTCTGGGCGTCTTGGTGGTGTAAACAGTAAAGGCATTGTACTCGTTCAGTTCTGGCTCCAGGAAGGCCACGGGCATAGCAGCTGCTAAGTGGGCCAGACACTCGCCCAAAGCTGGTCGCTGTCTGCACAGGAGAAATACAAATTTTACCTGGTTAAATAAAGGATATTGATTGAATTGATTGAAATGCTAAGAACACAAAATAAAATTATACACATAATTCATCTTTGAAGGAGCCATGTTTTTTTCTCTGCTAAGGTCTTTATGGATTTTTTTCCTGTTCAAACATGGGGTTTTAAGGATAGACGGTTATTGTATGTTGTACAAAACTTTAGATTTTGCCATACATACGTACATAAAATAACTTTTTGACTATATTTTCTATTTCCAATTCATGTGAATAGAAAAAATGAAGGAATATTGTAATGACATTTGGCAAGGCAAGGTAGGCAAGTTTTTATATAGCACAATTCAGAACAGGCCACTCAAGTGCTTTACAGGCAAGATTAAATACATACCGGTACATGTTCATATACTTTCATACAGTCTCTCTACTCACTTCTCAGCATGAGGAGTCTTCACCGTTCCCAAGGAGTAGATACTGCACATCAGGCGATAGCAGGAGATCTGCAAGTCGTCCACTGAGGATATAAAGACGGTAGGCATAGCATTAGCATTAGCATTAGCATTCATCAATTAATTAATTACTTTATTTCAGGACAATGGACATTAAAGAACATGTACAGCAGTGCACGTAAAATATGCTAGATTGTAGCCGGGTGCTAATTTCCATCTGTAGTCCATTAGGCAGGTTAATGTTACAATAAAAATGACAAATATACAATGGAAACATTTGCTATATATAAAAACACGAAGAAACAGAAATAAAGAAAAGAAAAACAGGACAATTCAGTAGTAGGATTAGTAGGTTAAACTAATCAACATTTATTAGTATGCTCTACTGGGCAAATACGGTAAACAGCACATTCATGATTGTGACTTTGTGTCACTAAGTCAAGATTGAACTACAATGGAGAACTTTTTTGTCTATCCCTGCTATTTATTATTTTAAGTGTGACAGAATGCTGTCATGTTTATATCAAATGGTCAAAAAAATCATTCATTCATTCATAAATTCTCATCATTCATTCATTCATTCAACTGGACTCACGCTGACGTCGTCTCCAACTGGTGCTGTGCGATGTGGTCAAACAGCGAGGTGAGGACGGGCAGCAGAGCAGTGGTGGTGTAGTTGATGTTCTGGGCTACACCCTTCACCTACACACACACACACACACACACACACACACACACACACACACACACACACACACACACACACACACACACACACACACACACACACACACACACACACACACACACACACACACAGTATATAGAAATTGAAATATTAGCTCACTAACTACTTTTTTTTTTCGTCTTCATGTTTTTGTGTCTTGCCTTCAATATAATGATAATAAAATAATTGAAATTAAATTAAAGATACATTTGCAAGACTAAAGAATTATTGCAATATAACAATATATAATATAATATAATATGCAGTGTGTTATTGCTAAAACTGACCTGGTTCCTACTGGACATTTTGCCCAGTTTCAGATTCTCCACCATCTTCTCAATGTCATCGGCAGCGCTCTCAAAGAACTGACGCAGACCGGCCTTAACAATCTCAGGACCAGACTTCATGACAGTCCTTAGAAAAAAGAAGGACACACAATAATAATTATACACATCATGTCATAGATAGATGGTATGTATGGTTATTGGACCAGTCTGGATTTTTCTTCAACCTTCATCTCTACATTACTTCATGGAAATGCTCTTAATGACAATATTCTTACTGTGAATTTGGTAGAAATGTTGTCAGTAGTTTGTAAAATAAAACCAAAATGTTCATTTTACTCAAATTTATGCCTATAAATAGTAAAACAAGAGACACTGAACATTTGGAGTGGTCTCTTAATTTTTTCCATGGCTGTATAAATATATTTGTGATTTGTTACCTGGCATCCAGCGATCGTGAGAGGATGTGCAGACAGTTTATCACTGCACTTGCATCAGTGCCTGGAAAGAAACAATGAAGATGTGTTATCAAAGCTGCCCTACTACTGAATGTTATCAGATCTAGAGCTATCTAAGTGCTCTTTATTTATTCATAATAGAGAATTTATTGTGAAAGGTTTTGTATTTTTTTTTAAATGCAGAAAATGGAGCACAAATTTGCTGTAGAGAATGTTACAAAATCATAGATCAAACTCAAAATAACATTAAAACCACTTATTTTGACTCATATATTAAATAACTGAACTATTAATGGAAAGGGTTAACCCTATACTGCTATATTGTGCTACTTGCTCTGTGAAAAACTGATTTCCTATAATGAGATACCACCATTTTGCTGTTTGCTGTTTGACTAGAGTACATTTTAAGTGGTGGATCAGTTTCAGTGGAGCACTTTGACCATCATGTATCATGTTTTACTGTCGGGCCAAGCTAAAGGGCACAGGCTCAGTGTGAAGTGTGAAGTGTCTGTGGGTGTCTAGTGGTCGTTGGTTACATAAGAGGGACTGACTATTATAGATATATGGTGGAGGAGAATGAGAATAAGCAGTCTGACTGTGAAAGGTGGAGACAGTGATTCTGGAGAAAGCTTGTTGTTCAAAATCACTTTTTTGTCAGGAAGATTTTCCCCAATTTTGAACAAAAAGTGATTTTGACAACAAGCCTTTCTCCATGAATGGCTGACTCCACCTTTAATGGTGAGATAAGAAGGAAGAGGAATCGGAAAAATAGAAAAAAACAGACAAGGAAACAATGGCATAGGGAGGGATGGTGGAGGGGCATGATGTCAACCATGCAGATTCCTTACCAAAGAGGGAAACTCTGTGCCTCACCAAAGCAGCCAACTTACAGAAGATACTGAGGTGGGAGGGAGAGAGAGAGGAAAGCATGGGAGAGGGAGGGAGAGAGAGCGGAAAGCATGGGAGAGGGAGGCAGGAGGGTAAAGGTGGTTTAAAAAGACACAGGAAAAGCAAAAAGGAGGTCAGGATTTAAAGGTTTTTTTTTGCACAATCGGAGAGAGATAGGAGACAGAGACGTGGGAAAGGGAAAGGACAGATTGTCACACTGTCCTGAAGAAAGTTAAATGATAGAAAGTTCAAGTCATTTATTACAGAGAATGAACTAGTCTTTTGAATATACTTTTTCTAAGATTTTATTGCACATACCTTGCAATCATCTCCTTCTCCTTATTGGAGGAATGGCCGCCACTACCCAGGACTTTAGCCGGAGTGGACAGGAAGTAGAGGCAGTGGTTCTTGAAGTACTGATTCACCAAGGGTAAGAGGATCTATAAAAAAAGATGAAATATGCATTATGAAATAAATAATAAATAATAAATAAATAATAAATAAATAAATAAATAAATAAAATAAAATAAAATAAATAAAATAAAATAAAATAAAATAAAAAAAAAAAAAAATAAAATAAAATAAAATAAATAAATAAAATAAATAAAATAAAATAAAGCCAATAAATAGCCCTCATCTCATTGTGCTCATTAAAGGAATAGTTCAAAAAAAATATTTTTAGCTTATTGCGGGTTCAACCATTCACCATTCTTTGATTAATGTATTTTTTCAAAGAACTCATCGAACAGCTCACCTTGGCAAAGAACTTGATCTCTTGTTCATGTGGGGACTTCTCCACTCTACCACTGCTCACCACAGCCTCTGTTAAGAACAGAAAAATAAAACATAAGTCAGCTCTCGGTCAAAAGGTGTGCAAGACAATGCACTCTCATACAACTGCACTGACGTACATATTTCCACTGACCACTGCACCACCAACATATCGCTCTATCGTTCTATGTTTCTGTTGTTGTCTGTTTGTGGTTAGTGTGCATTTCAACTTTTTTATTGTGATACTGTGATAACTGTGTGCACTTTTAAGGAGCTGCTCTCTGAATTTCATTGTACTGTGTATAATGACAATTAAAGCGTTCTATTAATTCTATTCTATTCTAAGAAAACTGCTACGTCCTTTTGTTTGTCCGTCAAAGCACAGTACCAAGATGAGCGATGAACTCCTGAGCGATGTCCATCCACTTGAGCAGCTTCTGGAGGAAGCCGTAAGCAAAGCGCTTCTCTATGGAGGAAATGTCCTGCTCCATATCCTTCATGCCCCTAAGGATGGAGAGAAGAGGGAGTGGAAATCAAGGAGGAGAGAGGAGAGAAGAGAGAGAAGAGAGAGAGAGAGAGAGAGAGAGAGAGAAGAGAAGAGAAGAGAAAGAGAGAGGGGGAGAGAGATGAACAGATTTATCTAAAGGTAAATCACTGGAGGCAAAAAAATATTGTTTTTTTTTAAGTACTGATCAATTTTGAGATGTTTGGCTATTTTGCTTCCATTACATGTCTTTTTCCAAACTACTATGAATAAAAGTTCCAAGATTTACACTTACAACCTTTTATTTCTATCCTTATCTGGTATATTTCTCCTATACGTCCTCCATCTTTAACAGCCATTATCTCAACATTAGTTTTTTTCAATTCAATCTCAACTTCTAAGGGCACTTACATCGACTAAACTCTCCATACTTATTCTGAGCACTATTCAGAAATAAAATCTAATACAACAAGTAACTGTATCAAAGTTGGTAAAGAACTGGAAAAGTTTCCTGATGATCTACCGGGATATATGTTAAAATGTGTTCCCTATTCCTCTGCAGTGAAATGGTTTTGAACACTGTACCTTGTCACAGCGTATCCATTGAGTTGGAGGAACTTGAGCAGGTCCTGGGCCTTCTCCCTGTCCCGAGCCTTCTCCTTAGCCGTCAGGTGTCATAAGGCACAAGCAGAGGATGGCTGCCACCGCCTAACACAGGGGAAAGTTGTGTTTTAGACCAAACAGACTAAGAGCTACATTCTCAGTTGATTATGTGTAATAGTAAAACACCCTCTTGCCTTTAGATTGAAGCTCCATCTTCTTCTTCCTGCCCCAGGTGTTGTGATAGTTCTCAGCCAGTTGCTCAGCCATAGACTGCATGGAGATCAAATCAAATCAGTTTTATTTGTATATCCCCAATATCTATATCTATATGTCGAACATATTAACGGAAAGACACATACCTGCAGCTCTCTGGACAGGGTCATTCCACCGATGTCTATGGGCTGAGGGTTGTAGCCGTGACTGGGATCATAAGTGGCCTGAAGACAGAAAACACATCGTATTATGATTATCATTTCTATAATGTTTGTTCTGTAGAATTATCAAAAGGAAGAGCACAAGGGTCAAGGGCCGAGACAATACATGCTATGTCTCTACTAAAGCAAAAGGTGAAATCATAAATATAATTTTGAACTGACACAGTGTATTTATAATGTGAATATCATGTCTACATGCATGGGAAATATATCCCAATGCTCATGTGTACATATATACTTTATATCAAGGCAACACAGAATTAAAAATTCACAATTATACTGATGTTTTTTTTCACTTTTCTCTCTTTGCTCTCTCACCTGAGCAGTTTGGGAGATCTTGCGAGTAGCGGCCTTCTGCTCCACGGCTGCCTCCCCGTCACGTGCCTTCTCCAGAGTCCACTCCCAGGCCAGCATGGCTTTGGCCGACTCTTTGATGGGCCAACGGTAAATCTCCTTATCCTAAAACACACAGACACAGACACACACACACACAAACACACACACACAGAGAAGAGGATTTAAAAATAAACAAGGAGCCTTTAAAGGTGCTACCAGAATTTTTAAATATTTTCTAAAGCAGTTTTGGGCTAAAAAACAACATTTGGGCTAAAAAATAAACGTATTTATAGTTGAGTACCTGAGTGGAGATTATGGATATTAAGTCTAGGCAGGACGTTATGAATATTTACCTTTTCAGAGAAGGTTTTGTACGGCCGCAGCATTGGGTGAGTCTTCGCATTCTCGTCCAAGATCTCGCCATAGGTCCAGTTGTTCTGAATCTGAAAATGCATTTAACCGTTAAAATAAATGAATACAAACTACTCACTGTTTCAAATGACACATAGGGAATTAGTTACATGTGTTTATTGCCATTGCTCATAATAACCAACCTTTTCAAAGGCCCATTTGTCATGAGTCAGCTCTGCAAACTTGTTGATGAAAGCATCCAGCCTCTCTGGGATGATGGTGCTGTGAACAGATTAACTCGTATTTTAATAGCGCACAGGTTGTGATTAGCATTCTTACCAATTTATATTTACTTAGGCCCTAATAAGCTTGTAGTAACCTGGGAATTTTGTATAGAAATTACACTGAAATTCTTTGTTAGTACTTGGTCATATGTCGCCTCACATGTCTTTCAAAGTTAAGAGTTTTTTTTGTCAGAGATATTGATGTAATGTTCATACATCACAACACTCAGAAGTCAAAATAAAATCATATAATAACCATCTCAAAATAATTCCAAGTCCAATATCTAAAACTAAACTACAACTTGATGATTGACAAGTTGCTTATCATTCACAGACACTAATCAAGCAACTTCCAAAAGCACTACAGGTATACCAACACAATGTGATACATAAAGAAATGTGCCTTGTGCATTAAAGAACAAAAAATAGTACGTATACTACACTTTTATATATTTACGTATAGTATTTACTCTATTCCCCAGTTAAATATCTTTGTACTGGTGTGTATTTTTTTATTATTATTTTTTTTTATTTTGCATTAGTTTTTACTTAGTTTGTATTATTTTTAACATGTTCAATAAAGACGTAATATTAATATTTTCCCTGCTCACTTACTTGGCGGTCTCGACTGGTTTGGGGTCAAAGTTTCCTTCAGCGTCCACAGAGGCTTTCTTCTCCATGTGAGAGGAGTAGCTGGCGTCCACATAGTCTGGAGGGATGGCCCCGGCTATAGCACACAGGCACGGCATGGCGATCTTGAAAAGCTCTGCGTCATATTTCTACAGTTTTGGAGCACACCAAAAAAAAAAAAAGTCACATAAATGATGATGATGATAGGGGAGCTGTAACCCTGTGTATTTCCACAGTATTTATTTTTATTTATTTAACCTTTATTTATACTCGAGGTATCGATTGAGGGGTGACCCTCATTTGCAATGATGTCGAGAAACAAAAATAAATAAAAATAAAAAACACAATTTACAATGCAAATACATCAAATACACAACAACTGGTAAAGAGAAAAAAACAATTGAAACATTTAGACAGAGTGTAAAATGACTGGAATTAAAATTAAATTGGTAAAAGTACAATATAGCCTAATTAAAAGAGTTAAAGGTAGAGTTTGGTAGATTTAAGATGGTATTGATTAAAGGATATGAAGGTATTAATTTCAATTTGTTGCTGTAACTTGTTCCAGGAGTCAGTATTAACAAACATAAAGTGCAGTATAGACATTGCAGCTGGACTCATCTTTCACCTTGTGTGCCAAAGACTCAAAGATTCCCCAAATGAGTTTACGGGACAGATGTAGCTCCTCCTCTGACGACACCCCAAAGTTGGCCCATCCGTTAGGCAGGCAGTAGTACTTCCAACAGCGCTCGTAGTGGTTGGTCAGCAGCTGAAACAAGTAAAAGATTTGAATATATACAGCACTGGAAAAAAAAAATAAAGAGACCACTCCAAATGTTCAGTGTCTCTCGTTTTACTATTTATAGGCATATGTTTGAGTAGAATGAACATTTTGGTTTTATACTAAAAACTACAGACAACAGTTTTCTACCAAATTCCACCCAAAAATATTGTCATTAAGAGCATTTTCAATAAGTTATATAGAGATGAAGATTTAAGAAAAATCCAGACTGGTCTCTTAATTTTTTTCCGAAGCTGTATATGGAACTCCCACATAGCAATTGTATTGTATTAGCAAATGTAGTTGAAGATCGTGTGAACATATAAACAAAGACAAAAAAATAGCAGGCAAACCTTGAGCGGCATCTTGGCGTATTCATTGAGGATGGGCACATCAAATACCAGCCGTCGGAGCAGATGCTGCAGCATGGAGGGGCGAAGGTACCTGTGGGAGTCATGACCAATGTGACAGTTTAACATGGGACATGTGTTTCTTTATTATCAAGCATTGTGGTCCACATGGCTGTCCACATGTGTCTGTATTTTCCTGTTAAATAATTTTTCTATTCTAAATCATTCTGAAGAAAAGTTCAGATTAAATATAAATACTGAAAATTATTAAGAAAAGGGGGGAACAATATATATTCCATTGTACAGTAATAAAAACCTTTGAAAGAAATGTAAATGATAAATAATATTAAGTTTTAAGGGATTTTTTTTATTACATCATCATTCAGATGCCAAATCATTATTATTATTATTATTATTATTATTATTATTATTATTATTATTATTATTATTATTATTATTATTATTATTATTATTATTATTATTTCTTTTTTAAGTGCCTTTCACAGCTCTCAAGGACACCGTACAATCAGATAAATATATAGTACAATCAATGGTACGAAATAATTGAATTAAAAACAGATCAAATAAAGTGGGCATTGGATTAAGGTGATACGATGACATGGGAAGGGAAGATCAGGAGGGGAATGCAAATTTGAAAAGGTGAGTTTTAAGCTTAGATTTCAAATGTGATATGTACATCTAAGAGACTTAAGGGTGAGTAACTGACTTGCAGAGCGACATGAGGCACTCCTCTATGACGTCGCGCTGGGCCTTGGTGAGGGCTCGGCCTCGGGACAGGCGGTAGATGGTGTGGAGCATGGAGTCGATCATGATGGCTCGGTGGTCCGTCCCAGCAAACAGCGGGGCACACTTAGTCAGCAGAGGCAGCACCGCAGAACACAGGTAGCGGTTCAGGGCCAGGGCCATTTCAGTGGTACTGAACGCAACCTGTTATTATCAGGGAGGGAGATAAGAGAGAGTTTTTGAAGGGCCTTATTGTGGATAAAATCAACATGGACATAGGGTTCACGGGAGTTGACAGAAGGGGAAATTTCAGTTATTATAAAAATTAAGCTTTCTTTTATTGCTTTCTTTGAAGAGAGTAGTTACAGAAGAATGAAAGAGAGAGAGAGAGGGGAAGAGAGAAGAGAAAGAGAAAGAGAGAGACAGAGATAGAGAGACAGAGAGAGAGAGAAAATATGTAAAGTAAGGGAATTCAAGGAAAACTGTTTCTGAAATTTGTTTTCAATGACCTGCCTGGTAAATAAAGGTAACTAATTAATACAATAAAATAAAAGTTCTTAGTAATGGCCTTATAGGGCAGCAAGAAGAATCTTGACAAAATATCGGTGTCCTTTTTATGCAACACACTTTTTTTTCCTTTTACTTGTCTTAGTTGTTGACTTCAGACTCACTCTTTTTGCATTGGCCTTTAACAAAAGTTGAGACTTTGAGACTCCTCCCTTTTTTTCTCATGTATCTTATATGTTGTTTTGTATTGAATATTGTACAGCACTTTGGTCAACTGATGATGTTTTTAAATGTTGCTGTAGAAATAATTTTACTTTTTTTTTTTTTTTTTACTTCTTGTCTTGTCCCACTTCAGTTTTATTTTTCAGTTCAGTTTTATTTTTTATTTCAGACATATCAAAAAAAGTAAAAATTAAAAGCATGAAAATACATAAAAAAAAAAATCAAATGATTTCACAAATAAATATAAACAAAAAATAAACAAAAAATAAACAAATAATCATATTGAATTGATATGCTGAAAAGGAGTAGGAAGAAGTATGAACTCACGGTGTCTAGAGAGGCGGCTGCCCTCATGTCGGGCAGGAAGCCGACCTCCAGCACGTGAAGCAAGAAGTCCTGGTTGTCGATGCCGTACACTCTGTCCAGGAACAGCACCATGGAGGCCTTGTGGTCGGGCACAAAGCTGGCCGACATCTTCGGCTCGATAAGCTGACCGTCTGTGGGTGTGACAGAGGAGGAAAGCATATGAGAATAGTAATGGTAAAATGGTAAATGGACTCCACTTATATAGCGCTTTTCCCTGTTTTTTTCACAGACTCAAAGCGCTTTACATTGTTTTGTACACATTCACCCATTCAACACCATATTCATACACGATAGCAGCAGCTACCACGCAGGGTGCAAGCTAACTATCGGGAGCAATTCGGGGTTCAGTGCTCTTTGCCCAAGGACACTTCGACATGTGGCAGGTAAGGCGGGGGATCGACCCTCTGACCCTGCACTCCAGAGGCGACCTCCCTGCCCACTTCGCCACTGCCGCCCCAAATAGTATGGCCAAATTCAGGGCATCTCAATAAATGAGATTATCGAAAAGGATCAACTATCTGAAAATGTATGAATATTATATAAAAACCAATCCCAAATGTCGACCATCTGAAAAGTATGTTTATCCTAGATTCACTTCACTTTACAGTACGTGTGATGAATCGATAATATGTTAAAGCTTCACTTTTTGATTTCAATTATATTTCATTCATTGATATTCTAATAGATAGATAGATAGATAGATAGATAGATAGATAGATAGATAGATAGATAGATAGATAGATAGATAGATAGATAGATAGATAGATAGATAGATAGATAGATAGATAGATAGATAGATAGATAGATAGATAGATAGATAGATAGATAGATAGATAGATAGATAGATAGATAGATAGATAGATAGATAGATAGATAGATAGATAGATAGATAGATAGATAGATAGATAGAACCTTCACATTGTATTTCTAGACACGATTCCAACTTAAAGTATCTAACCTTTCCCATAGGCAGGAATCTGCACCGACAGGCTGATGACTCCCACCAGATCTTCTATGGGCACCAGAGACCTCAGGATGGCCCGGATCCTCAGAGCCTCTCCTTTGCCCGCTTGAATCAGCTGTAAGATATGAACATTTGAGACAAAGTGTATGAGACAAAACCAATGTTAATCAACCACACACTGAGACAATGTGCTGGAGGCTTGAAGAGGGAAAAAAGGACAAATCAATTAGGTGTGAAAAAGCCTGTTCCAATCCTGAAGTGGAAGACTATTATAAGGACATGATAAATTGCCTACCCTAACCCTACCTAACCTTTTATTCATTTATAGCTTATTTTCTTAATCATTTGTCTTATTTATTTATTTCTGGTCTCCTGTATATCTTGTCTGATTACTATGTTTGCTACTTATTTGAACATCCAGGTAGTGTTTATATATTATTATTATTATTGTTTCTTTGTTTATGTGAGGGAGGGGGAGGGGTTGTGTAAGTATTATAGTGTCTACTTATTCAGTTTTTTTTTGTCGTATGTGTAAATAATATGTAAAACCACAAAAATAAAAGTAAAATAAAAATAAAAGCCTGTCTCACTCACATGCATCTCGGGGCACAGCGACCGAGCAGATCAATGAGCGCCGAGTAGAAAGACATGATGGCGTTTCCAAGATGGACACGGTTCTCCTCGTGCGATTCCTCACCACCGAACCTGACAATCAACAACAAAGTCTATTCATTCATTTGACTAAGATCTTTTATCGTGTTGTTGTTAAACAGAACAGCTTCATGCAATTTTTGTCAATGCAGACTTAAATTTAATGAGCTGTATGCTTAAAGTCACTATGTAGCTTGGAGTGAACATTTTAGGTCATTCCAATATTAATTAGTAATATCTTTATTTGTCAGTTGTACACGAGGCACTTTGAATTAGTCTTTTTGCATACCTTCAATTACCACTCGGAGGGTCAAGCGCAGGTCACCGAACAGCGCCCTGAGCAGTTTTGGGTTAAGTGTTTCTCAGGACACAATGTAATGTCACCTAGAACAATACACTCCTAGTTTACGACTCACACCTCCTGTCCGTGCGGATCGAACGCTCAGGTTACTGGTCGGCACTTACATCTAGGCCATCCTACCACCTATTGAAAAACAACTTACTCACGGAATTGATCCTGGAACATGGTTGAAGTCTAAAAAGATACCTTAAAAGTTGCGGTTCCACTGTTTTTTTGGTTGCAAAAAGCAGGGCCCACAATTTTGTTTACAAACATATAATAGTCTTACGTGGCTCAATTTTTTTTTGATTCATGATGATTATGAATTATTGAAGCCTAAAAAATTACATATAGATAATATCTATTGTAAACTAACTGCAGGCTCTGCAAATGTAAACAAATCCCCCTTTTTTCCATCAAACTACATACTGCACCTTTAAATATCAAACCTACTGTGTCACTGACATGAAGCGTCTGTCTTTCTTGACAGTGGGTCCGTCCCTGGCCGGGTCCTCTGAGATCTTGATGGCTTCCTCCATGGCAGCCAGCAGACCGTTACCCCCCTCTCCCCTCAGGGCCGGCCCGAAGCACTCCGGACGACGGATCAACAGACGCACCACAACGTTGGCATTCTCCTCCACGCTCTCTCCTGTGAAGGGCAGGGAGCACTGAATGTAAGTCCCTTTCACACATGCACTGACACTCTGAATGTATCTTGAGTTTACCCAGGTAAAGCTGTAAATGTGAACACACATGCCCAGATTATTCTAACCAGATTAAACCCTGGCGGAGCCCGTAATTCCTAAAAACGATTAAAATCGATGTTCAAGTCGTGAAACTGGCATGTGAAAAATACAAATATCCTATGCTGAAGAGGAGAGTCATTTAAACAAACATAACCAAAAATGTCTGCAACGTTATAACAAGTCTCGCACAGAAAATCTCTGGATATTGTCCGGACGTGGAGTTCATGTGTGAAAGGAGTTTAAGTCACAGTTGCTCATTAAACAAACTCCAAAACTACAAATGTAATCGTTATATTGGGGGGAATGCTGACCATTAACAAATACAGCAAAGCGGAGGAAATCCAGGTATCTCTCTCCTCCACAGGGGTTCCAGCCGATGTCAGGGTAGCCCTTTGACAGGAGCATGGAACACATCCGCAGTCCGCAGCCCGCCAGTATGTCACCACCTAATATCACCACACATGTCAGGGACACAGAGAGAGATTATAAGATTTCAAATTAGAATGTGATTTTTTAAATTTTTTTAAACTATTATTATTTTAGATTGTCAAACCATTTCCAGGTCCTGCTCTGTAGGGCCAAGGCCAGCTCATTGTTGTCAATACAGGAAGCTGCAGCCACATCCAGAGGAGTGGACCCACGCATGCCTGCAAATGTGACATAAATGCAGTGCATCAATATACAGTATGCATTTACAGCTCTGGAAAAAGTTAAGAGACCATTCCAAATGTTCAGTGTCTCTCGTTTTACTATTTATAGGCTTAGGTTTGAGTAGAATGAACATTTTGGTTTTATAATATAAACTACTGACAACATTTCTACCAAATCCCCCCCCCCCCCCCCCAAAAAAAAATTGTCATTAAGAGCATTTTCAATAAGTAATGTAATGTAGGAGATGAAGATTTAAGAAAAATACAGACTGGTCACTTAATTTTTTCCGGAGCCGTATATATTTATATGGATTTTACAGTAGAGCAAATACAGTGTGCTCGGTGGCAGACACTGACCCAGGCCGATGCCACTGTTCTGCAGCAGGTAGCTCAGATGGTCGAACATGGAGCGCTGGTTCTGTCGGCTGATGCGACAGAAGTAACACAGGAAACGACAGCAGTTGGTCACCATCTGGGGGAAGCGAATCTCCTGGAGAAAAAAAAGGTCGAAAAGATACATATGTATGGGGATGGTGCACGGTCCAACAATGAGGTCATGTGTCAGAAAAGTTGACTGATTAGCTTGGGTAAGACTAACCCTGCGTTCCAATCCCCATACTTCCCTACTATTTAGTATGCCAGAAAAAGATTTAGGACGTCCTAATACAGCACGTCAATTTTAGTATGCTGAAAATACATAAATGCCCCCACTAACTCCAATACCATTTTGGTGTATTCATTTTTATTCTTGACATTTCTCGACATAATGAAAAAAAAATCTTCCGTATCTGATTTTTTCTTCTGTATGTAGTGTAGTTAAAAGAAAGGGATGTGATTTGGAACGCAGGGTAAATAAGATACACAAACTAACTGAAAGGAATCTCAGTTACCTTGGAGTCTCCTCCTCCGCCCAACACATTGACCATAACCTCCATGACGGTCTCGTGCATACCCAGAGCTCTCATCAGATTGGGATGCTGGTAGAACACCTTGTTGTTCATGATGTTCCTGAAAAAAAAATACAAAAGTCAAACCTACACATTACATTTCTTTGCTCACATAATTTAAATGTACAGTGTGTAATAGCAGCATTTAGCGGCATCTTGTGGTTAGATTTTAGATGGCAATGCTCCCTTGCTAACCTCTCCCTTTATGAGATTTTACAGAAGCTACGCTGGCCTTCAAGGACAAGAAGCTAGTTACTAAAGATGGCATCTCCCACTTTTAACACGACTACAGACACATAAAAAGTATAAAAAGTAGGGGAGAAGGGGGTTATATGTCACACGGGTTGGTTGTCACAATCGTTATATCTCGACAACAGATACTCGCGCTGTATGTGAAATTTTGGTATGGAAATATCCAGAGTTGGGATCAGAGGTCACCTACGTAGTTCTCCTTGGAGCGAAGTTTTGTTTTGGTGATGAGCAATTCACACTAGAGTAAAAAGTGTGCCTACCAACCCCGTTCTCCCCTACATAGGCCTATTCTACATATCTTTAGTCCCACACTGACCCTATGCTCTGGATCATGAGCCGCTCCTCCTCTGGACCCATCTGGACGATGAGCAGAGAGCGGATCTGTCCCAGACACTCCAGCAGGTCCATGGTGTCCTGCACAGACACTGCGTTGATGGAGTAGGCTTTGGGCAGGGCGCGGGTCAGCTCTCCCAGGCCGTCATACTGTCTGTGCAGCAGGCTGAACATCAGACGCACCAGCTCAGGGTTCTGGATGAAAGACTCCTGGGCCCAGTGGATCATGGTGTGGGAGATCAGCTCCTGGAGGGTGTCTGGGTGGATAGTGGATATAGTGTATATATCAGTATAGTATCTCTTGTGTTATATCATTTGTTAAGATTTATAAAAGTTCGATTTAGCTATTTATGGACTTTAAAGGTGGAGTCAGTGATTCTGAAGAACGCTTGTTGCTTTGTGGTTTGTATTCACTGTGATATTGACAACAATTATTCTCAAGAATCACTGACTCCACCTTAAAATGATTCCTTCATATATGTTTAGGTGATTTGGATGTTTTTTTTTCTTACTGGGTTTTACTTCCTCGTCGACCTCCGGTATCTCGTCCTCTTTGTTCTGACGTAAGCTCTTGACCTTCTCCACCAGACTGAGGAGTCTTCCTCCCAGCGTGGTATCCACCTGCTTCTCCTCTTCCTCCTCCTCAATATTTATACCTGAGTGAACAATGGTTATTTAAGTTAAGTCTTTATTTTGTCAATGAACACACATGCAAGGTAAGTCACACACGCTCATCGAAATTATATTTTCGCTCACCCCTTCTACATCTCTAAAACACATGCAGTTGCACAGAAGCGGATATGTATACCTAAGTGTACAATGCTAATACAGAAGTGACAACGAGCAACATTCACCCTTTGTTTGTTGAGTCTAGTGCCCCCTTTGGACATAAGCAGTAGTGATTTACAACACCAGCACCTCCCACTGGCCTAAAGATCTTTGCTACTGTATGAATGTGCCGGCAGCGCGCATTTGTTTTGGAAGAGAGATAGCACAGTACTGTTTGGGCAAAAACAGGGTTTTCCTGTCTGCCCTTCAAACTATCAATTTAGTTTTTGCGAGGACATTAACAATAACTTTATAAACATAGCGTTGTTTGCTGTGATTTTCTCGTTTGCTTTTATAGGTTATTTATAATCACCAGAGGATAAGGGTAATTCACGTTTGAACAGTAAACAAATACAGATCATTTTATTTTGAAGGGGCTTCTCACCGCAGTGAAGCAGGAGGTCCTTGTGAAACTCTCCCAGAGTGTCGCGCACCTCCTCCGGCACCGGACAGTCGTCCTCCTCTAGATGCTTGAAGTTGGTCAGCAGAAGAACCTTGAAGGCGAACACAGTAACACAACCATTCATTCATCAAAGTAGTAGTAAATGGACTTGACTTATATAACGCTTTTTATCCGATTTTCTCAGCCCCAAAGCGCTTTACATTTCTTACCACACTCACCCATTCATACACACACTCACACACCGATGGCAGTAATGGTCGGTACCTGGTCCTGTGGCGGTGAGCGGAACTCAAAAATCTGACCCGTGGACCTTTACTGCAGGTCACCCCCCTCTCTCTCTCTCTCTCTCTGTCTCCCCATTTCAACTCTGTACTGTCTAATAAAGCTTAAAAATGGCCAAAAATTATCTAAAAAAAAAGGTCGTAATGGTCGTTACCTGGTCCTGTGGCGGTGAGCGGAACTCAAAAATCTGACCCGTGGACCTTTACTGCAGGTCATCCCCCCCCCCCTCTCTCTCTCTCTCTGTCTCCCCATTTCAACTCTGTACTGTCTAATAAAGCTTGAAAATGGCCAAAAATGTATCTAAAAAAAAAGGTCGTAATGGTCGTTACCTGGTCCTGTGGCGGTGAGCGGAACTCGCGGGTCCTGCGTGCGGTCTCGGCGGCCGACATGCTGAAGGCTCTCATCAGCAGGTTGTATCTGACCCGCTGGTTGCTCTGGACATTCTCCACAAACTGGTCCGAGTACGCCACGATGCCTTCCACTCTGTGACGCAGCTCACAGTCACAGAAGTACTGCAGCAGGGTGCACATCTGAGGGAGAGGGAGATGCAATTTATTTTATTTTTATTTTTTTTTATTAACCTTTATTTTTCCAGGAATATACTCATTGAGATTCAAAATCTCTTTTCCAAGAGAGTCCTGGCCAAGAAGGCAGCATAAAAACATAAAAGTTTCACATTAAAAAACAAAATTTCACACTTAAAACAAGACACAAAACACAATAAAAAATAAAAATAAAATAAAAAGTCTATAATAGGGAAAAGGAGTTTCAGACAGGGTATAGATATTGTAGAGAAATAGTTCAAGGTTTATTTATATATTTCTAGCTTGTTGCATAAAGGGCTCAAGACAAGGCGACAGAAACCATTCTTTTTAGATACAACGGGTTATTTAAAAAGACTTTAAAGAGATATTTAAAGTAGGGGCTGCACGATATCCCATAAAATATGACATAACCTTGAATATTGTAATGTGAGTATATTACATGTTATACTTTAAGGAATTCTGTGGTGATTAAGAGTATTAATGTTAATCCTAGCTGCTGGCTAACACATAATCAAATAACTATATTTTCACATCCATGTGCTTTACAGTAACACTTCAGTGAGTAGCAAATACATGAGGGCCAGGGCACTAGAACAGTAGGCTTCATCTGATTGACCAAATATATTGAAATGCCTAGTGTGAATAGCTCCCACTTATCACAGTTCAAGCTATCTTTCCGATACATATTACGCGATATCCGATAACATTCGTAATAACTATAGATTTCCAATATATTGTGCAGATTGTGCATGTTTAAAAGTGGGGTCGCGATTATGGAGAATACTTGTTGACAAAATCACTTTTTCAATCAAGATTTTGGGACAAGAACATTATGATTTTGACAAAAGGTGACTTTGAAAACAAGCAGAATCGCTGACTCCACCTTTTTTAGGACATAGGATATAATGTTTAGGCTCCACACAAACACCAAATGACAGTGTTTGAATTGTTAAATAGATTTCAGAAGTTATTGTTAAAACAGGTGCCTATCTGAAAAATGTCCTACTTGTTTAAGTAGCGTGTCCATGCTGTAGTGTACACCATTGTTTTGTTCTGTTATTATTTGAATGTTTTGTGCTCCATACCGTGGTAATATGGTCAAGAGCCGTCAATAAATGAAAATGAAATGAATGTTAGAATGACCTGCAGTTTGACGGACTCGGGCAGTTTCATCTGGAGCAGCCCTTCATCCAGCCCCTCCTCTTCCTCTTTGGGTTCGGGCTCCACTGCCTCTGCCTCTTCCTTCTCCTTCTCCTCCGCCTTCTCTCCCTCCACCTTCCCTCCCTCCTCTTCCTCCTTCTCTTCCTCCGCTGCTCCCTCCTTCGGTTCTGTCGTTCCCTCGTCCAGCTGGTCTTTGTCCAAATCCTTCAGTTCTATTTCCTCTTCGTCGCCGACACCTTCATCCTCGGCCTCAGACAGCTCCTCGTCTTCTTCATCTTCCTCTTTCTCTTCCTCCTCCTCACTCTTTCCCTCCGCCGCTCCCTCCTCCACAGCTTCCACTTCCTCCTAGGAATTTTGATTTGATTAATTTAGTAAAAAAAAAAGAACCAGAAAGGATATGATATTTTGATCTTTCTGTGCTCATTTGGATTACATATCTGAAAAGGAGCGTAAAGAATAGTATAGTATTTATGAATCTAACCCCTGCTCCATAAGCCATTGTTGATAAATGGTCTAGCTTCCTTATATATAAACCTCACAATGATAACTTACTCAAGCTTTCCTATATATACTGTATATATTAAGTGCTAATTACCCATTATCAATGTCTTAGAAAATACACATTTATCATTAATATGCTCATATCAAATATATTTTTTTTTTATTGTTTGCAAAAGAAAAAATGTGTAGGATGTTGTAAATGTAAAAAATAACTCTCCGATTAATATATGATCCTACAATAAAGTATGAAAATATGTAATGTCATTAAAAAATTACAATTAAAACCCATTAAATTACTATTTATGAATCCAACCCCTTCTCCATAAGTCATTGTTAATAAATTATCTAGCTTCCTTATATATAAACCTACTAAAAACTACACATGTATCATTAATATGCTCATATCAAATATATAATGTAATTGGAAAATTCATAAATAAAACCCATTACACAAACCTCTTCTTCCTTCCCACTGAAGACATTAGGGTCGATCATCTTCAGGATGTGCTTGGTGTCTTCGTCGTTGAAGATTCCCATGATGAGCAGAGTGCTGATGAGCTTCAGGATGGGGACGAAGTGGAACTCTACGCTGCCTCCCACTGGATCCCTCATGGCCTGGCTACCATCCAGCACCGCCTCTGTTAACATGCTGATAGCCCGGGTCTTCAGAGCCTAAAAGAGGGTAATGGTAGATTCGTTTTTTTAGTAAGAAAAGGACCAACTAAAATGTCTTTACATGTTATCATGTTACATGTTATGTGGATATTGTAAATATTTTTCAACACATCAATTTAACTTATCTACTTTTTACTTTCTATTCTATTATATACATACTGTTTTATATTGTACAAAAAAATCCTTTGCACGACTTAGTATTTTAGAATGTATCTACTGTAAATATTGTTTAGGTTATTTTTATCTTGTTCTACTCTATATTTTTTATTTTTTTCTATCATTCCTATTGCACCATGGGCCAGTGATAAACGCCATTTCAATTCTGATGTATGTCTGGCAGACATCAGAACTGACAATAAAAAACTTTGACTTTGACTTGACTTTGATCAGTGCAACCTGTATGGAGTTATTGTCCTATCGTTATTCAAGAGCGTGGTCTTTTTATTGTAGAGCATGATGTATTGATTTCACGTTCGAATTTTGTAATTATTTTCCTCAAACTCTGCCCTGGCTCTCAAATTTCTCCTGCTTCCCACTCGCTTATCATACTGTTGATAAATATTTTTAAATAACTTGTGTACTTTTAGTCAATCTCCTACATGAGCAAATCACCATGGTAAAATTATGCCAAGTCAAGAAAACAAACTGTAATTGCATCTCAGTTCTTGATGGAAGCCACTGTCGCAAATGACAATTTGGATCAATATAAGCAGAAAAAATACAGACATTGTTTGAGCAGTGAGTCTGAGTGGTAACAGGAGCAATGTGTGTGCGAGGGCAGAGTTTCAGGAAAGCAATCACAAAAATATGAGCGTGAAATCAATAAATCATACTCTCAAATCAAAAAGACCACGCTCTTGAATGAACTGAATATATTAATATACCCATACCGTCTCTATAAAAATATATTATAATAATAATATAATAATATAATAATAATAATAATAATAAATAATAATATAATATAATATATCATTTATATAGCACCTTAAAAAACAATGGTTTACAAAGTGCTTTAACAAAATACATACGAGCAAGTTCAATAAAATAAATACGAACTAATCAAAATAAAAACACATAAACAAAAAGATAAATACACATATTCATATATACACAACAACAAACCAAAGAGATTAATAGGTGCTAGGGTAAAAAGACATTGAGGAACAGAATAAAAGGAATAAAAAGACCTTTTACCTGCAAGGGGAAAACGGGACTGAGGGTGTAGAGGTCGGGGTCCGTGCCGACAAAGTTGATGGATGAGAAATGCAGCTTGGGGCGTAGGCAGGTGGTGAGGCCCACGCCGGGGAGGGAGTGGGCCCCCTTCTTATCGGGATAGAGGTGAATGGTCAGGGTCTCTTCGGTCATTGGGACGATAAACTCCCTGTTGGTGCCCAGACGAGCCCGTTTGGCCGACTCCAGGTGAATGCTGATGAGCAGGTCGTAGTAGCCGCTGCGGAGGGGACCAGGCAGGTAGGTGTTCTCGGTGGAGTAGAAAAGCTGAGATTCATCCACGTGACTGCACAGGGCGTGGGCTACGCGGTTGTTGCCCAGCGCACACACGGCGCAGTACAGCATGAGGGTGTGGTAGTGGAACTTCATCAGATCCTGGCGCTCAGACAGCTCCAGCACGTCATACACCTGAGAAAACAAACACAGTCAAAGTAATTTTATTGTCTGTTCTGATTATATGCAAGACACACATCAGAAACAAAATGGCGTCTATCTCTGGCCCACAGTGCAGTTGGAACGATAAAATAAAATAAATATATAGAGTTAAATAAGATAAACATAAACAATATTTACATAAGAAACTTTCTAAATACTAAAGTAGACGCAGAGATGAAATGATCTTAATCCGGAAAAGGGAAAATGTATTAACACATCTACATGAATCCATTAGGGGTTACCAGGGATAGTTGACTATAACAAGATTCGATTGAAATCTTGATTGAATGAAATTGACTTCTCAGAGTCGAATGATGTAAAATTTGGAGTTGATATGGAGTGTTGATTAATTTCGTTTTTTTATATGAAATTGCTTAGTTTCTCCAAATAAAATTAAATAAATCGCCTATTGTGATATAAAAATCTGGCCTTCCTACTGTCAATAAAAAATTTGAAATAAATCATGAGCTTAAATCAATATCCGTTGTGTGCAGGAATGGTCTTCTGTTGCAATCAAATAATTCATATGTAAGTTAAGAAGACAAACTGCAATCGGGTTTTTCAGCTCCTTTGTTTGGTGTGGAAGAAGTGAAAGCCAATGTCACAAATGAGAATGCAAAACAAAAACACTAAGTTATTATTTTTTTAGTTGGGGACACCCTTTAAATCCATATAATAAGAAAAAATAATTGTAGGATAGTTGTAAATGTAAAAAATTACTCAGACTCATATATGATCCTACGATAAAGTAAATTAAAAAAAATTAAAAATCCATATAATATAAATTATCTTCCTACATCCTACTTTCATATTTAAAAAAATTGCATTACATTGCAGTGCACCGCAGGAAACATTGGTAAGCAAGGCAGGGCAGGGCAAGGCAAGTTTATTTCTATAGCACAATTCCGACACAAGGCCATTCAAAGTGCTTTACAGGGGCAAGATTAAAATACAAATACACATTAGAAAAGCGAATGAATAGAAATAAAACATTTAAAAAGTTAATGAATAGAAATAGAACATTTAAATACAATAATTGGTAACCAGTTAGTGACTTGCAGACTGTCTACTGAGGCTACTGACCTGTTGAATGAATGAATGAATGAATGAATGAATGAAATGAATGAATGAATGAATGATTACTGACCTGTTCTCCTCTGGGATGTGCAGAGCCATCATGATGAGGGGTTCGGTGCACTCCACCTTCCAGCCCAACCTCTCGCTCACTTTGCCCACCTCCGGGTTGAGGAAGTGATTGGGCATTCGGCTCCAGATGACAGGGGTCAGCATCTGGACGTCCAGCCTGGGAGGGCACTGGGGCACCGGGTTGTTACGCTCACTGCGGAACATGGCTGCCGAGATGGGCATGATGTTCTGAGAGAAAAAAAACGAATAATGAATGAATAGACTGTATTGTCATCATGCACATGTCACAAGTACAGAGCAACGGAATTACCAGTTACATCCCGTCCCAAGAAACATAATGACACTTAATAAAGGGGTGAAAAAGCAAAGGATAGCAGCGTTTGAATGAGAAAACAAGACTGTTTTTTAGCAAACACAGGAGATAAGCAGAGACTCTAGTCAGCAGTGTAGTTCCAATGACGTCGTGGAAAGTCTTTTATAATTGCAAACATTTCCATTATGGACTTATCTTTCTCTTTTCAGGGTGAAGGTTAAAATGACATCTAAAATCAATACAAACTCATTCATTTTGTCTTAATGGAGAATGGATAGAAATGTCCCCCGTGTTTCACCAAGGTCAAAAGGGGGGCAGGAGTGTGAGAACAGCTCCTTTTTTATTGATTGATTGATTGATTGATTGGATTGATTGATTGATTGATTGATTGATTGATTGATAGAAAAAAGTCACAAAACACACAATATAAACATAGTGTTTGAGCGAACGTAGTTTCTAACCTTGAGTTTTCCCAGCTCCAGTTGCACCATGTTCTGATTGGATGGCTGGACGAACACGGCAGGAAACAGCTTAGTGTTGGGCTCCACCTAGAATAAAAACACACACACTCTGGTTTTACTGCATGTACTGATCATTACTCAACAGTCTAGTCACAAAATTCACACACAACCGATAGTGTGTAAGGCAAGGCAAGTTTATTTCTATAGCACAATTCAGACACAAGGCCATTCAAAGTGCTTTAAAGGGGCAAGATTAAAAATACATCAAGAATAGAATACACATTAGAAAAGTGAATGACAAATAAAAAATGTAAATAAAAGAAATAAAACATTTAAATAAAATAAATAAAACATTTAAATAAAATACAAATTACAGGTTAAAAGTGTAGCGTTTTTTTTTTACCTGGTAGAAGGTGTTGAATTCCTTCCCATTGGCTGTGAAGGTCATGAGGCCCGTTGCCAGGTCGACCAAGCAGCCAACCACCATGTCCTCCTGGCTGAAGCGCGTCTGGTGGTTACTGACCAGGTCGCCTCCCCACACCATGTAACAGTTACTGTGCTTCATACTGCGGAGAGACAGCAAACCAAGTGTTCCTCAGTACATTTATATAGTAACAATCTGGATAAAAATATAAAATAAGCTAATATGGGTTTGTTTTAGGCCGGAAGGTATCTTTTGATAATTTCGAGAAAAAAAAATATTTAAAAAGTATATTTTTTTATATATACAGCTCCGGAAAAATTACGAGACCAGTCTGGATTTTTCTTAAATCTCCATCTCTAGATTACTTAATGGAAATTCTCTTAATGACAATTTTTTTTGGGGGGGGGGGGAATTTGGTAGAAATGTTGTCAGTAGTTTATAATATAAAACCAAAATGTTCATTCTACTCAAACATATGCCTATACATAGTAAAACATGAGACACTGAATATTTGGAGTGTACTCTTAATTTTTTGCTAATATGTTAATATATGGGTTTGTATTAGGGCGGAAGGTATTATCTTTTGATAATTTGAAAACATAAATTATTTAAAAAATTAAATTAAATTATATACAAGTTGTAAATGGAAAAAAGAAGGGGACCAAGTGTTGAGCCCTGGGGGACACCACTGGGTATAAGGATTAGGTACTTTAAGAGAAAAACATTTAAGAAGGTTTAAAATGAATGACAAGCAGTTAGGTTCAGGGGTTAGAAACATTAAACTTCTTAACTCCCTGACATTCAGTTACACTTTAATAAATATTTACTAAAAGAAACATTTATTTTTGTAATTTCTTAGTGCTATTTGTCAATTTCTTCAATGTGTAAAATAAACAGCTAGCCTTAATCATATCAATAACAGTTTGAACCAAGATTGAATAAACACTAAAATACATACTGTATCCCCCTACCATTAAGAAGTACTGGCATTGCTCCTAATAAAATACCATTAAAATGTGTGAAGGACAAACCTGTCGTGTATGTTGCCTCTGTCGTCTCCAACAGTAACAGTGACACTGCGCACTTTGGAGAGGTCAAAGCTGGGATCGTACTGGTGGTAGTCAGGGGTGACCCAACCAATCCACACGCCAGACGGCTCCTGCCCCGCAAATATCCTCACAGAATAGTAATACTGAAAAGAGAAAAAGGAAATAAGGAATAAAATATGATTGTTACAAGAAGACATATGAGTAAGAAATGTATAAGCAATCATATTTGATTATGTAGAGATTCCTTATTTGCTGCATGTTGCTGAAGATCCCTTTTTTTCATGCCTGTGAGTTTTAGTTTGTATTTGTTTTGTATTTTTCTAACATGTTCAATAAACTCGAATTCTCTATAAACTAGACAATATAATAAGTTGGATGATGCAACTCTAACAAGCTCAGATAAGCAGGCTTAGCAAATCATGCCAGCCTGATCCATTGACTTTGCACAAACTGGAGGGATCATATTTGGCATGTGCTGTCAATCTAGCATTATATAAGTGCAGCTCACTGTGGTGGTATTCAGGATAATCTCAGGGTCATCTCTGTCGTCTGGGACAACGTCTTCCACCAAACGTGGGACCATTGGAGGGGCCGGAGGAGGGCCGAGGGGCGTCATGGCAGCCGCCTTCTTGGCCATGAAGAGGAACCTAATGTGCAAAGAAGATGTTTTGTTTTAAACCTAAATGATAGACACATTATTTACATACTAATCTGGACCATGAACTCTGTGTGCTGTGTACCAAGAAACCCAACCTGCCAGACTTACCCTTTTTTCTTGCCCTTCTCTGACATTGTGTCTTTCTCGTTTCCATAGACGTATCCTTGGCTACGGAGGGCTCCTTCTTGTCCTCCTCTTGCTCCTTGCGACTGGCCGACTTCTTCAGAACTTCAAACTCCGAGTCTGGTTCTATGACGACCACCTGGTCCTCTGGGATGGTGAGGGCGCGGGTGAGGGGAGTGGTTCCCGCGGTGACTTTAAAGGTCTCGTGGAACTGAACGGGCATGCTCAGTCTGAGGAACAGCATGTCAGTGTTGGCGTTCTGAGAGCCAAACGTCTTGTGAGTGAGTTTCAGACAGGGGGCGCTGTCCACTGTGCCATCCACACGAGACACCTGGGAGACAATGTTTAAGAAAGATTAACACTATCCTGCATTCCAAATCACTTTTTCTTTTTACTTCACTACATACTTAAGTACAGAAGAGTTTTAGGGGCCACTGGAGAGAAAATAAAATCAGATTAGGAAGATTTGTTTTAATTATGTCGAAAAATGTTAAGAAGAAAGACGAATACTCAAAATGCTATTGGAGTTAGTGGGGCATTTATGTATTTTCAATGTGTATTGGGACATCCTAAATCTTGTTCTGGCATACTAAGTATGGGATTGAAACGAAGGGATTGTGTATTTGTTGTTGTTTTTTTGTTTTTATTGGGGGAAAAATAAACATTATACAGCTAACATGTAAATATAACTTAAATTTTTTTTAAAGAAGAAAATACTAATTGTTTAAATATTATATTATAAATCAATCTAAATGACAGACAAATCGATAGATAACAAGATAAATGGAGCTAAAATAATATAAAATAGATAATACATTTAATACATCAATTAATAATATTAATAATAATAAAAATACATTATCTAGTTTTGGAGTTAAAGTTTCTCTTTATATTGAATGTGTCACCAAATAATTACCTCAATATGATTGTGTTCAGGGGGTACAGGCCCAAACTGAGGCAGACTTTTACTGAACCACATGGTGATGTCTCGCTTCATGTTGATGGCAAAGGGTTCGAATCCTTCCTGAAGGCCACAGATGGCGAAGTAACGCAGGCTGCTGACATTCTGACCGAGGTTGATCCTTCCAACCTGGCCCAGGCCCAGAGTGCACACTGGGATAAAACCTAAGACAAGAAATAATTGGTTAGAGTATTTTATGATTGATGTGATGTTACAGCTGTCTTGAAGGTGGAGTCTGAAGTGATTCTGGAGAACGCTTGTTGTCAAATCACTTTTTGTTCAAAATCAGTGAATACCTCCTCAGATCTGCAACTTGTACATACATGTGTGCATGCTGAAAGAAATCAGGTGTTAATATACACAGCCTAGGCTCTGTAAACCCTTTGTTTACATACCCTTTGTTTACATGCCAGTTTAAAGAGCTTAGTCTGTGTATTACCCGTTTTTTTTTGGATCACACACACAGTACGGACAGGTAGCGATCGTGAGGGACATCCACTCATTTTGACAAAAAGTTATTTTGACAACAAGCGTTCTCCAGAATTGCTGACCCCACATTAGTTGTAGAGCAAAGTAGCAAACTGTAAAGTAAATTGTAAAGTAACAATTTATGCCAAACAAGTTTTATGTTAAGCAACCCCCCTTTCTGTAACCACAAACAAACCCTGATCACATAAAATAAAATAACATCTTTAAAAAAAAATAACACAAAACTCTTCTTACCTTCCCCAATTTCGATGTCCTTAAACGCCATCTCCGACCCCGAGTCACTGATCAACATTTCTCCATTCAGTGTGAACATGATGTTCATCTCAGTCAGGTCGATCATACAGCCGACCACATCACCAGACAGCCACTGACGGCCGAAGGGCTCGTTGCCAATATGCCATCTTTGAGCCTGGGAAAACAGTTACATTACTAAAATTATATGTAAAACAAACTTTTTTTCACAATTTTTATTCAAAAATGTAAGAGGACATCTAAATCACGATAATACATCTCTGGTAAACTTCCCTGACTACATGTACTTGGTTTTAATGTATGCCAGTATTCGTTCCATTCTCTTTTAGAATTTTTCCTAGCTAATAATAATAAAAATAAAACAAAACATTTAAAAACTTGATAGCACAAAAGTTTGTTTTCAGAATTGACGGGGTTTGATCCAATCTCATCTATTCGGAAGAAATCTAACAAAACTTACATCACCCATTTTGACACTGATAAGCATTTATTTGCTCAGTTTAGCCTTAATTAAAATAGGACTGACACGGATTCATCTTTTAAGGTGGATCTGAAAATGTTCACTTGAATTGAATTGAATTGAATTGAAAATGTTTTTATTTTGAACAAGTAAAGAAAAAGAAAAAAAAGCAATAACAAATAATAAAATTGAAATAAATGAAACAAGTGGACAGTTACAACAAAGTAATATGTACACACAATGAAAACCACAAATGAAAATAAACTGTCTAACAATTGCTTTACCTGTTCGAAAAGGGCTGAGAAGAAGAACAACTTATTTAATCTCACCCCTTCTCGTTATCTAACCATAATGAGTTTATCAGCTTCCTAATAACTTAAGACTTGACTGACCTTATTGCCGTTAAAGACGTAGGCCAGTTCGTCAGCTCCCAGCTCGGTGTCTGAGCGGACACTGGGACGCGCCCAGCCCACTCTCATCTCCCCCGTGGTCATTGCCTCAAACTCAAAGTACCACTTCCCCTGGGTGACCGCATACGACTTCTCCGCCCGGAAGATTCGCACCTTGTCCCCGCGGGTGTTCTCAAGACCATGGCCCGCTGCAAAGGTAGGGGAAAGATGACAAATGATATATGATTCAAATTAATGTACTACTAGGATGGAGATTTTTTTTTCTTCACAAATGATTTCTATTGTTTTTTTGTTGTTTTTTAAACAAACAAACAATCACAACCCCCACCCACCCCACACAATCCTTGGTAAAAACATAAAAAAAAAAAAAAAAAATAGAAAAAACAGTGAAAAAAAAGAAACACAAGATACTGGATGGAGACTTTTGGAGATGTCCCAAGAGGGATAAAGACTTTTGCATGACACTCTGCATTTAAAGGTGGAGTCAGCGATTCTGGAGAATGCTTTTTGGCTAAATCACTTTTTGTTCCAATCAGTGAATATATCTCCTTACGATCAGCTACTTGAGCATAGGCTCTGCAAAAGAATGTTGCTAGCTAGCTCCGGTTGGCCACCTTTGTTTACAAACCATTTGTTTACATAACTGTCTACAGAGCCTAGGCTGTGCACACACACAGTGCTTTACGAAAAATAATCGGAGATATAAGCAGATTTTTTTAAGTGATTTTTTGAAAAAAAAGCGTTCTCCAGAATTGCTGACTCCACCTTTAACCAACTTGTTATGATGGTGTAAAGCGGACTTACTGCTCTCCTGATCCGGAGGCTCAATGTTGTAGCCGTAGCCAATGAGGGTGCGGACAGCGTTGTTGACACTGTCTCGGTTGGTTTTCTTAGTTCTCTCGTCCAGCAGGTTGTAAGGGACCAGACGAGGGTTTCGCTTGTTCATGATGTCCTGAGAAGCGTAACGGAATAAAACTTGATTTAAAATGTAAGACATTAATACGTAAGAGGATTGACTATATGTACTATTTAACAAGAAAATCTTTAACACATTGGAATGGAAACATGGTTTAGCCTCATATTGTATTTGTATAAATTGACATAGTGTCAAGATAGAAAATATAAATAAATACATTTTCAGAATTGGAAAAATTAAATGATAATAACAAAGGATTTATTAATATATATATAAGGATGGGGAAAAAAAGTTGGAAGTAGGTTACCTGCACAATGCTGTAGGTCCAACCTTGCCGTACTCGGTCCCTTGCCCACACATTGTGCCCATTTTCTGCCAATTTTTCTACCAGCTGGTTCTGGTTTGGTGTCAGTTTGACATGGTTGAGATCAAGGGGCCCGGGCTTGAATCCATTGGTCATCACGTAGCTAGAGGACAGACACGTTTATATTGAGATATACAAAAATAATAATAATTTAGAAAAGTGAATTTATAGAGCCAGAAGTATAAGTCGTCATACGTCTTGGGCAGCTTGATCTTCTTGAGGTTCTCTTCAGCTTTCTCATCCCCCATTCCAACATGGCAACCCAGCGCCAGGAGAGTCCTGTTGGGGAAATACAAAGACACAGGCATCAACAATTGTGTCCATTGACCAAGGACGTAAAATGAACATCACATCTCTCAAACTGAAACCTAAATAACAAACTCACTTGAGCGTCTCTCCGGACATCTGCAGGTTGTAGTTCCTCTCGGGCTCGGGGAGACTCTGGAAGTTCAACAGACATGGATGCAGCTTCTTGTTGTCGTCCCTGAACTGTGGAGGAAGGTGATGGAAGGTTACTCACTGGTTACAATCACCAATTGATTTATGTCTTTTTCTTTACTCAACAGAGGTTAACCTTGGATTGATACGCCCTACATGCACACGAATTATTTCGGCTTTAAACAGGGGTCAGATTAGTGGCATTACCCCCTTGTAAAATTAACGAATCACCTTACTTTAAAAAAGAAAAACAGTAACCTTAACTAATTTCTGCCTACTTTGTTGACTCTACTATATTTTACTAACCACCAAATAATAATTGTTTCCCTGACCTAATTTAGTAGTTTTGTTGCCTCACCTGTGGTAAAAAAATTAACTGCAGTCTGATTTTTATTGCAAAAAAATACATATGGTATTGTTGTGAAATATTACTCTTGCATTACTCAAGATCTCCAAACCATCTAAACATGAGATTGACAGATCAATATTGAATATGCTGTTGCTCCTGTATTGCAGTGTTGACTTCACACTCACATTGCCATAGGTCCAGCCCTGCTCTATGCGAGTGACCGCCCACAGCTCGTGAATGTTCTCTGCCAGTTTCTCTCGGATACGCTCCAAGTGAGGCGGCAACACAATCTACACAGACAAGGAAAGAGTCATCAAGTCAAGTCAAGTCAAGTCAAGTTTATTTATAAAGCACATTTAAAACGACAGCAGCCGACCAAAGTGCTGTACAGGCAGAATAAGATAAAAAACATAGGCAAGACAGAGACAAAATCACACCGGGGGAAAAAAGAAAGAAAACACGCATAAAATCATTAAAAACTAAATTTAAAAATGAAATAGAAATATCAATAAGAAAGTCAGAAAATATGCCATAATCAAGGGGGGAATGCCAGGGAGAAGAGGTGTGTTTTCAGTGACGATTTGAAAATGTCAACAGACTGTGATGATTTAATGTGGATGGGGAGGTTGTTCCAAAGTCTGGGGGCAGCTGCGGCAAAGGCCCTATCACCTCGGGTCTTAAGTCTGGTTTTCGGAACCTTGAGCAGCAGTTGGTCGGAGGAACGTAGGGATCTGGAAGGGGTATGCAGCTGTAGGAGCTCACTGAGGTAAGGGGGGGCCAGGCCATTCAGGGCTTTGAAGACAATTAAGAGAAGTTTAAAATCGATTCTGAAGCTGACAGGCAGCCAGTGAAGTGAGGCTAAAACGGGTGTGATGTGGTCATGTTTTTTCTTGCCGGAGAGAAGACGAGCGGCTGAATTCTGTACTAGTTGGAGACGACGGAGGGAGGAGTGATCCAGGCCGAAATATAAGGAGTTACAGTAATCTAATTTGGATGTGATGAAGGCATGTGTAGCTGTTTCTAGATCGGATTTAAAAAGATATGGTTTGATTTTGGCCAGGTGGCGGAGCTGGAAAAAGCTGGCTTCAAATAGAGAGAAATCAATACTTATATACAAATAACTTAAACTTTACTTTTTTTTTTCCAGTATTTCTTAATGTCTTTTCGTATTCAATCAAATAGTCTTCAACAAATATTATTTTTTTACAATGAAAGAAAAAAAGACATGCAAGTAAAACACATACGAATTAAATAAATACAAATAACTTATAAAAAATAATAATATCAAAATGAACCCCAAAACAACCAAACCTCAGTAACAAAGACAGTCCAAAACATTTACACTTTAAACTAAAGCACCTCGTAAAAAAAAATTTAAAAAAAAAGAAAGAAAAAAAGTTAAATTTCTTCATGTCCATTATGCCATATTGTTAATAAAAAAATTTAAAAAAACTTTATTGAACCAGTCAAAGTAATTGATTTGAAAGGTTTTACCTGGACAGTGTCTACGGGGCAGGGGGTGAAGGAGGTGTGTGTGAGGGACAGGGTTGGACCCAGCAGGTTGCGGACACCGTGGAAGTCGTGCTTGTATTCCTTGATGGGTTCGATACGCATCCTGTCTCTAGGCAACAGGGCCTCGGAGCACGGAGCGTAACCGGGCGGAGGCATGAACTTAAAGTCTCCATGACGACCGCCGAGCAGGAACCGAGCCCTGACAGGTGACAGAAACAACGTCAGTCCAATCTCAGTCTTCAACTATTTCAGACTTTGGGCATTTTCAAGCTTTATTTGATAGTACAGAGTTGAAATGGGGAGACAGAGAGAGAGAGGGGGGATGACCTGCAGTAAAGGTCTGATTCGAACCCACTGCAATGAGGCCTGAGCCAATATGGTATGTGCTCTATCCACTACGCCACCGGAGACTGTTTTAACATTTTTATTTCATCTTCATTTAAACAGGCAAGTCATTAACAACAATTTATTTTTTACAATGGCGACAAAAGCCACAAGAGGAAGGAAAGGAGGGATAGGAGATAAAATACATTAGACCTAAAATACAGTTTAAAATGAGTCAAAAAGTAGCCTATAACACGAGAGGTGCACAGATGGATAGATATGAAGTGAGAAACCTTACAAATGCCTTGTTTAGGATGTGACAAGCAACTGCATAGATCAGTGAAAATGGTTGAGAAGGCGATTTTGAATATGACACAGAGAACTATATGTACTACTTAACACCTACAGTATATGGCAACAGTGGCCCGAAGACTCATATAGACAAACTTGATTGATTTCATTTCTGTTCCCGTCTCCCTCAGCCTGTGTTTCCCTCCCCGCTGGCATCAGTCAGTTCATCACCAGCCCTGTCTGAGCACAGTGACGCATCATTACCCACTGCAGCTGTTTAATCTCTTCAGGGAGACAAGACACAGCAGGTTTTTAGGGGGATACTTAGGAAGATCATTATTTGGGGTTACTTGAGAGATCATTTAATATACTAAAATGCTTCAAAATTGTCTTACTGGTTAGATGAAGAACCGCAATGTGCAAATTGATAAAACAGAAATGTATATCAAAAAATAGGAATTATTTGTGCCGCTCTGGTGGCGTAGTGGAAAGAGGCGCATACCATATTGGCTCTGGCCTTCGTTGCAGTGGTAGCGGGTTCAAATCCGACCAGTGGACCTTCACTGCAGTTCATCCCCCCTTTCTCTCTGTCTCCCCATTTCAACTCTGTACTATCTAATAAAGCTTGAAAATGCCAAAAAATAATCTTTAATAATTGTCTTACTGGTTGGATAAAGAACCACAATGTTCAAATCGATAATATGAATCAACAGAAAAAGTGTATCGAATTATAGAAAAAGATTTTGTACACCAGATGTACGCTCTTAAAAAATCATCCTTAAAAATGTTGTCCTTACTTGACTCCAGCAGAGAAGCTGATAACGGGGAAGAAGAGTCCGTCCAGGTTGAAGTTCTCAAACATTCCCTGGACCGGATGTCCGTTGATCCGGAAGGAGATGCTGGGAACGCTCAGGTCCAGACAGCAGCTCACTACGTCATCCGCAGCCAGAGTGTGAGCGCTGGGGGAAGCCACCTCGCGGGGGACCGTACCTGAACCACAGCAAGAGAGGGAGGGAGGGAGGGAGGGAGAGAGGGAGGGAGGGGGTCATATGACAAGACACAGAATCATGGGGAAAGTAGAACTAGCGACTTGTGGTTATGTGTATGCAATTGCCAAGCGGTGAAAGTACAGTGGTGGTAGGCAATGCGTTGAAGAAGGTAAAGCTCCTAAGAAGCTATTGTACAAGGTCACTACAACATGACAATATGTAAAGTCATTGTAACCTTTGACCTCCAAAATCTATTCCAAATGTGAGTTTGTTCCAAATTTGACAAAAAAATTCTCTAAGTGTTCTTGCGATATTGCACTCATGAGGCATGGGGTCACAGTGAGCTGGATATTTGACCTATGACCTCCATAATCTGATCAGTCCGTCCTTGAGTCAGAGTTCACCTTTGTTCGAAGTTTGAAAGAAATCCTGCAAAGCGTTCACGAGATATCGTATTCACAAGAACGGCCCAAACACATGGAAAGACAACGTGAATACAGTTATAAAGCTACGGGAGTCTTCTTACCGGACCACAGACAGAGCCCATCAAAGGCGTAGGAGTAGAGGTCGTCCCCCACCCCGTTGCCCCCCCAGCCCTCTCCTCCTCCGGGGTAGGGGCTGTAGCCCTCGGTCATGGCCCAGCCCACACGCAGGTGAGTGGCCTGCGCCGTCACAAAGGGCTCCACAAAGTCCACCATCATCTCATAGTACCACTTCTTATACTGCGTGGACCCTTCACACGTTCCCAGGAAGATATTGGGTCTCACACTGGGCACAGAAGAGAAAATGATATCAACATTAACTTTCACAGACAAACGCCATTTCACAGTGTAGTGTGAATTACTTATAATGTCTATAAAGCAAGACAAATGTGGTTCTCAAAAACAGAAAATACCCTGAAAACGTACATTGTACAAGTGCATTGTATTGTATTGTAACTTAACAGAAACATTTTGGAAGAAAAATAATAGATAAAAAACTGAAAATACACTGAAAATGAACAGTTTGTAACATTTTTATTGTAGAACAGCTTAACAGCAGTTCAAGTTACCTGGTGACATAGTTTACAATGGCGGTCTGCAGCAATAGGTCGCGACCCGGCAGCAGGTTTTCAGTGATGAGGTTCTGGTTGGACCTCACAGCGACACCGTTACACACACACAGAGAGCGCAACACATCCAGGACCTAGAGAGGCAAACAGTAATATCAACTTATTGTGTCAAACAATTGCATAACATTACTGTACTCTATTTTTACTCTACATCTACTCTATTCTACATCTACATCTACTCTAATCTACTTTTCGTTAGCCTAATAGCATAATTTTCTAAGTCATATTTTAAGGGTTATAAAGTAGGGTAATGTAGATGTAGAATAGAGTAGATGTAGAGTAAAAGTAGAGTAGAGTAAATATGATTTAGGCAGTTATGCTATGAGGCTAACGATTGGAAAAACCTCGTTTATATGCTGCTGTCTCTACCATGTTTTCACACGTTGTCATTTGCGCAATTACTCTCAGTTGATCGATCACAAAATGCCGACTAACCAAACGCAATTAAGCACTCTTAATTTGGGATCTTAGTAAATCAGGCCCCTAAGTGTTTTTCTGAGCCAAATACGGTTTCAGGAAGTTATAACTCTTCAAATCACCACCTGCAAAAAGTGTGTGGTAATTGTAAAGCAAGCAAACCCCTGCCAGCTGGACTCAATGTATTTGCAGTCAGCTAATGTTAGTTCCCTTTAATGGTCTTGGCAGCGAGGAAAGACAAACCTTATGGTTCCGTCCGTGCTTGTCCAGAAGAGAGATAATGGATTTAATGTGGTTCTCCTGGATGATGTTCAGAACCTCAGGGCTCTCAATCAGCACACAGTAAAGCACCTCCAGAATACCTACGTGTATAGAACAGAGGGGTGTGGTCAGTTCTTTGCATTTCTTATAAAACCGCTATGGCATTAAAGCTGGGGTATATGATTTGGGGAGAAAATAGCAGTTGGGAATGGACAGTCCCAACAGCCAATAAGAACAGAGAATCAGATTGTTTATTTATCTATTTGTTCGTTTTTTGTTTGTTTTTTAGAATCGGAGCCTCGCTCTGATTGGTCAAAGTGTACCGCTCATGTTCACTTTGACCAATCAGAAATCATATACCCCAGCATTAACTTGTATGTTCATGTAAACAGACTTTTCTTTTGTTTGTACCTTGACATGTTTCAACTACTTCCTGCATTCATAGGAGAAAACAGTGCAGTAATATATCTAATAAATAGGGATACATTTTCATACAAAATCATGTTTTATCTTCAGCCCAGACATTGGTTGATGCAGAGATTTGCATCTAAATCTCATAAGCGCACAACAGTTTAAGTTATTAGTTATTAGATGTATAATACAACATAGTAATACTGGTGTGCCCACATTTTATAGCCCATGTTATTGTCCCTGCCTTGTTTGTATTTTTGTATATGTATATGTAAAGAAAAAAAAGAAAAATTAAAAAATGTATAAATAAAGAAAAAAAATCTAAAATGTCTTAACTACAGAATGTCCAGTCAACCTTCAAATGCAATTAGTCAATAAATTCAAAAAATAAAGAGAAAAATATGAAGTCATGGCTGAAATTAACCCAAGCATGTACCCATCATGCATAGATGTTTTCTTAATGTTGTGATGTCCGTTTTCTTGGTGTCTTACTGTTGTGATGTTGTTGTTGTTGTTGTGGTGTCCTAAATGTTGTGATTTTATTGTTCGTATTGTGTTGTTGTGTTTTACTGTTGTGAAATTGTGTGTTGTGATAATGTAATTGATGTAATACTAATGAAAATTAGCTTATAGCTAAATCTGGTACTGCTTATGTGCTGTACATTGTCCCTGTTCAATAAACAAATAAATAAAATAATTTGTGGGACATATCCCTGAATAAATGAGCGGCCCATCTGATACCTGAAGAGGCCTCCAGACGGTCCAGCTTGCTGACCAGCCAGTCCAGGTTGTCACAGAACAACGCACAGTTAGAACGGTTTCCCCTGATCAGAGAAGCTGTTCAGATCAGACACACAGAGAGAGAGAGAAAAATAATGTTCATTTGTTCAGTACACTGTGATGAGAGAAATATATTAGTGTGATGACAAATATAGAATATTGTATTTCAATAATTAAACAATTAAATAAACTTTATACAGCCAGTATTGTCTGATTCACTTTCTCACAACAACACATACAGCAGTCCATTTGTGTTTTCATTTGAGTGTGTAAAGATTATTCTACCCAGCAGCTCGTAGAGGAGGTTAACTATCTCCTTCCAGGACTCTGCAGCTTCCTCTCCGGCGAACTCAGAGAAGTGAGCGGCCGTGTTGTAGATATTCAGCCGGTCGATGCATTCCAGCACAATGGTGATCATTCCCTGAGCAACACAGGGAATAAGGTTTATCACAAAGGGACAAAACAAGTGCTGTATATGTGCATGTTTTGTATGTTTGTGTGATGTTATAGTAAAAAATATGTGATTTTTTTAAAAAAATTTATTAACTGTGAAGGTCTGGGGAATACCATTCTTATTTCGATCAAACAGATTCATAACATTTCATACATAAGTTAAAAAAAAATAAAAAAAATAAAAGTATAAAAACACTTTATAGCTATAGTGGGTAACTTTTTCATACAAATGAATGCCCATTACAGTCAAGCCATCGCCAAATGAGTTGACACAAAGTAGATTAAGCCTATCAGCTCCACAAAACTCTCTCTGTATATCTCAGTATTGCAGAGTTTACAAACTGGTGTCGCCCCCCAAGTTCAGTTTAACATACCCTCTTTAATTTAGTTATAAGTCCAGACAGTAAAAAATAAATAGATCTGGAGTTTCTGAGGGTGTGTGTGTGTGTGTTACCTCCTCTTGGAAGAGGTTCTGCCTGTTGCGTAGGGAGCGTAGTTTGGTCTGCTTCTCCTCGTGCTCCAGCTCGTCCTCCGGAGGGCGGAAGTAGAAGATGAGATCCTGCAGAGAGAGGATGACTCCCTCCAGAGGCAGAGAACACACCGCAGCCTGGGACTTCATCTTCCCACTCAGGGAGTCCAAACCCCTGGAAGAACACACACAGAAAGAAATCAGCAACAAATGTAAAACCAAAGATGACATGTTGATTTGATTTTGATTTGATTCAATTTATTTCAGACATATCAAAAAAGAAAAATTAAAAGCATGAAAATACAACAAAAAATATGTTCAAATGATTCCACAAAAGAAACAAAAAGAAACAAAAAATAAACAAATAACATATTGAATTGATATGCCTGAAAAGGAGTAGGAAGAAGTATAAACTTAAGAGTAGGAAGAAGTATAAACTTGAAGTTGTAGCCTGCTTGAAAGTTTGCATATTTCGGCCCAGATTTTGTAACTTCTTTATCTTTATCTTTGTCGCTATATTGTCAACAGTAAAATTCAATAAACAAAGTGTTTTAAAAATAAAAGTTTTCATATTTTAGGTAAGGTTAGCCTACTATAAACAAATAGAAAATGTACAAATAACTAATACAAAATCTAACTCATACTAGTGGTAATGTTTTTCATAGACATAGGACCTTTTCTTATAAACATCACTGCATCATGTCATGAAGATGATATTTTCTCCTCATCCCTCCTCATATGAATATATAAGTAAGTAAGTAAAACGTATTTATATAGCGCTTTTCTTTACAATGTGCATAGAAAATAAAAGCATAGTAATAAATACATCTAAGTATAAAATCAATTAAAAAACACAACAGATGAGGCTTCCGGTTTGGACCTAAAATGGAGTAGTCGCAAGTCCAACGCGCTCCGTATTTTATATTGATATACATTGATTAGCCACAACATTTTATTATTCCGGCTGCACAACGAAGCAATTTTTCATATTGGAAAACTAACCGTAAGCACAATGGCGACTAAAAGTCAGAAAAAAGCATCCAAAGCCGCAGTTCAAAGTTTAGCTAGCCCTGCACTCAGACAAACGCTCATGGCCGGTGCTAATGCTAACGCTGCCGCGGCTGCCACACGTCCATCAACCCCACCGAGCACTCCAGCAGAGCAGCCAACGGAGAGCGCTCTTCTAAAGCTGATAAAAGCCGAGATGGGCATTTCTCGTCAACAACTGGGTGATATAATCAAGAAGGAGATGGCTAGCCTCCACGCTGAAATTAAAGAAGACATAGAAGCCCTTCGGCAGGACACCAAAGCTGATATCGCCTCTCTAAAAACGGAATTCCGAGCCGAGATGTCTTCTCTGCGCTCAGCGCAGACCGAGACGGCCACCACTATACGGGATATCGAGGGCGCGCTCAACCGACATGATTCTAGCATTGCCGGGCTGGATAAAACCATATTGGATCTCAAACAAGAGGTGGTGAAACTGAAAGACCGGAATGATGACTTGGAGAACAGAAGCCGCCGTCAAAATCTGAGGATCATTGGAATACCCGAGGGTGTTGAAAATGGAAAGCCCACCGCATTCATGGCTTCGTTTTTCGCCGGCGTTCTGGGCGACGAGATAACTGATCCTTTGGTGCTGGACCGCGCTCATAGATCCCTGGCTCCTAAACCCAAATCCGGCGACCGTCCCAGACCCATGATAGTGCGGCTGCACTACTACGCGGACAAGGAAAAGATTCTCCAAGTATCCAGGAATAAGGGTGAGCTCAAATTCAGAGGGGCAAGAGTGCATATATTCCCAGACATGAGCGCCGAGCTTAGCCGCCGCAGAGCGGCGTTTACCCCAGTCAAAGCCAAACTCAGAGAGGCGGGCATCACATACGGTCTCTACCATCCAGCGGAGCTGCGTCTTGTCCATGACGGAGTTTCACATTCTCTTTAAAGCACCCGCGGATGTGGAAACATTCCTTGCCAAACGCACTCGTGCCTCTTTGGAGACGTAAACAAACAAAGATAGACGCTGCGGTTCCCTGTGCTGTATGCTGATTCCTCACGCTAGACTATAACCTACGTAAGGTTCATACTTTTAGTTTTTTCCTCCCGGTTTCATTATTTTCTTATGGAGATGGAAGGAAGAAAGGAGATTTTATTATGGACCGTGAATGGAGAGACTATTATTTGTTATCACCAGTAGAGGGCAGTCGGCATCTACCTACCAGTTTGGCTGGCGCACATCTTCACCAGGTATCAGCATGTTATGTTTTCCTTCTTCAATTTGAACATGTTGCCGATAAAGAACATACCCACGGTTCAGAAGGGCCAGCAAAATGTACAGGTATATTCGCTCACTTATCTTGCTAATTTTATTTTTATTTTTTCCCTGCTATGGCCGCTTTTCTTTTCTTTTTTTTATTGCATTTGAACGTTGTCAGTGGTGGGTATTATGTTATTTTATTTTATAAGTTGTGACTACAAAAACGTATGCAAAAGGAGCAGCGTTTCTATGGTTGTTAACTGCTTATGGCAGCAAAATGGAAAGTTACCAAGTGTATCCAGGGTTTTTTACCTCTCGTTTGGGGAGGGGTAAGTTGTTCTTTGGGTTGGGAGGGTGTGGGTGGGGGGAACTTTGTGTTTTATGTTTATACACTTCTTTACTCTTTTAGCTTGAATGTGTGTGTGGCAATGTCATTTTCAAAATGCTGTAACATCCTTCAATACCCTACTAACCCCTGATGAGCATGGTTGATTGTTTGCAGCAAAGGAATAATGGCTGACAATATTACAGTAAATTGTATTAGTTGGAACACCAAGGGCCTAAATCATATTATTAAGCGTAACAGGGTACTGTCCCATTTAAGAAGTCTGGATGTTAATATTGCTTTTCTCCAAGAAACTCATCTCAGGACCTCTGACCATAACAGACTGCGTAAAGGATGGGTGGGGCAATTATATCATTCAATCTTTGAGGGGAAATCTAGGGGTGCTGCTATTCTTATTAACAAGAATACTCCTTTCATCATGCAAAAGGTTACTGCAGACCATCTGGGAAGATATGTCGTGGTCACAGGTACCCTGTATAATGTGCCTTTAATCTTAGCCAATGTTTATGCCCCAAACTGGGATGATGTGCAGTTTATGAAAAAATTCTTGTCCTCATTACCTTGTTTAAATACACACAGGCTTATTTTAGGGGGTGATTTCAACTGCGTATTAGACCCAATACTGGATCGCTCCTCTAACACCAACTACAATATATCAAAATCAGCCAGGACGATTAATGCTTTTCTACAAATGTATAATATGTCTGAACCCTGGCGCTCCTTGTATCCCAATTCTAAACATTATTCATTTTTTTCCCCAGTACATAACTCCTACTCCCGCATTGATTACTTTTTAATTGATAACCAGCTAATGCCCTCGGTTAAGGACTGCAGATATGAGGGCATTGTCATCTCTGACCATGGGCCCGTGGTTTTACAAATATCTTTTCCAAAGAAGTCTGCTCGGCGTCCTTGGCGTTTTAGTAATATTTTGCTTGGGGATGAATCATTTGTTAAGTGTATTAATACGCAAATCGATATTTTCTTGTCCATAAATGATACGTCAGATGTTAGTAAATCCACCCTCTGGGAATCCCTAAAGGCTGTTTTAAGAGGGGAGATTATCTCTTATACCTCCTGGGAAGCCAGGTCGAGAAAACTACGTCTTAAAGACCTTTCCGACCAAATTAAACAATTGGATTATAAGAACTCAATTGCTCCCACGCGTGATTTTTTAAAGGACAGATTGACTCTGCAGACAGAATTTGACCTAATAACTACCCGCCATACAGAACAGCTCCTCCTCCAGTCTCGATCGAGGTTATATGAACATTCTGATAAGGCTGGCAAGTTCCTGGCTCAACAGGTTAGACAGTCTATGACCTCTACTCTCATTACAAACATCCGAAAACATGATGGTCAGATTTCTAATGATGAGCAGGAAATTAATGATGAATTTAAGAGGTTTTATTCATCTCTTTATACTTCTGAGGTGATATATGACCCTTCTAAACTTGAACTTTTTTTTCAGAACTTAAATCCACCTCAAGTTAATGTATTATTAATGGAGCAATTGGAAAAACCTTTGTCTAAGGAGGAAATTAGAGCAGCCCTTTACAGTATGCAGAATGCAAAAGCTCCAGGCCCTGACGGATTTACGTTAGAATTTTTGAAAAAATTTGGAGATAAGTTATTGCCAATCTTGTTGTCAGTTTTTGAGGAGTCCTTTGTCGAAGGCCACCTTCCACCAACCCTTTGCCAGGCCTCTATTTCTGTTTTACTGAAAAAGAATAAGGATCCCCTGAATTGTGGGTCATTTCGTCCTATCTCGCTCCTGAATGTGGATTATAAATTGTTGGCTAAGGCCTTGGCTCACCGTCTAGAGATCATCCTCCCTTCGATTATTTCACCTGACCAAACTGGTTTTTATTAAAAAACGCCTCTCTTTTTTTAATATTCGTAGACTTTTAAACATCATACATTCCACAGATGATCAACAGTTGCCCGAGGCAGTTATCTCTTTAGACGCTGAAAAGGCGTTCGATAGAGTGGAATGGGGTTACTTATTTTGGTGTCTAGACAAATTTGGTTTTGGTCCGAAAATCATTTCTTGGGTAAAATTGCTATATAACTCTCCAACTTCATCAGTGCGCACTAATAACACCAACTCCCAATTATTTCCATTACAACGCGGGACAAGGCAAGGATGCCCGATTTCCCCACTTTTATTTGCTATAGCTATTGAGCCCCTTGCAATGGCAATACGCTCCTCTCCTGAGATTTGTGGTATTGTAAGGGGGGGTAAGGAACATAAAACTTCATTATATGCTGATGATCTGTTACTATATATAACTGATCCACAGAACACCTTACCCCATATTATGAAGTTATTAGGCCACTTCAGCAGCATCTCTGGGCATAAGATTAATGTTTCAAAAAGTGAGCTTTTTCCTGTCAACTCTGCCGCTAAGTCCATCTCCTTTAATTCCTGTCCTTTTAAGGTGACATCTGACAACTTCACCTACCTAGGGGTGGTTGTTACGCGTGGCTTTTCTGACCTTTTTAAGCTTAATTTTGTTCCCCTTCTTGAGAGCTCTAAAATTGCCTTCAATAAATGGTCCATGCTTCCTCTCTCTTTAGCAGGAAGAATTAATCTAATTAAAATGAACACGTTGCCCAAATTCCTCTACCTTTTCCAAACTATACCAATCTTTATCAACAAATCTTTCTTTTCACACCTAAATAAGATTATATCTGACTTTATTTGGAATAAGAAGCCACCCCGTATCCGTAGGGAATTTTTGCAGAGGCCAAGATCAATGGGTGGTATGGCATTACCACATTTCCAATTATACTATTGGGCAAGCAACCTCAGAGCTATGGCATATTGGCTTAAAAACTACATCGACAATGAGACTCCTGCCTGGGTTCAGATAGAGACCACTGCCTGTTTGCCATCGTCCCTCCCTGCTTTATTGTATTCTGCAATGCCTTTCACTCCAAGCTATGTTTCAAGTGCCCCCTTAGTACATCAGTCTTTACGTATATGGGCTCAAGTGCGAGGACACTTTGGTTGGCAGGCTGGCTCACTCTGGGCCCCGATTGCGTCTAATCATCGATTTGCCCCTTCATTCCATAATGACTATTTCTCGGCCTGGCAAAAGAAGGGTATCATTTCATTTAAAGATATGTACATAACAGGTGTTTTTGCTTCATTCGAACAGCTCAAAACTAAATTCAATCTACGGAATGTACATTTCTTTAGTTATTTACAGGTTAGGGACTGGGCACGTAACAATACAGGAACATTCCCTACAATCCCCCAGCCTCAACCTATGGATAGTCTCTTCCCAGCAGACCCAGAGCTCAGGGGCACAATATCTGTTATATATACAAAACTTTCTTCTGTGCAATCAGCGTCTCTGGATGCATTGAGAGCGGCGTGGCAGGCTGATCTGAATGTACAATTTACAGATGTTGAGTGGTCGAATGTTTTTTTAAGAATACATTCTTCATCTATATGTGCCAGACATGGCTTGATCCAGTTTAAAGTGGCACACAGACTCCATCTCTCTAAAGCCAGAATCTCAAAAATGTATCCATCAAGTGATCAAGTTCATGCAACAGATGTAAAAATTCACCTGCAACACTAGCTCATATGTTCTGGCTTTGCCCGAAACTCGCTAGTTACTGGTCCTCTATTTTTGACGCTCTATCCAAGATACTTAAGAGACCAATAGCTCCGAACCCTCTTACAGCCGTTTTTGGCATTCAATGTGAGGGTGATCATCTGCTTAGAGCACAATCAAACTGTATTGCCTTTGTCACTCTTATAGCCAGAAGATTAATTTTACTTAATTGGAAGCAGGCTACTCCACCCTCCTTTAAACACTGGATTAGGGACACACTACAATTTCTGAAGCTTGAAAAGTTAAGATTTGCTTTAAAGGGTTCAAAGGACAATTTTAGCAATGTTTGGCAGCCTTTCATTACATATCTGCTTGACCAGCTCTAAGGATGTACACATTTATTTTTTAATTTTATTTTTGTTCACTTGTATTTTGCTATGGATCCCAATAACTCCAAACTGTGCACACACACTTTTTCTTTTTTTTTGTTGTCATTGTTTGTTTTATTGTTATTATAATAATCATTGATTATTGATTTATTTTTGTCTGTTTGTCTTTGGGGATAAAAAAAAAAATTGTTACATTTGTAAAATGATGTTTTGCTATATTGTGAAAAATCAATAAACAAAGTAGTAAAAAAAAAAAAAAAACACAACAGATAAAATGAGCAACATATAAAAGACAGAAGTTACCCAAAAGCTGAACTTGTGTAGGCTACAGTGTATCTACTTACTTGATGAACAGCCTGAAGAGCCCCATGGTGCTGTAGATCATTCTAGCCGCCTGAGACTCTTCCATCTGGGAGCGAGACACGGTCAGAGCGTCGTCCATGTGACCCTCCTGATGCAGAATGACCTGGGGACACGCACAGCAACATCATATTACAGTATGATATCACCATGTCATTCAAAAGTGCACTCAAATAATATATATTTTTTTTTAACTAACTCTACTGTAGCTATTATTTGCACTGTTTTTGTGCTTGGGCACTACTAAATGTCATAAACAAACCCTAACAACGTTGTAGCATAGTTTTGCATGAATACAAATTGGAGGACTTGCAATAACATTGGACACATTATTTGTTCTAACTCAGTCTATGTTGCTGTGTTAACACAAAGTAGATCCTAACCTTTCTCTTCATCGTTCCCAATTATAAATCAAAAAATCAACTCTCAATAATAAATCAATAATAGCACCTTCCCAGTTTTGGTGTTCAAGCCCTAATACATGTCCTATACAAACTCTAGCTTTTCTAACTCGGCTTTTCTCTGCTATATTACCACAGATTATATCACGTTGTAGCTGCTGTATTAAAGCTGGGGTATATGATTTCTGATTGGTCAAAGTGTACATGAGCTGTACACTTTGACCAATCAGAGCGAGGCTCCGATTCTCTGTTCTTATTGGCTGTTGGGACTGTCCATTCACTTTGGCACTACTTTGTTGGTGTAGAGCGTGTCAGGGAGGAACCATTGGGGAGGGACCAAAGAGAACAAGTGGAGCGGTTGAGGTATTTGGATTCAAATCTCTATCCCAACTGCCATTTTCTCCCCAAATCCTCCACCCCAGCTTTAACACAAAGTAGATCCTAACCTTTCTCTTCATCATTCCCAGACGAGCAGCTTTAGCATCCAGAGCTGCGTATGTGAGCCACAGGCCGGTGGAGACGTGCTGGACAAAGCACATGGACTCTCCGTACTTTATCTCTGGAATACCCATCCCCTCGACATCTCGCTTCTGAGCCACATCCACCTTCTCCTGCTCGGGGTGAACCGGGGGGAAAGAAAGAGGGTGGGAGGATAACATAGAGAAAGGTCAATAAATATGTATTATTGAGCTGTGGAAAAGGGGTAGAATTAAATACGTTTTATACTTCTTCCTGCTCCTTTTCAGGCATATCTTATCAATTGAATCAATTATATATGTAGTTTTCTTTTTGTGAAATAATTCCAACATCGTTTTTGTGTTTATTGTATTTTTTGTGCTTTTCATTGTGTTATGTACTTTTTTTGATATGTTTAATTTGTATTTTATATGTCTGAAATAAATACAATCAATCAATCAATAGAATACAAGCAGGCAATAGTTTCAGAAAAAAATGTCAAATGTCGTTTGTTTTTTTTAACCTTTGAAATGCGGAAGCAGAAAGCTGATAGTTTGGTGTTGGCTCTCTCTGGATCGACCACCAGCAGACCCTTCTCTTCATCCAGACACAGGTACCGGCCCGTGGTGATGTGGCGGATACGGAAAGACTGGCCCCACTTCATGTGGCTACCGCTCCAGCTGCAGGCAGAAAACAGAAAATACAACATATTTAAAAAAATTTAAAAAAGACAATTAAGTCTTTTAATTATTGCTCATAATTATCATTATCTGGTGTTTGTTTTGAAAGCTTAAATAAAAAAATTAATTGTTAACAAATTGAACAAACATCCATTTGTCAAATTTGTGAACTCTTTTTATTAATTTTTATATATTGTTTTAATTGTTATGTTATAATTTTTTAGTTAATGATAACATAACAATCTTTAACAATTAATTCAATTCATAACAATGTATTCTTAATTATGTAAATGCCTAGAGGGGACAGTCACCTGATTCTGAGAGGCTCCAACCTCCACAGTGATCGAGCCTGACTGCACACAGCACCGCCTTCATAGGCCGCCAGCCTGTAGCACAGACACACACGTTTAGATGACATCAGATCAACAATTCAAAAGGCACACTACAATTCATCTGGCACATTTACATGTTGAACTTTGGTGCTCATGTTTATCAATGTGCTCTGTCCCTTCTAAATAAAGAAATCTAAAAAAATCTAAAGACTTATTTGTCGCCAAAGGGCAATTAAAAGGCCCGTTAATTGTTTCTATAGCTTCCTCTCCCCCTCACCTGCGCTTCTCCTCTCCTTCCTCCGGTGTAGAAATGGCCAAACACTCGTCCATGTGTCCGTGGAACAGTCTGAGAACATGGCCTCCAGTCAGAAACCCTGAGAGGAATACACAACACAGTCACTGGGTATTTTGTGATAATATGACAACAAATGGTAATGTGTACATAGTCTGGTTGAAAGTCGTTGTAAACTGCGCTAAAGAAAAGAAGTAGAGGGTAAATAAATAACAAAATAAATAAGAATAATAAAAGTAACTAAATATAAATATTAGAACAGCCTTTGACACTACCGTCAGTCTGCCCCAGGGCAGCTGTGGCTACTCTCGTAGTTTACCACCACCGGTATGACTGTGTGTGAACGAATTGAACCAGGAACCCTGTAAAGCGTCTTTGAGTGCCTAGGCAATAAAGCGCTATATAAAACCTATCAATTATTATTATTATTATTATTACATCATTTCAGGCTTGTACCTTCAGCCAGTTCACATCCTGAACTAATGGGGTTCATGTTCCACAGTGTCTGCATGAAGGAGGCATCCACCATCAGGTCTCCACTGGCGTATGACAAGTGCTGAGGAAAGAGGAGAGAAGATCGAGGTTAGCCCATGGTAAATATATATATACTGTATACTGTATATATACAGCTCTGAAAAAAAATAAGAGACCACTCCAAATGTTCAGTGTCTCTCGTTTTACTATGTATAGGTATATGTTTGAGTAGAATGAACATTTTGGTAATATAATATAAACTACTGACAACATTTCTACCAAATTCCAAAAAATAAATTGTCATTAAGAGCATTTTCAATAAGTTATGTAGAGATGAAGATTCATGAAAAAGATTCAGACTGGTCTCTTAATTTTTACCTGAGCTGTATATTCGGGCCTTCCCGAATAGCATTTTTTGTGCTTCGAAAAAAACTAGTATCCTGTATATCTGGAGCCTCCATTGTTTAAACAGCAAAGTGGATGGAGTGATTGGAGTCTTACCAGGTATCTCTCAGAGGACACACTGACCAGGATGAGATCGTCTCCCACTCTGACTTTCTCACCCTCTGACCTCTGCTTGGAGGCTGGATGGATGGTCCACCAACAGGCCTCACCTGCAACCAGAAATGGTAAATGGTAAATGGACTTGATTTATATAGCGCTTTCTAGCCAATTTTCTCAGCCCCAAAGCGCTTTACATTTCTTACCACATTCACCCATTCATACAAACACTCATACACCGATGGCAGAAGAATGAACAAACAATTACAAAAATGTATCCATAAAGATTGACATTTACAAATTATATATTTATTCAAAGCACTACATTTCTTTTTCACTCAAAGTATAATTTTATATAATTCTTTTACTGATTTTTTTTATCATTATTTACTTTTATCTTATAGTATATGTTTTATATTTTAGTTGTGTAGCGATTTTTAACATATTTAATGGTCTATCTTAGTCTTCACCTGCAACCAGAAGAACAATAGTTTTTATTTAACCTTTATTTAATCAGGAAAGTCCCATTGAGATTAAAAACCTCTTTTTCGAGGGACATGGATGTTTTGATTTCTCCATGGAGATTGTCACATAAAAAATTATATATTTACTCAAAGCACTACATTACATTTTCACTCAAAGTATTATGTTATATTATCTTTTACTTGTTTAACAGTCTTCTAATTTCATTGTATTGATTTACTTGTTTTTTAAATTATTTACTTTTATCTTATGTATAATTTGTATATTTGAATTATGTAGCTATTTTTAACATATTCAATGTCTATCTTAGTCATCTTTACTCCTGCTATATATTTTATTTATGTTTTATTATTATTTATTTTTTTGCTGTAGTGACTATATAAAGTTTAATTTGATTTAAATAAAAAACAAACAAACAGAAACCTCTGTCTGTCCACCTACAACATGTCTCTCTCTCACCACATTAACAATCATCACGACAATGTGTATTATTCTCGGCCAAATTACAAAGTTAATTAAATGTGGAAGATATGCACTGCTGAATCCATTTATGCTAATAGCTTGAGAAGGACCAACTCGACAAAATACAAAACCTTCGCAGACTCACAAAAAAAATTTAACAAACCCCCCTAGACACAGGATAATGAGTTCCAGTAATCAGTTTAAATGCAATAATGAGAAAAAAAGCATTCTGTCGTTAAACGAAAAAGGGATTTGAAAGTGTGCTCTTACCCACGGAGTCTTCTTGTAAGCCCACGTCAAAGGCCAGCTTGTCTGTGAGCGACCGGGACGTAGTCAAACAGCTCAGGTACTGTGTGGAGAAAAAGGCTTTTATTCACAACATTGAACTTTGATAAAATGTTAAAAAATTAATAATAATTAAACTACATGTTGTTCAGTTAGCTTAGCATTTTGTTAATAGCACTGATGCTGTCTTTTTTTTTGTAATTTAACAAAAAATTAAAACAGGCAAGAGATACACTTAGAACATAAAACCTTTAAAGGCAAGATGACAAAAAATGCTCAGTAAAATAAAAAAATATATACAAATAGATAATTTACATAAATATAAAACAAATTAAGTTAATAGGATACCTTGAGCAATTAAAAAAGAAAAACATAGTAAAATATGAAGCAGTCCTACCATGTCAGAGTGGTAGTGCCTTAGCAGGATAGCATGACCGTAGAGTAAGGTACGATGGCCTCCACCTTGGGACGACTGGAATGGAAGAAGAAAGATATATATTTTAACAATAGCACCCTGACACGACTATACAATTAAAATACACTGTGAACAGACAGGGAGAAAAAACAAGGATGTATTCAAAGGTCCAGAAGGCAGGAGAACATATGATTAGGAGTCCCAGAGGTGAATAATGGAGCACAACATACTATCATGTACTTCTGCTTTTTTAACATGGCACTGTAAGCTAAATGTATGCAATTATATTACAGTATATGTTGCATTATATGATAAGTAAGCATTTTGTTCACCCTCACTTCTCTCAGTGATGGAGATACAGGAACAATTTGACTGGGACAGATTAAAGGGATGGGCAGACTCCATGTAAAACAATCTGGCAATTTACAGGTTGGTGTGTGTGCGTGTGGGGTGTGTGTGTGTGTGTGTGTGTGTGTGTGTGTGTGTGTGTGTGTGTGTGTGTGTGTGTGTGGTGTGTGTGTGTGTGTGTGTGTGTGTGTGTGTGTGTGTGTGTGTGTGTGTGTGTGTGTGTGTGTGTGTGTGTGTGTTGTGTGTGTGTGTGTGTGTGTGAATGATGGAGCGCAACTTAATATCATCAACTTCCACTGATTTTTTTTTTTTTTTGGGGATTGTAATTGTATGATTCTATGTAGTATGTTGAATTTACGAAATGATTCACTGTATACGTTACATATGATTTGTAAGAATTGTTCATATTAGAATGGGACAGATAAAAGGAGATGGGCAAACTCCATGTAAAAAAAAGTGTGGCAATTTACTATGGTTGAGTGTGTTGAAGGGGGTTAGGGTTGCTTTTTTAAGAAAAACTAATCCAAAAAAAAAAATACTTTCATGGGTTTTTTGTGGAGAGAAAAATATGAATAAAAACAGCAAAAATGATAAGAACAAAAATTAACAGCTAAGCAATTTCCGGAAAAAAAAATACAGTACAGAACAATTCGGGGTCCATTCATATTAAAATTAGAAAAATGAAGCCAACAAGAATAACATCAATAATAAAGAAGAATAGAGACATTGCTTTTAAATCATAAGAAAAAATATCACGATGATGTGACTGACAAAGTTTGACTCAACGCAAAATCCAGTCACCACCACAGATCATGACATCACACAAAGGCAAACATAACATTAACATAAAAGCATCCTACCTTATATCAACATCCAGCAAGGATGCAACAAGAAAACACAATTACTGCAATAGATTAGCCAAAACAGTAAGCTATATAATAATGCTAAAGCTGTCGGTAGGGTTAGAAGGGTTAAGTACCCATAATCCTCTAGTAAGATTCAGGGGCAAGAATGTTAAGTGGTAGAATACCATTAGCCCATGTCTGCATTAGCGCCAGGCTTGGTAAGGACAGGTGGTGGTGGTAGTGCTGTGGGAAATGCCATGTGTGTGTGTGTGTGTGTGTGTGTGTGTGTGTGTGTGTGTGTGTGTGTGTGTGTGTGTGTGTGTGTGTGTGTGTGTGTGTGTGTGTGTGTGTGTGTGTGTGTGTGTGTGTGTGTGTGTGTGTGTGTGTGTGTGTGTGTGTGATTCTGGTATTGCTATATTTGTTAGGACCAATCATTGTGATCAGTCGTAGAGAGGACAATGATGCATAGTGAGGACATTTTAGCAAGTCTTCAGTATACTTTTTAGTGAGACGTTAGTGTTAAAGGTAAGGATATAACAATGGTTAAGATTAGGGTGGGGGGCCTGGGTAATAAATTATGTCATTGAGGGTTGTCATATGGTAGAAAAACCTGCGGGAGTGTGTGTGTGTGTGAGTGAGTGAGTGAGTGAGTGAGTGAGTGAGCGAGCGAGTGCGTGCGTGCGTGCGTGCTGTGCGTGCGTGCGTGCGTGTGTGTGTGTGTGTGTTAGAAGGGCTTTATGCCTGTCCAGAGCTTTGTGGAGGTATTCGGTTTCCCTGTCCACTCTTAGCAGATACGTGGGACCCTCCACTGGGCTGCATGCCATGCTATTCTCAACCTCCTGCTCACCATTAGAAAAGTCTGGCTCATCAACATCTTACAATTCCTCTGAGGCCCAAACTAGCCAGAATGATGCAACTTATAAAATGCTGAAAATAAAAAGCCTCTCTTAAAGCTTAATTAGCATCTGGCCAGACAAGGTTTCTTTCTTTATTCTTAGCCAAAAAAAAATCCATTTACTATTTTACAGGATGACTTTTTGATAGCATAGCCATGAGTAAGATTCATGGGAGCTGAACATTAATGGTCAATTTGTTTTGTTATTTTATCTTGGTTTAAAGAAAAAGGTGCTTAAGATTTTTATTTGATTTTAAACTGGAATACAAATTGGGCTTGAACATATAGGATAACCAAAAACATTTATTTTTTCGGTATGTTATTTGTGTTGACAAACCCAAGTGGATGGACGTCAAGCTTTTGCTTTTGTTGTCTTAGTTGTACAGTATATACTTGTAAAATTATAACGGCAAGAGGTTTTGTTTTTTTCAGCAATTTGAGTTGCAGTAAAAACCCAACGATTCATACATTATAAATGGTTAAAGGTGCTGTAGGTTTGTAAAGGGTTGAATACATTGTTGGCGAAATAATCAGAATGCTGAGATATCACCCATGCTTGTTTTTTTTATAGAAAAGATAAGATACACCACCAAACAAAGATTTTACATTTTTAACTTAAATATATTGTGTGTGAATTTCCATGACTTTGAACTAAGCCCAGTTAGATGGGGCTTGTCTAATAAGAGTCAGTTTCCGCAGCACATTGAACACATTGAGAACACATTCTTTATAAAAAAAACAAAAGTATATTTCTTGCTGTCACCAAATACCAAACAAAGAACAATGTGCTGGAACAAAAGGACCAACATCAAGCAAGCAAAATAATATGTATGATGGAGACGTAAAGGAAATAATAATGCTGGTGAAATGTCTGCATGGAATGCAAATGAATGCTTAATTGTGACACCTTGCTAGAGCTGCTTCCTTTTGTAGTGTACTGGATAATTCAATTGAATTGATGAGAAATTAATTGTTACAAACATGTATTGTTTAGTATGTACAGTATTTAGTAAATAAGTGCATAAAATAAAGTTCACTACAGCCTTGACAAAAGCTTTCAAACTACAGGTTCTACAGTAAAGTAAGGCTTAGTGTTTACCAGTAACTATACAGATTTAAATAGATAAGGAGCAGCTCAGTAATAAACGTTAACCTTAACAATGCACTTGGACCCCTTCAGTTACTACAGGCAAGTTAAGTAAAACTAAACTATGGCTTAGTTTTCTTTACAATATTACCAGTAAAGATAAGGAGCAGCTCAGTAATACATTTTAACCTTTACGACAATGGACCCCATCAGTTACAACAGGCTAAACCATCAATGACAGGTGTAGATAACCATTAACACCTTGAGAGTGAGGAGTCAAAAACACACATGAATCGAGACGTGTGAATGATACGGTTGTATTTCATTCAGTACGACATCCACTGGGCAACAGGACACAGGAAACGAGGACGGGTTGCCAGGTTGGGTTTTTTTGGACACAGGGGAAATGTTACGGGAAATAAAAGGTGTTAACAGACACATACCCATCGGTCCAAATCGACTGCCTGCTTTGGCAGTTAGCAAGAAGGGAAGCGGAGGGGAGGAGGGAGGGTCAGATAAACAAGTAAACAAAAGAAATCATAATAAAGTAAAAAGCAAATAGCTATAAGTCCATTTACACAGTGCTCAGTCCACTCACATAAAGACCAGGATGTATACATGTATTTAAAGGTGCTATGAGGAACTTTTAAATATTTCTGAAACAGTCAAATCTTTCCTCTGATGATCATAAATGAGATGTAACAGCAAATGAGACCATCAGTGCAAAGAATGCTGATTATATATAGTTTTTCTTAATGCCTTTGTCATGGGTACACTCACCCAGGAACTACAGCTGGCGTAGTAAAAACACTACCGCTTTAGTCCAAAGGGGGTGCAAGAATGCACAAAAAACTGAAAGTTCCTCAGAGCACCTTTAAAAAACACAATAAAACCAAATTGCAGTTATTATTGTATCTATGATTTAAGCCCCAATCTGCAATCCACATCAAATCAAATACATTTTCATTTGTATATCGCCCTTTTCATACTGAGGAGTAGCTCAAAGTCCCATACAGAGATTAAAAAACAACAACAGAAAAAGAAAAACAGCAAATAAAATCAAAAAACAGCAAATAAAATGTGTATGAAAGCATTGTTGAAGTCCTACCTCTGTCATCTCCACTCTGTTGGCTAACATCTCCTGCAGCGCTCGGACAGACAGCGACTGCTCCAGAACAAAGGAACAAATAGCCAAGTCCGGAGGCACCTTCTGCAAACAGCACAATACAAAAAAACAGCTTGAGGAAAACTTGAAATTGTTGTAATGTAACTTTATTTAAACAGGGACAATGTACAAACGAAACATCAACCTTGTTTAGAGCAAGGAGAGATGCATTTGTACCAGGTTTTTAGCAAACTGCTATTTTTCCACCTGTAGTCCCTGTTGCATTTTGTGTCAATCTTTATGAAAAATCTGAACGAAAAATGCTAATGACATATTAGAATTGATTGTTCATCGTACAGGTACTTGTACTTGGATCGTCTGTATTTGTGGTATGTGTCTATATTATGTATAATTGTGAATTGTATCTAAGTTTCTGTTAATTTTCTATTTGTTTAATGTGATTGCGCCCCCTCCGAAATGCTCTAAGTGGCTTATTTGGGGTTCACCATTTTAACGCATAATAAATTTCCAGAAATTGTACCATGAAATTGTTTCTATATGATATGAATATGACTTGAGAATAAACCAAACTAAACTAAAACTACCACACAGCGGTAAAAAAATAATATATATCTAAAATAGGTTACACACAGTACAAAAAAAAAAATTAAAAATGAGAAGTGCACAGTAGTATATATCATTGTGTATAGCATGTTTGTAGCATGTAGCATCTTTTACCTGAGCATTGGATGTGGTCTCCAGGAAGCAGAGGCGGTTGCCGAAGCCCTCGCATGACAGACATAGCTTGATCTGCTCCTTCAGAACAGAGGCAGTGCACTGGAGTACAACCTGGTCATCCTGTAACCAAACACACAGACACACTCTTAGGGAAACATTTCTTCTTATCGCTTTTAATGTTTATAAGGTTCATGATTAATCTTGCCTTAAGCACTTGAGGGCCTTTGTCTGAATGTGCTAATAATAAACTGACTCCTTGCTTCTTGTTATAATGCTATCCTATTTTATATATATATATAATTGTTTTTATTGAAGAAGCTGACTCAGGTAGATTCGCACAAGAATTCCCAATGTACCTGTACTGTCTTGTACCTGTGCAAATGGCAACACACATATTCTATTCTATTCTATACTTACTCATCGGCATTTAACTTTTAGGACAAGTAATTTTCAATGAAATTATTTTAGCAGGTTATTTATGCTTCCACAACCCCATTTGGGCTTTCAACCACACAGTAATTTCCACCCTTTTAGGCATAGTTTTTCTGTTTAGTGTCGCCTCTGCCAAAGTTGTTTTTGTGCTTTTCAAAAAGCAGTTCTTGAGTAAAATTGGCTTGACTTGACATCTGATGCAGGTATAGTTGTATTCAAACAGATATATACAATTAAATACAGACATTTTCATGACTAATTTTGCATGCTTTGTTAGAAGCGCTAAAGATAAGAACGTCCCTACAGCACACTTTGCATACATTTATGTCGAAGTTGTGTCAGTAGGTATTTGCCCAGTTTTTATGCAAATGAAGTTATATCAAATGAAAAAATGCCTCATGGAATTCTTCAACAAACTTGCAATAACCATGACCGTTAAAGATGGTCGTACAGGAGAAATATACAGATGCAAACAGACAACGTTTAGTAAAATAAACGTCTAAATGTTCATGTTTTAAATGGACCTTTGACTTAATACTAGTAGGAAATAAAGACATGTTATGGAAGCAAAATAGACAGAATAAAATCTCAAAGTTGACAAATGCTTGACCAAACAAAAAATGGTATGCCTGCTTTGTCTCTTGTTATTAACGACCGGAACAATACAAAGGCTACACACACACACACAACACACACACACACACACACACACACACACACACACACACACACACACAACTCAATCCCAGTGGGCCGAATGCTAACAGACAGTAATGTGTTGCTCTTCATCAATGCCTGGACCCTCCAGAGACCAAGGGGTAACTACGGCGATAAACACACCCCCACCCCTCTGAAACCCACAACCTGACACACACACATTCTCAGCTGTTCCTTCCCCTCACTCAGCCACTCACTCACTGGATCAATCACTTCACCTGACTTACATATACTCTTGCTATACAGATCCCTACTGTACTTTTCATGCATTTTATACCTTCTCCACTGACAAGTAAATATAGAATTATGTTCATATCATTCTTCAATTCATTCAGTTTATCTGGCACCACCGATGCGTGTTAACTTAGGTATTTAGGAGAACAGGGCAGGCACTTTATAGCTAGGCTTAGTGCACCACAGGATGGATATGCATGTCTATGTTTATGACACATAGCAGGAAAATTGAAAGTTATGCCGGTGGTGACCTCATAACATCTACCATGAACTCTTGTACCCAGAGTTCTCTAGTGTCTGACTGATGGTGTCATCTGTCTTCCTTCAGCCTTGAAATGTCCCCTCCTGTCTTGTCCTCACACTCCCTTCTTTACACTGTGGAAAAGTGGAGCAACGTTTTCATGCCCTCTTCTCTCTCATCTCCCTCTCTCTCTCTCTTCTCTCTCTTCTCTCTCCCTCTCCTTCTCTCTCTCCTCTCTCTCCTCCTTCTCTCTCTCTCTCTCTCTCTCTCTCTCTCTTCCTTGCTCGCCCTCTCTCTCGCTTCACTGCAGATATGAGCAACACCACTTCATAATCAAGTGGTGCTAAAACTGTACACGGGCGAACCACACACACAAACAGGACTTTTCAGCTATAGTGAATCTCATGGGTTTTTGTGGCAAACCAGTGATTAAAGTTGCAGATAATGTTGAAACAAAGTGGGGTTGGAGGGGGGATTATAGTCACCATCTCTCTCTATTACCACAATTGATCCAATTTTAAATTATATATTTTTTTAAATGTATTCAGTTTTTAATAACTCTCATTTAATATATTTACCTTTAGGGCTGCAACTAACGAATTATTTTGATAATCGATTAATCTGTCGATTATTTTCTCGATTAATTGATTATTAATCGAATTAGTGTTTTGGTCCGTAAAATGTCAGAAAATGGTGAAACTGTTTGATCAATTTTCCAAAGCCCATATTGATGTCCTCAAATGTATTGTTATGTCCAAAACACACAGTTGCAATCGTTGCAGCTCTATTTACCTTTACTTTTAAATGTGTATTTATTTGTTGATGTTTTCAGTCATCTTTATTTATCTACCCAGAAGTTCTATGATTACTTTTAGTTTTCATTTATTTTTTGGACTCTTTAGGTACTGCTCCGTTCGTGGACAGGGTTGGCTATTTGACTATTGGTTTATTTGTGCTACCTTTTCTTTGTGTGAAAAAAAAGTTCTGTACAAATAAAGTTTGATGTGATTGGAATACCTGCCACTCACACGACAACTCCAATACAAAGCTTGGTTTCATCAGCGAAGTTTATCATCACCAAATATAAATTACAACTGTTCTCAAACCAGAACCACTGCAGATAATTAAGAAAGGTTTAAGGTTTTAAGCTTTTAGCTAAACTGTCTTTGAGGTTCCCCTTTTAATTGTTAAATGCTTTTATTCTCATTGACTTGTTTTTTATTTGTATTTATTTTACTTCTCTGTAGCACTTTGAGATTCTAGTAATATAAAGTGCATTACAAATAAAAATGTATTATTATTATTATTATTAAAAGGTAAACATGGGATGTTTTTGGGGGACAGTGCATACAGTCCCAGGCCCCAGTCCCCCCTTAAGGAGTTGGGCCTGAGCTGGTGTGTGTGTCTAAAAGCAGACTGAAGTAACCGAGTGACTCACTGCTCCAGGACAAGATGTGCGATCGGATGTCAAGCGTACACGATATATCTCCCCAATGTTATACAGCGGCTTCCATCTATTTCCACATTACCACGGTCTCACATGGCAGCCCCGCTCTGCCTCAATCACTCCCTGCGTTTCAATACCCATACTTCCCTACTATTTAGTATGCCAGAAAAAGATTAAGAATGTCCCAATACATGCACGTCAATTGTAGAATGCTGAAAATACATAAATGCCCCACTAACTCCATTAGCCTATTGGAGTATGCGTCTTCTTTCATGACATTTCTCGACATAATGGAAAACAAATCTTCCTTATCTGATTTGTTTTTTTCTCTCCCATGGCCCTAAAACTCTTCTGTACTTTAGTATGTAGTGTAGTAAAAAGAAAAAGTATGAGATTTGGATTGCAGGGACTCTACCTCTGTAGGCAACTTCAAAAAGGCAAAAGGAAATGACTAGCACGACTGGGAAAGCTCAAGGGTTCAGGCACAGGGCAAACATTTTTTTTATCTCATTGTGTTTATGTTTATCACAT
>CM047508.1:5457992-5470492 GCA_026122265.1 Ammodytes dubius | reverse complement strand
TTAAAGGGGCACTCATGGTGTAGTGGTAAGAGCGCCCCCTCCCCCCCCCCCCCCTCCTCTTTAAAAGGCTCAGTCCTCTTCACAGCAGACCACAGGTTCGAATCCAACCCGTGGTCGTTCTCTGCATGTCATTCCCCTCTCTACCCATTTCATCTCTGTCTCTCCAAACTGTCTAATAAAAGATGAAAATGCCCAAAAATAATTGTTACCTGGTTTAATAAAGGATATTGATTGATTCATTACGTGGACAATGGAAACCTTGCCAATAACTTCAACCTCTGGTCATGTGATATCCATAAACCTTTTTGATTGGTTCGCTGAGAAAAAGGTAGGTTCATTAGACAACCCTCTACTAAATAGCATCAATGAATGTGTTTCAATATTTTATGATTTTCACTGGGTAGGCTATTATTTATATATATATATTATAATACTCCATGCTTCAACAGTTCAAGGTTAGATTTCTTTGATACATCCCATCCTACACACACACACACACACACACACACACACACACACACACACACACACACACACACACACACCACACACACACACACACACACACACACACACACACACACACACACACACACACACACACACAACACACACACACACTCACTTCTTCATTGCCCTCTGGCTCAGTTAAACTGCTCTGACGTCAAACATTTAGCAGCGTCCGCCCTTTGAAGGACGATAAGTCTGGAAGACAGCGGCAATTCAGAGTAGAGCAATGTTATAAATAAGTTATCTGAGCTGGCGGGAATCCAAAATCCATTCTGTTTAAAGAAGAAGAAAAAGTATGGTTTGCCTTAAGGGTAAAGGCAAAGTAATTTTCCTGACTAGCAGAGCTGTTTAAAACAGATGTGAAAACTAAATGTTGAATATAGAAGTGAGTTAAAACAGTGCAGAGAGAGAGAGAGATGCATAGTGCAAGATGAGCCACAGCCTCCACAGAGTAAACAGGACAGAAAATACTGAATATGAAATATCCAGCATACACTGTGGAAAATACAAGGACTGTCAGTCTGTCTGTCTGTCTGTCTGTCTGTCTGTCTGTCTGTCTGTCTGTCTGTCTGTCTGTCTGTCTGTCTGTCTGTCTGTCTGTCTGTATGTCAAAATATTTAAAAAATAAATTTCCCTAAATATTAAAATTCAAATATCCTAAAGCCTCTCTCAAAGTTCACAAATCACACAAAATTAATCCTCCTACAGCTTTAAAAAAAAAGTGAGATTTTATTTTTTCTGGACAGCTTTCGCAACAAAATACGACTGCACTGTGGATCCAATATTTACTACATTATCTCCAACGTTTTTTTTTTTGCGACTCACACACACACACACACACACACACACAACACACACACACACACACACACACACACCACACACACACACCACACACACACACTTTCTGGGAAGGAAAGTATTTTCATTGAGAAATGAGGAAGTAAGCAGTGGTTGGACTTGTTTAGCTACAAAACATGTTCAGCTGTTCTATCTTCTAAAGAGCTTTAAAGGACCAAACACAGACATCAGTGCTTTTGAATTTTTGCATTATTGACTAACAATCACATTGACTTTGCATCAAGAAAGCTGGTTACCATCCATTTGTGAATATACTGTAGACAATCCGTAAGTAAAGGTTTGAAACTTGCCTTACTGTAGTAGTAGTACCACAATGACCATTATGTCATCATTCTGCCAAGGTGCATTGTGGGGGGAACAACATTTATAAAAGTTTGAGTATTTTTCATTTTCTACAATCCACTTCACTTGGACAATGACACAAGGAACTTTTATGTATATTAGATAAATTAGCCTCACACACGCACACACGCACACACACACACACACACACAACACTTGCATAACAGCAATGTCCGTTTGCAACACCTTGACTCTCTCCCCCCCTCTCTGTCTGTCTGTCTGTCTGTCTGTCTGTGTCTCTCTCTCTCTCCATCTCTCTCTCTCACTCTCTCTCTCTCTCTGTGTTTCAGTCCTGTGCTTGGAAAGCAGAAGAGACCACATGTTTATTGTGTACACTTCTGCCTTCAAAGCAAGCAGACTAACAGGTGCTATAATTGTGTGTATGTGTGTCTGCGTCTGTGTGTGTCTGTGTCTGTGTGTGTCTGTGTCTGTGTCTGTGTCTGTGTTGTGTGTGTTGCTGTATGTTGTCCCGCTGTGGATGTGTTCATTTCCTGGGCTCAGCACTTCTAAAGCCCTGCCTCGCTCACACCCTCCCACAGCCATGCAAGTCATCTGCCGCCATCCATGTGTGTGTGTGTGTGTGTGTGTGTGTGTGTGTGTGTGTGTGTGTGTGTGTGTGTGTGTGTGTGTGTGTGTGTGTGTGTGTGTGTGTGTGTGTCCGTCCTTTAAAAGGGTGTTTAAGTTGTGCTTAGGTATTTAAAATTCAGTCCTCTCATTCATGTAGAATCAGTTTGTAATGTAAACAATGAAAGCTGTGAAGCTGTGAGATGACATTACCAGGATGAGTGTGTGTGTGTGTGTGTGTGTGTGTGTGTGTGTGTGTGTGTGTGTGTGTGTGTGTGTGTGTGTGTGTGTGTGTGTGTGTGTGTGTGTGTGTGTGTGTGTGTGTGTGTGTGTGTGTGTGTGTGTGTGTGTGTGTGTGTGTGTGTGTGTGTGTGTGTGTGTGTGTGTGTGTGGTGTGTGTGTGTGTATAAAAGGCACAGACAGAGGGAGGGGGGGGGGGGGGGTATTGTGGATAAAAAATGGCTTCAGACTCTGCGTCTCTACAAATGAAAAGCAGTGCAACCAAAATAAAATATATTTTATTGTTTTGGGCTTCCCTCCGTCAGTGTCATCTTAACTGCTTACAGGGAAGAAAATGAGCAATTCAGGCATGATAGTATACAGCTACATAAGGGTTTAACTTTCTCCAAGTTTAAGTAATGGAAAGTAAGCAAAAACACTATGCAGCTGCTTTTTGAAATTGTTTTAATTGCTCCTAATTGACTGAAAAAAAGGGATAAGAGATGAAGATTTTGGTAAACAAGGTTAACAATTGTGGGTATTGTTGAAACTGAACTTGAAACCATCCCTAGAAAGCACGGCCTAAAAAGTCACTGGCATCTGAATATCATATATATATTTTTTTTAAGCTGTATGTATTAGCTTGTTTCTATATAGCCTGTTATGAAGTGTAATTTTAGCATTATAGTGTCAATTGTGGTGTACTTTGTTTGTATGTGTGTGTGGCCTTGTGCAAATTCTGCAACTTCTTTTCTGCTGCCTGTCTTGGCCAGGACTCCCTGTGAGAAGAGTTACTGTAACTCAATGGGACCTTCCTGGTGAAATAAAGGTTAAATAAAATATTGAGCGGTTTTAGACACACACCATCCAACCACGACATCCTCTATCCCCATCTCTCCCTCTGTGCCATTCTTCTCTGTCTCTCACTATCTCCACTGTCTCTCAAATAACGCAAAATAGCACAAACTCCAACAACCTAAAAAATCTTAAAGTTCACCTCAGCCTATCCAATATCCAGCAAGTGAGACATTAATAGTCTATTTCTAGTTCAAAAGATAACATTTAAACTGGGCTTCATTGTGGTTAAAAATTGAGAGACGTCCACTATCCACTATAGCCCCCTTTCAACCTGCAAATCACCATAGCAGTGCTTGCTGGAAACATGAATGTGCTCATACAGTTCTGAGTTATTACAGTAGTTTGCAGCCACAAACTGGTGACAGGAGCAGCCACCTACATGGTCACAAACGCTATATTACATGTCACAACAATAAAGAAGGTCTGGGTTCACTTGACACACACGCACAGACACACACGCACGCACACGCGCACACACACACACACACACACACACACACACACACAACACACAACACACACACACACACACACACACACACACACACACACACACACACACACACACACACACACACACATCTCCCAAAAGGATGCTGGCAAGTAGGACACTGACTCCTCTGGTTTCTCCCTGTGCGCTTATAGTGGCACACACTATAAAAAGAAACTGCTGTTATGGACTGGAGCTCCGATAGCCTTTTCAAAACCCTATCCGCTTGTGTGATTTCAAACCACAAAAAATGTGGGCAGCACAAAACGGTGACACGGCCGACTTTAGCATTAAACCGGCAAATAAACGGCGAATTGAATGAACTGTAGGTTACCTGATGCAGATTCTAAGGGGTTCGTATATATAGTATATATATGGCACAGTGATACATTTCACCGCTCTGTGGCACTTTTTTAAAATAGAAAAGCAAAGACCGCTGGCTGTTGCAAGATAGGCCAATCTCTTGACAGCACATGTGGGGGCTGCTGAAGGAGATATTTTTTTTTTTTTTTTCGTGGAAAAGGTTGAATTCTAGATATACCTGTATACTGTGTGTTGTGTGTGTTTGTGTGTGTGGTGTGTGTGTGTGTGTGTGTGTGTGTGTGTGTGTGTGTGTGTGTGTGTGTGTGTGTGTGTGTGTGTGTGTGTGTGTGTGTGTTGTGTGTGTGTGTGTGTGTTGTGTAGTGTAGTGTAGTGTGTGTGGCAAAGAGCATGTCCCACTTTGTTTGAGTGGAGAGAGAATTACAGTAACCTGCTGTACTGTACATCAGGTGCTATGACTAATCCCCACCAGCGAGTCAGTGCACCCACTACAGTGAACAACTAATACACACACACACACACACACACACACACACACACACACACACAACACACACACAGAGGGATCGCTCACTCAGCACCGTGTGAGTCACAGGCCGGGGCCATATCAGAATAACACAATATAAAACCCAGAATAGAATAGTGTGAGAAGCACTGCTGAGCAATTGTGTGTGTGTGTGTGTTGTGTGTGTGTGTGTGTTGTGTGTGTGTGTGTGTGTGTGTGTGTGTGTGTGTGTGTGTGGTGTGTTGTTTTGTGTGTGTGTGTGTGTGTGTGTGTGTGTGTGTGTGTGTGTGTGTGTGTGTGTGTGTGTGTGTGTGTGTGTGTGTGTGTGTGTGTGTGTGTGTGTGTGTGTTGTGTGTGTGTGTGTGTGGTGGCCTTCTGTAATGTGAAAAGTATCGCTGGAGATGTGTTGAAGAGGGCCTATGATGCATAAATTTTCCTGCATTACCCTATCTGAGTATCGAGGAGGAAGCAGCATGAAAGGATCAATCTCTTCTCTTACTATTAAACAAAACTCCCAAGGGGGAAAACAGAACATTAGTAGCTCAGTAGCAGACAGTTAACATTCGCATTATGACAAATTCACACAGCCTTTCTGTTTTTTGGATGATTCTCAGCAGATGAAATAACGGGATTAACTTCTATCATTTTTATTTCCTCAAATAGACAACAATAGGTTTCTCAAACTGCAGCTGCCCTGAAAACCTGCATGCTCAGTCACTTTCACAGAGAAGGACTGAATGACCTACTGAGGAGTGTGTGTGTGTGTGTGTGTGTGTGTGTGTGTGTGTGTGTGTGTGTGTGTGTGTGTGTGTGTGTGTGTGTGTGTGTGTGTGTGTGTGTGTGTGTGTGTGTGTGTGTGTGTGTGTGTGTGTGTGTTAGCTCTCTGTCATCCATTCCCATATTCAAACTTTTTGTCCATCTTGTTTCCAAGCTTTAGTGTTCCCAGAACTTAACTTTGGAAGGCGCATATAAACTTATCCATCTCTCAAAAATATGCCAAATTTGAACAAAAAAAAAAAGATTTTGAAAGGACAATTACTATAAGATATTATAAGATGATGTAACGTCTGTTTGGGGGGCGGATGTAAGGTGATCCTTGGCACACAACACACAAAGAGCAGACACACACACACACACACACACACACACACACACACACACACACACACACACACACCACACACACACACCACCACACACACACACACCACACACACACACACAACCACCACACACACACACACACACAACTCACTAAAAGAGATAGGCAAACATTATGACTACAGTCTGCTGCCCATTGGTCCAAGTATCATACAGGGGAAAACCTTTATAGAAAACCTGCTGACTCACACACTAATGCCTCCCATCACTGGATCTCTAATTACAGAAAACCCTGACCACACACTAACCACACACACACCACAACACAAACAAGCACACACACACACACACACACACACACACACACACACACACACACACACACACACACACACACATTTTGGCAGTTGCTTTACTCAAAACGTCCTTACACAGAAGAACCACTACTAGTGCATTTTTAGCCCGTATCCTGTGGGGTTGAAGCCATGACCTCCGACAGTGTCAGTGTCAACCATAGACCCCATTGAAGTACACACACAACATCAATAATTCACATAGAGTTGAATTGTTTTTTTTTGCCATTTCAAGTGATGGTGTTTTATAGCTTCATCCTAACTGTGGCCCACTGAAGGCATAAAAAGCTTAAAGACGTACTTCACCGATGGGAATATGAAGGTGTATTGAACTCTGAGATCCTATGTAGTATTAAAGTGCAACATTTTGAAATCAGTTCATCCTAGCCTGAGAAAAAGGCAGAAAGAGTGTTTTATGGTCTCACTGTCTAACCCTACATGTTAGTAGTGTGACATCACACTAGTAAATATGTAGGGTTAGGATTAACAGGACAGCTGTGCCAAAGGAAGACTGAGGAAAGACTGAGGGAAGAAAAACCTAATTCATTTATTATAATAGCGATTTTATAATGATAGAACGCCGGTTCCGTATGGGTGAAGTATTCCTTTAAGTGTCTCACAATTCATTAGCTTGTTCAAGAAGCAAAGATATATTAAAAAAAAACTTTGTAGTGTTGTAAGAAGGAACAGCTGTGTTGTTGTGATACTGTGTGAGCTGAAGCTTCAAAAGATTCCTGTCCATCAGTATAAAATGCTTGTGTTTTTTCTGCTTGCTGCTACACTGTCCGCGAGTCTTTTTCACTTGAACATTTATTTCAAAAGACATCAAGCTACATTGAAGTATCAGACAGGTACACGCTGCAGCTTTGGTGTTGAGTTGTAAAGCAAGGGGGTTGAATTTAAAACAGAAAGACATTTCATTTTACCGTGGAGGGTTCTGTTGATGCTCTTTTCAAAAAAGCAATTAAGTGAGCAGGGATGAGTCTCCTGTTTGAGGATGTTTTAACTATATCAAGCGGGCAATTATTCACTATAATGACTGGACTTGTATTGGCTTTCATTAAAAGTCTATCATCTTATTGTTAACAGTGTATTTGTTTTTCGTACATATATTTTTTCAAAGACATCTGTCGAAGCTTGTTGTTGAGAAATATTTTTGGTCAAAATCAGTGAATACCTGTATATGATATCTGTATGTATGTGTGTGCGCTGAAAAAAATGCAGTGTTTCGGCTCCACAGCCTAGGCTTGTAAACTGGAATGTTGCCAGCTATGGTGGTCCCCCCTTTGTTTACATATACCCATATACAGAACCTAGGCTGTGTATTAAAACCATATTTTTTCCAGCGCACAAACAATACAGAGAGGTTAGCGAATCGTTGGGAGGTAATTCACTGATTTTAAACAACAAACATTCTCCAGAATCGTGACTCCATCTTTAAAAGCTGACACAATAGGGGTTTGTGTTTTATATGAGTGAAGAGTTTTGTGTTTGTGTTTGTGTAATGAGTAACAGAAGACAACTGTTGTATCGCACTTAGCTAGCTGGAAAGTATTGCATCGATATGGATCTCAATCATATCCTAGCTCCAGATGTAAACACTTCCTCGTACAGTAACCTAGCTAAGTTTAGGTTTGAGAATTACCTACTTTAAAACAGCACAAAATGTATTAAAGGAATACTTCACCCATATGGAATCGGCGTTCTATCTTTATAAAATCGCTATTATAATATAATGAATGAGGTTTTTCTTCCCTCAGTCTTTCCTCAGTCTAACCTTGGCCCATCTGTCCTGTTAATCCTAACCCTACATTTTCCCATGCATGATGTCACACATGGGAAAATGTAGGGTTAGACAGTGAGAACATAAAACATTCTTTCTGCCTTTTCTCAGGCTAGGATGAACCGATTTCTAAAATGTTTGCACATTTATACTACGTAGGATCTCAGAGTTCAATACACCTTCATATTTCCACTGGTGAAGTAGGTCTTTAAAGAAAAGCTTCTATATTCAGCACACTTCCATATCATGCCAGGTACTGCATGCTCGTTCTCTCTGTCTGTCTTTTGAGCTCCAGAAAGCTATTTTCACCACGTCAGCAGTTTTGGGTTATTTTTTTTAAAGTTTATGTTTCGTCATTTTCAATCTTTATTAGATAGTACAGAGTTGAAATGGGGAGACAGAGAGAGAGAGAGGGGGGATGACCTGCAGTAAAGGTTCACGGGTCGGATTTGAACCACTGCAACAAAGGCCGGGCCAATATGGTACGCGCTCTATCCACTACGCCACCAGAGCGACCCAGTTTTGGAACATTTTTCAGGGTCAATCCCACTGCTAACTGTGAGCGTGTGAATTGGGATATCTGGAGTATCTCCTCCCTGTCACCAAACCTTCTTCTGGGCTCCTGAGACGCCATGCAGCCCTTTGGCCAGCTGTCCCCTGGAGCTCCTGCTAGCTTGTTGCTCTGCCTCCTCACCCCACACTGACAGGCTCTACTTTCCCTCAAGATATAAATAGATAACGATGCTAACAGATGCACCAGCCCCTGTCTATCTAGCTATCACATACCCCACACGCACGCACGCACACACACACACACACACACACACACACACGCACGCACGCACGCACGCACGCACGCACACACACACACACACACACACACACACAACACACAACACACACCACACACACACACACACACACACTTATATGCACACATCCACTTATACCCCAACTATTCTAAAGCCCAGAAACTTCTGGGAGTAATATGGAATTATTTAGTTTTTTTAGACAAGAAAATGAGCAATGTATTCTGATCAAATCAAAACATTATCACGCAGACTAATAATGTAGGTTCACAACCCCAGATTTCTACACTCTACGCAGGAGATTAAAGAAATCAATTACCGAGTTTAAAAAGGAGAGCAACTGATAAAAGAGGGTCATGATGGCACATTCAGGGCGCTGCAAAAATAGTATAAACTATAAACAGCAGCATGGCTTGGCTCCGAGAACTGCAACTGTACGAATGACTTAAATATCACACTGCCTGAAGAGCAAAACTGACAGACGTGATGAAACTGAAACCGGTGGAGACTGAAGGAGTATAATGTTCTAAAGTAGAAATGATCACATTATTCTATCTGACTGTTCTCATTAGGAAAGACAAGGCGAGTTGATATATTCCTGTATATCGCACAATTCAGACACAAGCCAATTCAAAGTGCATTACTCCTCCATTCCTTCTCCAGCCCACACACACCTCTCAAACTTCTCTCCATAAGCCAGTGCAGGTTAGCCTTCTCCCCGTCAAGGTAAAATAACCTTTAATCATAAAGTAAAGCCGGACTCACCGTTCTCAGGAACTGAATCTCCTCCTCTCCCTCTCCCCCTTCCGCCATCCTTCTCCGAGGGTTATTCGCAGCTCCTCGGGAGGAAAGAGAAAATCTTCAATATTCGGATTTTTTTTTTTTTATCTCCTTTGCTACGTCCCTTTGCTCTGTCTCTCCTGCTCAGTGCTAGTGTGTGTGCGTGTGTGTGTGTGTGTGTAGGAGGGTGTGTGTGTGTGTGTGCTGGAGCACAGCACGAGTCCTGTGGCTCTCACGGTGTTGTGAGAGAGAGTGAGGCTCTCCCTGATACCTCTCTCTCTCCCCTCTCTCTCCTTGCCACACACACCCACACACCCACACACACACACACACACACACACACACACACACACACACACACACACACACACACACACACACACACACACACACACACACACACACACTGCAGCTGAGGGAGGGGCAGGCACCTTGTTACACATTTACACAGCTTCCATCCCACTGGTGCCGCCATGTTTGTAGAAGTGGGCCACTCCTTGACACAGAGGGCTGCCCCCCCCCCCCCCCCCCCCCCCCACACCACACACACACACACACACACACACACACACACACACACACCACACCACCCACCTACCCTCCCTTCCACATGTCTGAGGCTATAAAAGGAAAGCGGGGTACGGACCAGCCTTTGGGAAGAGTGCAACAAGAACAGATCTCTCTCTCTCTCACACACACACACACACACACACACACACACACACACACACACACACTGAACTCCTCAAAGTGAATTATTGAACTGCACTGAACAAACCAACTTCAGAATCAAGTCCATTAGCTGCTCTGCTATTTCTAAATCCACTCATCTGATGAGGTTTTATCAGATTAATATTTTCATATTATGTTTTCTCACATGTTCATAATTTGAATAATAACAAGTTGTCACGGTCCCTGCTGGAGTGATGCAGGGCCGGTTTCGCAGAGATGCATTGTGGGGGATTGGCACAGTCATACTGAGTTGTGAGTGAGTCTGACCCTGCGTTCCGAATCGCATACTCTTTCTTTTTTCTATTTACTACATCCGACGATAAAAATAATCTAGTTAGGATGCAGTAGGTAAACTATTGGGACATGCTTTTACTTATTTAGTTCATCATAACATTGCGCCTTGATCTTGCCTTTTGCTTTTATATCCGTCGCATCCCAGTTTGTTTTCATATGGAGGCTCCATCGATGTGACGTCACTTTAGATTCGCACTGGATTATGGGTCAGAATCGCCCAAGTAGCATGCTGTTTTCAATACTAAAAATCTCGGCTGGATATACTAGACATCCGGGTATTTTCTAACCATCCTTAATCCGGCCAGAATAATCGGGACATCCTAAATCTTTTTTTCTACCATACTAAATAGTAGATAGTATGCAATTCGGAACGCAGGGTGAGTTTAAAGTGACTACGAGGACTTTTCAGTTTTACAATCACTTTACAACAGGAAATTGTGCATTATATTACATGCCCTGCATTCCAAATCACATACTCTTTCTTTTTACTACACTGCATACTAAAGTACAGAAGAGTTTTAGGGCCAAAGGAGAGAAAACAAAATCAGATCATTATGTCGAGAAATGTCGAGAATAAAGACGAATACTCCAAAATGCTATTGGAGTTAGTGGGGCATTTATGTATGTTGTTCAGGCATACTACAATTGACATGCATGTATTGGGACATCCTAAATCTTTTTCTGGCACACTAAATAGTAGGGAAGCATAGGGATTGGAATGCAGGGATGTGTTTCCCTAATTGAACAGGAGAAATCTAAACTTTAAAGCTGCCGATATCCTGGAGTAACCTAAAATCTGTTGGATCAGAGCAAAGTTCATCCCAACGCTTGGCACATTCAGTTTGAATCCTTCCAATAAAATGTACAATTTACTCTTTAATGTTAAAGTATCAAAGGTCTTAGCAGCACTAAGAACAGTAATACAAATAATGATATTGTTTAACACCATATAGGCACTCTACTGTATAATATAATAAAATATAATATCGCTGTAAAAAAGCACCCCGACTTTTCTATTCTGCCGCTGTAGTCGTAAAACTCTTTGTAGGGGTCTAAAAATCAATTGGCCGGTCTTATTGACTATGGGCCTGATCCAGCAAGGTCATTAAGTTCATACACCTCATCATAAAGAAATGATAGTGGTGGCCATTGTTATTTTATTTGCTTAGTTATTGATGTAACAATGCCTGCAGTTCTTTCCTCTTTCTTCCTTTAGTTTGAGGGACTGGGTATCCCTATTGATTGATTGATTGACAGATAGATAGATAGATAGATAGATAGATAGATAGATAGATAGATAGATAGATAGATAGATAGATAGATAGATAGATAGATAGATAGATAGATAGATAGATAGATAGATAGATAGATAGATAGATAGATAGATAGATAGATAGATAGATAGATAGATAGATAGATAGATAGATAGATAGATTGATTGTCTTTATTTCGAACATGTAAGCAATAAAAAACAAAGTTAAATAGTAATAGATGAATAAATAAAAAACAAAAAGCAAAAGAAAATGTAAAAAACAGACACACTTTCTACATGCTAAAGGGGTTAGGTCCGGAGGAAGTAAAATAACGTATCCAGTCCTATACCCCTTAACAGATCAATTTAGTCTGGATAGGTAGTATTATGTTATTAACATGTCAGTATGATAAAAAGCTATATTATTGTATATATATGAATGAACAGTGACTTTCTGCAGACAATACGTTTAACTCTTAAGTGATCTTTATATGTTTAACACATTTTCGGTCCTCACAAGCTATTTGAATGTGTCATTATGGTCATTTGTAAACGTGGTGGGCATTTTTTGGTATTCAATTTTTATTTCAGAGATGCTTTATTGAAAATTATAAATGATATAAATGATGTTGCAGCCATACTTTAAAAAATAATAATACTTTTGAAAGGTGTGCATCAAGCGTACATGTCTGTGTCCTTATTCAGATTGGATAACATCCCCTTAAC
>CM047508.1:5382992-5450492 GCA_026122265.1 Ammodytes dubius | reverse complement strand
AGGTAGGTGGATGCAAATGTCCAAACAGTAACTCCCATTGTGTTCAGTATTTGCATTGGTAGCCCATCACACAAACACACAACACACAACACACACACAACACACACACAACACACACACACACAACACACACACACACATACTGTATTACTATTTACAAACTCTGTCTCCTTGGCTTTTTAAACAGAAAAACACACACAGAGCTAGAGATGACTGGTTACCGCTGCGTGCTGTACCTGCTCAGCTCTGCTCTGACAGGGGGGGAAATTCCCTGGCAAACGTCATGACATCAAACACATTTCCCCATCAGCACTTCTGTGTGTTGTAGCGAGTGTGTCTCAACCATAATGTGTGACTGACGGATGGACAGAGCGGGAGTCACTGTGAGTCAGAGAGAGAGAAGAGAGAGAAGAGGAGAGAGAGAGAGAGGAGAGAGAGAGAAATGACAAGATGTAAAGGGCACTGAGATAAGAGGAGCATCTTTTAGAAGTCAGAAAGGTAAAAGGCCAAATGTAAGATGATGAGTTAGGAGTTTTATTTTTATTTTTCAACACAAAAAGTTTGCACATCATTAATATAAAAGTGTGAAGCATATAAATACATGGGGATATATAAGGGTACATGTAACAGGACACAACTCAGAAAGAAAAATTTTGCATTTGTTCCAGCTGATCAAATAAGATTTTTTTTTTTTTAAATCTAGAAAATTAATTTTACTGGGTATGGTTGACTTCACCTTGGGCTCCAGGTATAAAGTATAGGCATGTTCACAATTAATTTATTTCTTTAAATAAAAAATAAATTAATAATGATTCAATAATGAAAATAAGCTATGGTATTGTGGGCTCAAGTCCCACCTGTACCATGCTAATGAGTATGTAAATGATGTACAGTAATTTAGCTCTTGAGGATCAAAACCATTATAGTGAATCATAATGACATTGCTAAATATGAATCAGCTAAATGTCATAGCACTGTTGTCATATGAAGATCTTTCAAGCAGCTAGGAAAACCAACCTGGGTTAAGCTTAATATAAATTACTAAATAGAATGAAAGGGGTTATGTGTCTGTCTGTGTGTGTGTGTGTGTGTGTGTGTGTGTGTGTGTGTGTGTGTGTGTGTGTGTGTGTGTGTGTGTGTGTGTGTGGTGTGTGTGTGTGTGTGTGTGTTGTGTGTGTGTGTGGTGACACTGAAATGTTTTTTTTAGGATAAAAGGTTTGCTAATTTTCTCAAACAACAGAAAAGTAAAATCAAGTCGATATAATTGATAAAGTCCAAAATTACTCATTAAAAATTTGCCTCAAAGGGCTTTACAATCTGTACAACTGGGACAGAGACACATCTACTCCTACCACTTATGTTAAGAGAGAACGTATCAAAAAGTGAATAGATGAAAGATCTTCTTTGGCATTTTTATGATTTATTTGACAGTGCAGAGAGACAGAGGTGAAATGGGGCAGAGAGGGGAGTGACATGCAGAGAACGACCGCGGGCGGGAATCGAACGGGTCTGCTGCTGGGCCTGGCCCGGGGGGGGGGGGGGGGGGGAGACACCCTACCAACTGAGCTAAGGGCGCCCCCAGATGAAAGATCTTCACCAGAAAATAAAGTAGAAATGCTACAGGTTGCTGAGGCAGGGATGAAGATTAACCCACAGGCACCTTGATTGTGTGCTTGCGTGATTGTGTGCTTGCGTGATTGTGTGCTTGTGTGATTGTGTGATTGTGTGTTGTGTGATTGTGTGATTGTGTGCTTGTGTGATTGTGTGCTTGTTGTACCGTAAAATAGCTCATGGTGGAAAATAATGGTGATGTTTAGTGTTAGTGTTTTGAAGTCATTCAGATGCCAGCCTTCCTAATGAGGCGAGGAAGAGGAGGATTGGCTGGACAGGTATGAGGTTCTGTTACCGGGCAGGTTTCCAAGCCCCGCTGTCTGTAGAGTGATTTCAATGACATTCCCTGATCAGGGTTTCTGAATCCAATGTGTGCTGAGACAACTGGGTGAAACAGCCCATATACAATACAGGCAGGATGAAGCAGAATGGATATAAATAGAAGTGAATGTCACCCTGAGCATCTGTATTACATTCTGCATCCATGAGTGTCCAATCATGTTTTAAGTAGAACAAACTCAACATTGTTGTGTGTGGAGTATAGTTATGTGGTATGTTTGTCTTTATCTATGTATTTTGTGTGTGTGTGTGTGTGTGTGTGTGTGTGTGTGTGTGTGTGTGTGTGTGTGTGTGTGTGTGTGTGTGTGTGTGTGTGTGTGTGTGTGTGTGTGTGTGTGTGTGTGTGTGTGTGTGTGTGTGTGTGTGTGTGTGTGTGTGTGTGTGTGTGTGTGTGTGTGTGTGTGTGTGTGTGTGTGTGTGTTGGGCTTGAGAGAGGAGCCACACACACACATAGGCACAGGTTGACAGAAGGGAATACAGATCTGGTCATTCGGGGAACTTGTGGCCAGTTCTCTGAACTCAAAGTGTTTCCTGTAAATTCATCTCAGTCGCTGCAGCATAGAGACCGACTTCATACATTGTAAAAGCTGTTCACAGATACATGAGAATTCATCTTAAATACCAAGCAAATATTGTTTAAGCATTCTTTTTAAAGGACACACACACATCACAACACACCACACAACACACACACACACAACACACAACACACACACAGACAGACACACACACACACTCACTCACTCTCTACACACACACACACACACACACACACACACACACACACACACACACACACACACACACACACACACACACACACTCACTCACACACACACTCACTCACACACTCACTCTCTCACACACTCACATCTCACACACACACACACACACACACACACACACACACACACACACACACACAACACACACACACACACACAACACACACACACACACAGAAACACACACACATTTCAAATTTGATTGTGGAACTAACTCTCTTTTTGCTAAACTGAATAAAAAAAGATACCAGTTCAAATGTATACATGTATGAAGAGTCACTCAATGGTTATTGTGAAATACAGTCAGACGTTGCTAAACTGAGACCATGATCTGAAGAGGAAGCATTTATCTCATCATGAAATAAATGACATGTCATCGTCTAATCTATGTTACGGTAACACAGTTAAAATATGGTGATGCTCCTCCCTGATCTTGGTTCTGACTCTTGACTCATCAACCAGCTTCACTTTATGGCCAGTGGTCTATATGATATGTTACATGTTACTTTACATTACATTTTACTCAACTGGAGCAGCACACATTCATACACTGATAGCAGCAGCTACCACACAGGGTGCTGGCTAACTATCAGGAGACATTTAGGGTTCAGCGTCTTGCTCAGGGACACATGGACATGTGGCGGGGAGGACTGGGTATCGAACCAACGACCCTATAGTTGTGGATCCACTACCCTATCCACTTCGCCCCCTATGTCTGACCAAAAGTAAGTTTGGTCTGTTCTCAAACTTCCTTGAAGCCAAGGAAACACAATATACACCAACAACACTATCCCAGAATATCAGTTCTTCACAACCTGTTTGACTTGATGGTGATCCCAGAAACAAAGTAAGGTCCACTTACAACCCTTTGCAACATGCGTGATGTGTGTGTGTGTGTGTGTGTGTGTGTGTGTGTGTGTGTTGGTGTCGTGTGTGTGTGTGTGTGTGTGGTGTGTGTGTGTGTGTGAGTGTTGTAGTGTGTGTGTGTGTGTGTGCTGTGTGTGTGTGTGTGTGTGTGTGTGTGTGTGTGCACCTGTGTCTTGTGTTCAGTTCATATGAGAATGGTCTCGGATGAAAAGATGAAAAAACAAGTAGACGACATACGACAATGTACGTATGCAGCAAGGTGAATGTGTGTCCCCTTCTCTCAACCTGATGCCTGTGTGTGTGGCTCCTCTATCAAGCCCACACACACACACACACACACACACACACACACACACACACACACACACACACACACACACACACACACACACACACACACACACACACACACACACACACACCACACTCACCAACACTAAATGTTGTCCATCAAACCTCTTGTCCTGTTTTCATATGCCGTCAAACGTGTGCTTTGTGTAGCAGACCTTTGTCTCCCATACACTGTACAGCACATTGCAGTACATATGACATTTAGCTGCATGCTCTTTTCTGAATGCATACAGGCCCTCAAAGGAACTGGTTCCCTGAGCAAAAAAAGCTGTAGAAAGTCAATGCCTTGCTAATCAGTATTACTGTAGATGTGTGACATAATTTACTGCATCAATGACTTGATCCCAATGTGACATAATATTGTACTTATTTGGCTTAACTTTCAGATTTCCAGGGTACACTACAACTTATGTTCAAAGGCATTACTACTACTAAGGGATTTACGGTAGTACTGTCAAACCATGCTGTACTTCCACAGAAACACACAAAGCTTTGTTGTTTTTGCAGTTTGCAGTTTGCAGTGTGTGTGTGTGTGTGTGTGTGTGTGTGTGTGTGTGTGTGTGTGTGTGTGTGTGTTGTGTGGTGTGTGTGTGTGTGTGTGTGTGTGTGTGTGTGTGTGTGTGTGTGTGTGTGTGTGTGTGTGTGTGTGTGTGTGTGTGTGTGTGTGTGTGTGTGTGTGTGTTGTGTGTGATGTTTCAGACAGATGCAGCGCTGTAGCAAAGGCTTATCAGATGTGTGGAGATGCATTTCCTCAGATGCTGACCTGCACTACCTCACCACACTCTGACATACTTATTTCTAGGCTACTTATATACACTCGCTTGTGTTTGCGTAACTCTCTCAAATTCAAATTTCAAAAAGCTTTATTGGACAAGACAATTGTGGGTAAAAAGCATTACAGATATCAGAAATAATAAATGAGAACAATCAGAACAACCCCCCTCCCCATACTGTTTCTCAGGATTTTGAATGATACAGTATGCACCTTTAATAGGAAAACAATACAAACAATATGTAGGCCTACATAATAAAGCACACTTAATTATTACAGGTAACAAGTACATATTACATGAAAACTAATAATCATAATAAAAAATTAACAAATAAAAACACATCAAAATTTGCAGTTAAGTCAAACATTTCTTGTTACCTATTATTTATTTTTAATACAAAAAAGGGATATGCAATCAACTGCACTTTATTTTAAAGTTCCTGTAATAGCCTATATCAAACGTGTAAATAAAATGGTTTTGATGAATCTCTCTCTCTCTCTCTTCTCTCTCTCTCTCTCTCCTCTCTCTCTCTCCTCTCTCTCTCTCTCTCTCTCTCTCTCTCTCTCTCTCTCTCTCCTCTCTCTCTCTCTCTCTCTCTCCTCTCCTCTTTCAGGAAGCCCAATGTGGAGAGCCCGGCTGTGATGAAGAGAGGGAAGCTGGTGCAGCGGCGGAGGAACACATGCCCCAGTCCACAGGACATCACGCGGGCTTTGCAGAGCCCCGTCCCGGCCGCTGCTAGCGCCAGCGCCGCTAGCCTGGATGAGCTCATACAGCGCTGCTTAAACTGCTTCGGTCAGTCAAGGTCCCCGCAAAGTGTTAGAATGACGTGTTCCCGAAAAGTGTGTCATGTGTCTATTTACTCTTTATCTCAGCCAGGTTATATAAATGAGGGACGTGGGAGAGTGGGCAGGGTGTGTGTGTGTGTGTGTGTGTGTGTGTGTGTGTGTGTGTGTGTGTGTGTGTGTGTGTGTGTGTGTGTGTGTGTGTTGTGGTGTGTGTGTGTGTGTGTGTGTGTGTGTGTGTTTGGGGGTGGGGGTCCAGGGTGAGAGAGAGAGTGAGGGACACAAAGAGCAGACATACAATCAAGCTTTGTTCAGTTGGGCTGCACAGGCCAACTAGCTATTCCCATGCAATGTTAAACGATACAAAACTCTCTCTCTCTCCCTCTCCTCCCTCTCTCTCTCTCTCTCTCTCTCTCTCTCCTCTCTCTCTCTCTCTCCTTCTCCTCTCTCTCTCTCTCTCTCTCTCTCATCTCTCTCTCTTCTCTCTCTCTCTCTCTCTCTCTCTCATCTCTCTCTCTCTCTCTGTCTCTCTGAGCGGTCAGTCATCAAATCCCTAAACAAACATGTCTGGATACCCTAGTGGTATCTAGTGAAACAATAGTTTATGTTTAAATTGCAGAACAACAACCGCATATTTTCTAAAAATGATGTCTAGGTTAATTTCGAATCTTGACAGTTTTCTAAGAGAATACTATAGTTAAAGGTAAAATACAATGATAATACCGGTAATAAAAACACTGAGTGTAACCAGACAAAATAGATGCTTCATTTGAGTAGTTTTATGTTTTGAACACCACTGGTGAAGGAAATACACAAATAAACCCAAACATATCTGAATGTCCAGATAACACTAAGAGGAAGGAAGAGGGATTGTTTTTTTTGTTTTTTTTAGGGGCTGGTTTTGTTGTACTGACCCTTTAAACGATTGGACATGTATGTAGCCTCACTTTCTAAAAGGAACTTCCAAATGGTTATGAAACAGTCTAATTTTCCCCTCTGATGATTATAACTGACCTGTAACAGCAAACGAGAACCATCAGCAACAACAAAAGCTATTTTTGTATAGTTATTATTTAATTTAAGCCTCTGCTCGGGTCCGATACATTACGGCAAGCAGACTAGAACAGCATTATCATTGCCTCTGCAGATCACATGCATGCACATGTTCTACTAACAAGAGAGAGAGAGAGAGAGAGAGAGAGAGAGAGAGAGAGAGAGAGAGAGAGAGAGAGAGAGAGAGAGAGGGAGGGAGAGGGAGAGAGAGAGAACAGAGAAAGAGAGAGAGAGAGATTGAAAGTGTGTGAGAGAGAGAACAGAGAAAGTGAGAGAGAGAGAGAGGGAGAGGGAGAGGGAGAGGGAGGGAGAGAGAGAGAGAGAACAGAGAAAGAGAGAGAGAGATTGAAAGTGTGAGAGAGAGAGAGAGAGAGAGAGGAGAGAGAGAGAGAGAGAGAGAGAGAGAGAGAGTGAGAGAGGAGAGACAGAGAGAGAGAAAGAGAGAGGCAGAGATGTGCTTCAGGCTATTGTGAGCACCAATGTTGTTTTTTTTAATATGTGAAACTGAAAAGGATCCAACGCAGGTTAGATCATTTGAAAGAAAAGCTCTGGTGCCACTTGTTTTGAGCCTGAACATGTTATGTTATGTTAACAATGGCCTTGACCCATTTTCAGCAACAACCTAAAACAACCCAGTGAACTCTAATGCCCTTAGAATGATGTAATGCATATCATGTGTTATGGAAAGGTATACAGACATAGGCCTATTTGTCTAGACTATTTATTTTCTAAATTTAAATATGTCTACTCTATGTCACAGTGGGTTGTGTCTCATACAGTATAGGCAAAAGGCAGGAAAACACCTTGGGCAGGTTGTCATTTCGTCGCCAGCTGGCTAACACAGACAGACTCTCACACCTTTATAGAAATTTAAAATCAAATAATATAGAAGGAGAAAAACCAATCTGAAAAAAATAAATAAAATAAAAATGACTGCCTGAACTGAATTGAACTACTTGACCCCTGTGCCACCGTGCCAGACACCATTTTCTACTGTTGTTGTTGTTTTTAGCCACATTAATCCCTTCTTATGTGAGTGTGCTAATGTGCCGCTGTGTGTTTTTTTTTGGGGGGGGTCCAACAGATTGTGACGGGAAGCTCCTCAGCCCACGAGGGTCCCAGCTGGTCCACATGACACTCATGATGCACAGTTGGGTCGTCCCCTCTCAGATGTTCACCCAGAAACTTCTCGCCCTATATCCTTAAACCTTTAAACCTTTAAACAGTCATTCAGTTTGCCGTTTGTTTTCTGGTCCTACCGGTTCCACTCACACACTGCTGTTCCCCTCCCAAATCACGGGACAAAAGTTCTATTAATCAGATCAGGAAAAACAGGCATGGCTTTGTGTTTTTAGCTCTACGCGTCGGCAAAGCAGATTTGAAATATATATCCCTGCTGATGTTGGGTGTTAATGTGAGGCGGGCCATAGTTGCACATAGTCAGTGTGTTTGTTTTAGAGTTCCTTGACTCCTTTTCTCACCTACAAGGATTCTCCCTCCTCGGACAAGAGAGGACGCACACAGATCCGCCATCTTATCAGGTGAGTTGGGACAGCACACACTTTAAGGTGTATACAGGTGAAACTCGAAAAATCTGAATATCATGAAAAAGTTAATTTATTTCAGTAATTCATCTTAAAAAGTGAAAATAATATATTATCTAGACTCATTACATGCAGAGTGAGATACATTTCAAGCCATTATTTGTTATGCTTTTGATTATATGGCTTACAGGTTATGAAAACCCCAAATTAAAAATCTCAGAAAATTTGAATATTACATGAAATCAATAAAAAAGGGATTTTAATTGCAGCAATGTCGGCCCTCTATAAAGTGTAATCATCATGCATATGTACTCAGTACTTGGTTTGGGTCGCTTTTTGCATGAGTTATTGCCTCAGTTCCAATTCCTTTTCCAGGATATTCTAATAATATGAGTTTCACCTGTAGGCATGGGCCGGTATCCAGTTTTATGGTGTTTATAAAAGTCATGGTTCCATAACCAATATTAAATTCTATGTAATTATACAGCGGTGCATTTGGGCATTTACTAGCTTTATCACCATTCAAACAAAAAATAAACGGTTTGTGCATCCAACAGCACAACAAGACATGATTGTGGCTCGTGTCGCTCTTGTCTCTTTCTGCAACGGACATGCGCAGTAGAGCGGGGAGTGACGCTGTGTGACGTAGACTGATAAGGGGTCTATACCGGTATAAGGTATTAGCACAGGTTAACATTCACCTGTATAGATGTTCAGAATAGTCCTGCATCATAACTTTTAATATTAGAGAAATATGTAGAAAACAAAGCATGTCTCTTAAAAACATTTTTGAGCTGCTCACTTAAAGGACTGCTTTTATTGCAATTTGGTTTAGAATGATACAATTATGTATTGCATTGTGTTATCATAGAAGTGTATTAATGTTCGGAATACTATGTATATTGTTTAAAATGAAAAGGATTGTTCAGCCGAATTCTATTTAATTAATTAAGAAAGAAGTGTTCACACTTTCCATGCTCTTTTAAGAATTTTGATGTATAAATTTATCTGTCGTCTGAATGATTCTTCCAACTGTATAATAATGCTGCTGACTAACCCTGGGCTCAGTGCTGTGCGGTACCAGTCTTCCATGTGGAAGCATTGGTATGGCTGTCTCCTTTAACATGTATGTTGTATGTCTTTTTTAAATGGACCTTGAGTCTCTCGAAATAAAGTTGATATCCACACTTTAAGCGCTGTACTGTGAAACCATGGTATTGTTGCTCAAGGTAATCATACCCACATCACAATATCATACCGGCCCATGCCTTCTTGAAGGTGTTATGTGACAGACAGTGACAGTTGTTATTATTGATATATTTTTACTTATCTTTATTTGATCTTGTATTGTTGCTGCTATGTGAATGTTGAGGAACCAAGCCTAAGAATTTTACCCTTGTGTACTGTACAATAATAATAATAATAATAATAATTGATAGGTTTTATATAACGCTTTTTTGTAGGTCACTCAAAGACGCTTTACATTGCATAGAATATACATAAAAGAAAAGAAAAAAAAAAGATGTAATAAAAGTGATTCTGATTCTGATTCTGAAGTTGACTGTTATCCTGCTCTACTTGCCTGTAGTAAACCCCATGTTTCTGTGCTGTTGTGTAGACAGTGGATCAGCCAGTTCCCGGCGGTGTTTGAGGCAGACCCTCTCCTGGAGCAGACCATGGGAGACCTGTGGGCTCTGGTGCGCTCAGAAGGAGAGGAGATGCACCAGCAGCTCATCGACAACTCCTGCCTGTGAGTGAGCAAGATATTCTAAAAGAGAAACAGTCAAAAAGGTTGTATGTATTTGAATTAGGGCTCTAAAACGATAATTTATTTTAAAATCGTGATTAATCACATTTCAAGTTTTAAAATTCTTGTTTTTAAGTCAAATTAAATGCAACAAAAGTTACTTCCTTACTCCTGCTTGTGCGTGAGCAATCTACTTCAAGAGAGAAAAAGTGAAGGTGCTCCGGTGGCGTAGTGGATAGAGCATACACCATATTGGCTCCGGCCTGCGTTGCAGTGGTCGTGGGTTTCGAATCTGACCCGTGGACCTTTACTGGAGGTCATCCCCCCCCTCTCTCTCTCTCTCTCTGTCTCCCCATTTCAACTCTGTACTGTCTAATAAAGATTGAAAATGCCAACAAAAAAAAATCTGAAAAAGTCAAAAAGGTTTAATGTATTTTAATTAGAGCTGTCAAACGATCGAGATTTGTTTGATGGTAAAATTGTGATTAATCACATTTTAAGTTTTAAAAATTCTTGTTTTCAAGTCAAATGAATGCCAAGAAAGTTACTTCCTTACTGTGAGTGAGCAATGCTTTGATTGGATTCTTGCCCTGAAGGAACTGTACTTTAGCCTGGTCCAACCAGACCATCGTACTTAATTTCATTTGTACTACTGAAGTGAAATGAAAATTGAGCGGAAGTAGGTAGGCGGGCGGTGCCAGGCTACCTGTACTTTGGCAACAACTTAAACAAGTTTTTCCCCCCCGATATAGTATATACAAAATAGAGTATTTCTATAAATAGTAAAAGGATCTATTTTTGTCCGTGTATGGCTGTCCTTTTCCTAGAAGCCCTCATGTGAAGATCTTCCACGCGCCCTCGGCCTCGGTGAAGAAGAGGAAGGTGTCTTTGATCTTTGACCACATGGAGGCGCACGAGATGGCCGAGCACCTCAGCTACCTCGAGTTCAAGAACTTCTGTAACGTGTCGGTGAGTTCAGTGAAAGAAAAATGCTGAAAGAATGAATTCCAATCAAAATGTCAAAGGTCATTTGTCTGTAATAATATATCTTGATAGAAAAAAAGACATTATACTTTGGCAAATAAATTATATATATATTTAAAATGTAATTTTAAGTGACAGCTTTCAGATTGATCATTTTCTCTCCATTAAAGGAATACTTCACCCATACAGAACCGGCGTTCAATCATTATAAAATCGCTATTATTAATGAATGAGGTTTTTCTTTCCCCCAGTCTTCCCTCAGTCTTCCCTTGGCCAAGCTGTCCTGTTAATCCTAACCCTACATTTTACCATGTGTGATTTCACGCATGGGAAAATGTAGGGTTAGAGAGTGACACCATAAAACATAAACTCTTTCTGCCTTTTCTCAGGCTAGGATGAACCGATTTAAAAAAAAAATGCACATTTATCCTACATAGGATCTCAGAGTTCAATACACCTTCATATTTCCACCGGTGAAGTACAGTAGGTCTTTAACTTAACCTAACCTAACTTGTGTGTTTAGTTCCTGGACTACCGTAGCTACGTGGTGCGCGGCTCTGTGCGGGACATCCCGGCTCTGGAGCGCTCTGTCATGATGTGTAACGGAGTGTCACAGTGGGTCCAGCTGATGATCCTCAGCAGACACACAGCGCAGCAGAGGGCTCAGGTCTTCTCCAAATTCATCCACGTAGCTCAGGTAAATCTGGCTTTGAAACGCTTTGGTTTTTGGTTGCCAAGAACTGTACTTGAAAAATGACTTAAAGGTAGAATCAGTGATTCTGGAAAACGCTTGTTGTCAGAATCAATTTGAAACACTTTTTTTTTTTTTAACTTTTGTATGTAATGTATTGAATATATGTGTGATACAAATAAACTGAACTATACTATACTATACTATACTATACTATACTATACTATACTATACTATACTATACTATACTATACTATACTATACTATACTATACTATACTATACTATTGGTTGCCAAGAACTGTACATGAATAATGACTTAAAGGTAGAGTCAGTGATTCTGGAAAATTATTGTTGTTAGAATCACTTTTTGTTACAATCATTAAATATGTCCTCACAATCCGCTACCTGTCTCTTCTGTGTGTGCGCCGAAAACAAATCTGGAGTTAATACACAGCCTAGGCTCTGTAAACTGGTATGTAAAAATCAACAAAGGGTGTGTAAACAAAGTGGGGCCCACCGTAGCTAGCATCATACCCATTTACAGAGCCCTATAAACTGTGTATTAACACTGGATTATTTTTTTTTCAGCGCGCACACGCAGCACGGACAGGTATAGCGGATTGTGAGGAGATATTCACTGATTTTGACAAAAAGTGATGTCCAAACAAACCATGTCCAGAATCACTGTCTCCACCTTTAAAGTTTCTGTCCTTTTCTTTTACTTTATTTCTTTACGTTATTGTATTTTAATGTAAGGTGGGCTTCCTTTATGAGCCCTTCGGAGTTTAATTTGTCCCACCAGTGCATTTATGTATGTCTATGTGCATCTTTTTGCCATTTTAATCTTGTTTATCTGCACAAATAAAACTAAACTAAACCATAAAAAAAGTGTGGTTATGCACCCTGCTGTAGTCATTCACTCACTCTGCTCTTTTCCTCAATAGAAACTCCGAGCTCTGCAAAACTTTAACACTCTAATGGCCGTGACTGGAGGCCTGTGCCACAGCTCCATCTCCCGACTCAAAGACACCTCTAACCTGCTGACGCCTGACATCACTAAGGTATTTATAATATGACATATCACTGTCCGTCCGTGTGTTTGTGTATTACCGCTTCACCACAACATAGCTATGACGATTAAAGCTATAGTGCGTAACTTCTGTCGCCCCCATGAGGAATTCTTAGTGATTACAACAACACTGTGCACGGTTAGGGCGGCAGTGGCAAAGTGGGTAGGGAGTTTGCCTCTGGTGTGCAGGGTCGGAGGTTCGATCCCCCGCCTACCTGCCACATGTCGAAGTGTCCCTGGGCAAGACATTGAACCCCGAATTGCTCCCGATAGTTAGCTTGCACCTGCGTGGTAGCTGCTGCTATCGTGTATGAATGTGTGTGTGATTGGGTGAATGTGTACAAAACAATGTAAAGTGCTTTGAGTCTGTGAAAAACCAGGGAAAAGCGATATATAAGTTGAGTCCATTTACCATTTATATTGAATCATTCTATTTCCTAAACTTTGCCTTTTTTGACACCTCATATGTCTTATTCAACATTTTATAATTTTCTTCTGTCTTCTCTGTCTGACCATTTATTGCTACAGTATGTTTTGTGAGATTTGTCTTGCATATGATTTGGAAATCAGTTTAGCATGCTCTACAAGAGAGAGGAAAACAAGTGTTTGGGTGTAACCGCTAATATGAGAATTCTCCGTTATAGGTGACGTTTTCACTTCTTGTTTTCTTTGAGAGGAAAAACAATGGTGTCTTTGTCTTATCCTCACATCATTTCATATCTAGTTACTTTACATTGAATTTATTTATTTAACAAAATATATGATAAAATGTACAAACTTAACTGTTTTTAAGCTTAAAACAAGAGAGGCTTGTTTATATTGCAAACTTGTCTGGAAATGTTGAAACAATATCATGTTGTGTGCTGAGGGAAATGCTTATACATAAAAACAAAATTGACAGATTTTATTTTATTTTATGAGTTTGTATCGTCTCTATATCTCATTTGATTATATTAAAGTTTAAACAACCAACTACAGACACACATAAGAGGCTAATTAATCATATATTTATTCATCTGTCTGTGTTGTCTTTGAAATGTTGGAAATATAATGTTGTATGCTGGGAGAATTGCTTAGGCCTATAGATTTTTTTTTTTTGACAGATGTTCCTATTTGATGAGTTTGTATGTACTTATATACTTATAGTAAAGTTTAAACAACCAACTACATACACACACATAACAGGCTAATAATTAATTATTCATTTAAATCTTAATTTTTGTCCTTTTTTCAGGTCTTGAGTGAGATGACGGAGCTTCTGTCTTCGCGTAGCAACTACAGCAACTACCGGCGTCTTTACAACGAGTGCTCAGGCTTCAAGGTTCCCATCCTGGGTGTCCATCTGAAGGACCTCATCTCCCTAAACGAGGCTCTGCCAGACTACATAGACGAGGAGAAGATAAACCTGAGCAAACTGCAGCACCTGTACAGCAACATCAACGACCTGCTGGCGGTCCACAGCTACACGCCGCCCTTTGAGGCCAACAAAGACCTTCTGCATCTGCTCACGGTACGAGACAAGACACAATTAGGAAACGATACGATATAGGCTACAAGGGGAAATTTCAAACATAAACATCTCAAACTTACTGTAGCCTATGTCTTTTTTTTGTAATTAATTTATTCTATCCCTTCCCCCGTTTCATCTCTGTATCTCTGCACTATCAATAAAGCAAAGAAAAATATTTTAAAAATAATTAATAAAAAAATAAAAAAATATATATAATAATCATAATAGAAATCAGATAATAAACTGAAGAAAAAAATATATAATAAAAAAACACATGGATCAAATTTATAGTTTTACAAAAGTTTTACACTACGATCTCATCTGGTTTGCAAGCATGTTTCTTCTTAACTCTACTCTGTGTATTTGTGGAATACTGTACGTATGTGGCTATTGGACATGTATGTATATCTACTCTATCTGTCAATTATCTGTCGACAGTAGCAATGTATTGTGAGTAATCTCCCGTTTCTCTTATGTCCTTTTAATGCCTCAGCTCTCTCTAGATCTATACTACACGGAGGACGAGATATACGAACTTTCATACGCCAAGGAACCCAAGAACCCCAAGATACAGGTCAGTTAAAGGAATACTTCACCCTTACGGAACCGGCATTCCATCATTATAAAATCGCTATTATAATATAATGAATGAGGTTTTTCTTCTCTCAGTCTTCCCTCAGTCTTCCCTTGGGCCCAGCTGTCCTGTTAATCCTAACCCTACATTTTCCCATGTGTGATGTCACGCATGGGAAAATGTAGGGTAAGACAGTGAGACCATAAAACACTCTTTCTGTCTTTTCTCAGGCTGGGATGAACCGATTTCTAAAAATGTTGCACATTTATACTACCTAGGATCTCAGAGTTCAATACACCTTCATATTTCCACCAGTGAAGTAGGTATTTAAGACACTTGCTGTCACTTTGAAGTCAGGCTCTATTTAACACCTTTCAGGCTTGCATTTTGTGTTAACCTCCTTTCACAAGAGGAGGGATATTTGTGTATTGCCTATATACTCTCTGTGGGCGTAACATCTTAAAAACAAGAGCACAGACTCAGCGCTGTATACATCAGAATCAACCACATCAAAGGGCCGTACGTTAGGCAATCGTGTTATGTGGTGGGTGTTGTTCTTTTTTGTTTCACCCATGCGCAATCAGTCCTCGTGTCTCCCCCCTGAACTGAAAATGTAATTTGGTTGTATTAAAAGAAAAATTTATAAAATGCTTAAAAAAGGTCAAAAGCCCAAACACAAATTGATGAATTTAACTAACTTTTGCCCCTTTGCTTCATGATTTTTGAACACCTGTGCTCGTAAATGTATTAATTATTATTTTGCATCTTGATCCATCTACTTTGTGAATGTTTCTTCACACATATGTAGTATAACTTTCTTGTTGTTAGGTTAGGAGGTGTGAATATATTTCATACAAACCATCTCAATGATTTGTACAATTCTGAGTAGTCATTATACAGTGTAACATCTGCAGAATTGAAGTCTTTTAAGTCTTTGTGTCTCATTACATACTTCTTCCTACTCCTTTTCAGGCGTGTCATATCAATGTATGTAAATTGTTTTGTTCTTTCTTTTTTTGTGAAATAATTTAAACATATTTTTGTTTATTGTATTGTCATGCTTTTCATTTTGTTTTGTATTTTTGACATGTCTGAAATAAATTGAATCAATTAATCAATCAATATCAATCATCAATCAATCAATTAATCCTGCATGTGTGTGTCCGCAGCCCGTAGCCCGGTCAAACCCCCTGTAGTGGCAGAGTGGGGGTCAGGGGTACACACAGGCTGGACCCCGACACCATCTCCAGACACGTCAAACAGATGGTGGACGTGAGTATTATTATGTGACTCTGCAAAGAAACCCTATTGTCTTTCACTTCCTTATTACTTGACAGGCCAAAGCAGAACTAAAAAAAAATAAAATAGGGCTGTGTTCGAAAAGCCATAATAACGTCCTCCCTCCTACATACTCAACATGTATATAGTACATACTGTCTACTTAACGGTCAATTGTGTATGTGAGGTTCGTCGAACCGTTTACACTGAAATATACAGAAGCAAAAAGAATTAAAAAAAAAACTTCCATGCCGTTTGAAAGGACGCAATGCATTGTGGGGCGGTTGAGTATAGGAAAAGTATCCTATTGATCCATATCACACAAACTTCCCGGAAGTTAGTAGGCTACATCCGGGCATTTCTCGCCTACACAAACTCGCATACTCAACCGTCACATACTCAAATTGGCGTCAAAATAGTATGAGTAGGACGTAAGTATGGCTTTTTTGAATACAGCCAAGCTCCTTGACAAAGTGTAACTGTTGTTTATGTGAGTATTGCTCTGTTGCCCCCCCTGCAGTCCATTATGAAGAATTACGACCAGAACCAAGACGGTTACATCTCACTGGATGACTTTGAGAAAATCGCCGCCAACTTCCCCTTCTCCTTCTGCACTCACGAAACTGACAGGTGAGGAAGCTGTAACACGCACAGAGGCCCCTTGTCAAAATGAAAGAAAATGCCATGATTTAAAGGTACACTGTGTAGTTTTACGGGTAGTAGGGGGTTTTGTTTACATTTGCAGGGCCTGCAGTTAGTTTACAAAATGTTCTCTATATGGAATCTTAGTATTGAATGATTCTATCGTCATAAATCAAAAAAATATATATATTTTGAGGAACCTGGAACCAAACGTAACACTAGAATATGTTCATAAACCAAACTGCAGGCCCTGCTGCTTTAAACAACGACAGTGGAACAGTATATTTTCAGGAAGCTTTCTAACTTCAAACAGTGTTCCAGGGATTCAATTTTCCTGTGAGGAAAAGTTTGTTATTCAGCTACGCGAAATATACCTAAGAAAATGTTCACTTCTCTGACACACCCCAAAATCATATAGTGCACCTTTAACAATCTCAACTTGCACACTTTTGAATTGTATTTTTTTTCTTCCAGGGAGGGACAGATCAGCCATGGGGAAATCACCTCTTACTTCATGAGGGGAATGTCCATATGTGCCAAGCTGGGCTACAACTTGGGCTACAATGACGCGCATAACTTCCATGAGACTACGTACAAACGGCCAACGTTTTGTGATACGTGTGGTGGCTTTGTGAGTTTTTCAGTTTCCATTTCTTCTGTAACACAAATGAATGGCCACTCAGACATCAATCTGACATTATCTTGTCTGCTCTCTTGCAGCTGTGGGGAGTCATCAAACAGGGCTTCCACTGTAAAGGTAAGTTCATAGTAAATTGCCATAGTAAATTGAATTTCATCCAAGAGTAATCAGAGCAAGATGATGCCTCCTTTACGATATATGAGATTAAACAGTCACCCATATTACAAAAAAAAACATATTTCTCCTACTAACCTCCTGTAATATACAGTAGATTATGAAGAAATTGTCATTTGGTTTGTAGTGCTTAGCCAACACTTTTGTGATTTGAATGAATTGATCCTATAAAGGTGGAGCAGTGATTCTGGAGAATGCTTGTTGTCAAAAATCACTTTTTGTCAAAATCAGTGAATATCTCCTCTGTTCTGTGTGTGCTGAAAGAAATCTGGTGTTAAAACACAACATAGGCTGTAAACTGGCATGTTGCTAGCTGCGGTGGGCCCCCTTTTGTTTGCATACACGTTTACAGAGCCTAGGCTGTGTGTAATTAACACTGAATTTTTTTTTCAGCGCACACTCAGCACGGAAAGGTAGCGTACGTTTAAGGAGATATTCACACATTTTGACAACAAGCGTTCTCCAGAATCACTGACTTCACCTTTAATAAGACGTAATAATTCCATTGTGTTGAAGTGTCAAAATGTTTTTCTGCCCGTCAGACTGTGGGATCAGCTGTCACAGACACTGCAGAGCTCTGGTGGGGATGGAGTGCATAAAGAAACACAAAAACTCAACGGGGTCCTGCCCCTGCACCCCTGCCCCCACCTGAGAACCAAGGGCAACAGCTTTTGTACGTCCCCCATCATATACACTACACACATGTAAAAAAAAAAAATTAAGGAATATATCAACATTTTTGGCTTTTTGCCTCACTCTCTGGCTCAAGAAAAGGAGCAGAAACCGTTCCTATGTTGTAACTGTGTGTGCATTTTTTCGATAAGAAAAAAATATATAGTGCTTATTTTTTGACCTGCTCTCCTTGACTACCAGTGTTTGAGCATAAGCTAACCTGAATGAGCTAAGCTAACCTTTGCCCACATGAAAAATGCACACACAGTTACAGGAGCGGTTTCTGTCACCTTTTCTTGAAACGGATGTGCAAAAAAGCTTAAATTGATTTAAAGTTGAACTATTCCTTTAAATAAAAACACCATTGCCTTTCATCTCATTGCATTGGTGTATTACTGTATGTTCCCCTTTAAGGTTCAGAGGAGGAGGCCTTCGTTTTCCCGCAGAGTAACGAGAGGCTCACACTGTCTGTCAGAACAACGCCTGTGATTGGGCTCAGTCGGACCGCTCCACGCAGACCGATCCTGGGGTATGGACTCCAGGAGAAGAGGGACCGGAGGGGGAACCTCCACAACTCTCTGGTTCACGCGTCCCCGGTCAGAAAGGTGAAGCGCTGATCATACATTGTTGCTGTTTACCTAATTAAAGGTGCATGTCCTCTGCAGGTAAAGGTGGAGTCAGCGATTCTGGAGAATGCTTGTTGTCAAAATCGCTTTTTGTCAAAATCAGTGAATATCTCCTCACGATCTGCTACCTGTTCAAACAGTGTGGGCTGAAAATAAATCAGGTGTTGATTCACAGTGTAGGCTCTGTGAACAGCTACAATGGTCCCCCTTAGTTCATATACACTTTGTTTCCATATTACAACGTTTTTTTTTCATCGTACAAAGTACAGACATGTGGCGGATTGTGAGGAGATATTGACTGATTTTGACAAGAAGTGGATTTTGACTACAAGCGTTCTCTAAATCACTGACTCCACCTTTAAAAACATATCATTGCATCAGAAGTGACTCCATGTGGGGAAACTACAGCTGTGATTCACTTTGGGTTGAACACTTTCAGGTTCTAATAGCAGAGGGATTAAATGATTCAATCAACCACCAATACTGTCTGCTTTGAGTTGACAGTTACTACTTTCAAAGTCTCCCTTTGTACTCCCCTAATTTGCCTGTATGTTAAGCACATAGTGAAATCAGTAGTGACAGACAGTTTTGCTTTTATGAGACAATCATCTAAACCCTTTGTGTGCAGAATTTTTGTATGATTAACTTTTGTTTACATTTCTGCCAAGTCAGACATTTTCAATAATACATAATACTCATTTTGGTGGCAGCTTTCTTTCTTCTTAAAATTCCTATGCAGTTGTTTTCAAATTAAATGGGCGGATTAGATTTTTTATCTAAAATCCCTAAAACAACACAAACACAAATAAACCCAAGGAATAATCCTTTTTTGTTTCTTTCCAAAAGCAAATTAATCTCATTTACAAAAGAAAACTGAGAAAAGTAGCCAACCACAAGTAGTACCACGCCACTAAAGGTACAAGGGCATCTAGTTTTGGTTTTACTGACAAGGTGTTTTTAAATTCTAGGGAGATTATCAGGATTTTGTAAGCAAGAATTACATTTGTAAAAATTAGAAAAAACAACATGTCTATTGATAAACACTGTCCCTTTTACATAATCCACTATGTCAATTACCGTCAAACGTTTTTAAGGATTATTGTAAGGATTTTAAAATCACTCAGCAGATTAAAAAAAGTTTTATCAAAGTTTAATGAATGAACTACCTTTATATAACCATGAGAAACTGGAAGTATGTTTGTCTGTTTTGACTGTATATTTTTGCTTTGTTTTAACTCGACTGTGCCCTTGAGTGTTATGAAAGGAACCCATTATATTAATAAAAGGAATATAATTAAAGGAATACTTCACCCATATGGAACCAGCGTTCTACCATTATAAAATCGCTATTATAATATAATGAATGAGGTTTTTCTTCCCTCAGTCTTCCATTGGCCAACCTGTCCTGATAATCCTAGCCCTACATTTTACCATGTGTGATGTCACACATGGGAAAATGTAGGGTTAGACACTCTTTCTGCCTTTTCTCAGGCTTGGATGAACCGATGTCTAAAATCTTTGCACATTAATACTACACAGGATCTCAGAGTTCAATACACCTTCATATTTCCACCGGTGAAGTAGGTCTTTAGAAAATGAAAGTGTGTTCCCCAATAAAATATTTCTGAATTTGACAAGCAATTTTTCTTCTGTGTTTTCCCAGGTCAACACATTGCCAATGCCTCTGAGGCACCGCGGCGGCTCCACACACACTTCATTTCTGCAGGAGAAAATGGAAGAGCTTCATCTCTACAAAGATAAGAGCAAAGAACCGGACTGAGAACCTCAATCAATCATCTAAACATTTTCAATTATGGACAAAAATATCCAGTTTTACACCAGGTTTTCGACTGGTGTTGCACTGGTGAGATTCAATGGACATTCATATTGGAATGCTGGAAGTTATACATGATGGACTGTCATGTTTTGATGTTGTGATGTTTTTATTATTTTATTTTTGTCTTGTTGGTTTTTGGCTTATTGTCGATAGGCTTCAAACGTCAATTTTTATCTGTAATTTATGAACATATGTGTTCTTAGAGCAGGTGCCTTGGTTAGCACAACTGGTGCTAAAGTTGTACACAACCACAATCCACAAGATTATGATGACGAGAAATTAAGGGTCTACTCATCCTTTACACACACACACATCTACAAGCAGGGTAGGAAATTGACACTAACCTCAACAAGTCTGGCTAATTCAAATTTTGGCAGCTATATGATTGTTGCAAAACATTTTGAAACTGCCATAGGTCTGGCTTCAGGTTGGGTTATCTAGAGGTGTCCCTGATTAAGAATTTATATAGTCAAGGATGCATACATAGCGAGAAAATGTGTATTTTGTTAACCAGTCAATGGGGTATTTCTTAAGTTTATGAGGGAATTGTTCTTGACTGGTTATACAAGGACAGACAATGGCAGAATAATTTTCTAATCACTGAGGCCCTTTCCTTTATGGCAATATTGGATTTTTTCACGATGGCCAATCTTGACATTTCTATCCGGTTAGTTTCTTACATTTCCCGAGAATACGAAAAGATGTATTTGAATGTCACAAACAATGTATGTGTGTTAGAACCCTTTTTATATTTCAAACATCATCCCTAGTGTAGTTGGTAAATAATGGCCGCAGCTTGTGGAGTCAACTTTATCAACATGGTTTATTTCCTGCCCCGACAACATTTGACGGTCACGTTTCTTCAAAAGTTCATTCAAGGTTCAGCAGGACTGCACTGGAACTGTACGTACGGCATATTGTTTTAAATGTTGCTTTGTTTTATTTGTCCACTATTTCAATCTTGTTTGAAAATAAGAAAAAAAAGACAATGATCAAATGATTGTATGTGTTCTGTGTGTTGCGTTTGACTTGAATCGAGGGGCGACTGTGGCTCAGTGGTAGAGCGGGTCCGCCAATTGGAGGTTCGATCCCCGCCCTGCCACCGTGTCATGGGCAAGACACTTCACCCACCTTGCCTCGTGTGAATGTCGATAGTAAGCCTGCTATCAGTGTATGAACGTGTGTGTGAGAATGGTAACGTGTATATGGGAACAGGTCACCCTTGAAAAAGAGTCTTCGTTTCAATGGGATTTACCTGTATAAATAAAGGTTAAAAAATAAATAAATCACTGGCAGAAAAGAGTCATATTAACATCCACAGGCGTATACAATTGCATTTATTGTATAAAGACAAGACAGCTTGGGTAATAATCAAGATTCAATTTCAGGTAGAAAAAAATGGGTTTGGACGACAGGAATTAACTATACTGGACTAAATGAACACCAATCACAAAAAGAGATTTAAAAAAAACTGCACATACAACTATTTAAGAGTGGCAAAATATTCTCAATCAATCAATCAATCAAAAAGGCTGGATTAGCTCTTAAATACTACAGTATCAACACCTATAAAAAAATGTTCCATGTTTGAAATCTATTGGAAGTAAATAAAATGTGCTCACCCGGTAACTGAGAATAAAAATAAAGAGCAAGAGACATCGGAAAAAGGGGGACCATGAAGGTAAAAAGCATGCGTTTTGTTCTTTTTTTTTGTTGTAAGCTTCTCTAAACAAGCAAAATATTATTTCAGGCGTTGAGATGTATTTCTCCTGCCCCCCCCCTGTCACGTTTTCACACACGATGCATCCTAGAAAATATACAATATGACCATTTCAACCTGTAGCTAAATGTGGAAGTTTGCAGTTTTGCCACAGACATCCACATTCAATGCATAATAGATAACATTCAATTCAATGTTTTTTTGATTACCTATCATCTACCACCTCACAACCGTCGACTGCTTAAAAGAGTAAGACTTCATTCAGTAAAAAATTGAAAAGACAACAAACTGTAATGCAGTTTATGTGTACATTGATTGGTGGGGAGGGTGTTATGAAGGCTACTGTGTTAAGACAGAGACAATGACGGTTGGTGACTTAATGTGACACTGTACAAAATCGGTTTGCTGCAGAGGTCAGAGTGTTTAGGACACAGGTATGGGGCAGGTACAGATGGAAGGGTGGGGTGGAGTTATTGGGAACCGGAAGAGGAGCCCTGGTTCCCCTGTCCAGGGTACTGGCCTCCGTACTGGCTGTAATACTGGTTCCACTGGTTCTGGTTCTGGTAGTACTGCTGCCACTGCTGAGCGTACTGCAGGGAGGGAGAGACACACAGCAGGCAAAGAAATGAGGAAATGTTTGGATCTTTTACATTTTCACTGCCTGGTGGATTCTTTTTCAGAAGGAGGAATACTACACACAACGTTTTAAATCTATGCGTTTCAAACAAAAACATCTCTTGTGGAATTTAAAGTGGCTTTAAAAAGTTTGCACTACTGTGCAGGGCAGTGGCTGACAAGATTTATTTTTGTTTTTGCAACTATGAATGAATGCTGACCACAGCCGCTGGTGTCCATGTAGCCCCTCATTGTCATCTGCAGCCATCTTTTTGTTATAAATAAGGATAGCTAACCAATGTAGGTGTTTGAATGACCCAGCCACACAGTATAATAGCCCCTCAACACACATCTGGTTGATCAGATGTGTGTAGAAGGCAGGTAGAGTTTCTTCAGTGATTAAATACCTGCTGATATTGCTGGTTGTAGCTCTGTTGTGTCTGTTGCGGTTGCTGCTGCTGCGCGGGTGGTTGCTGTTGCTGCTGCGCAGGCGGTTGCTGGCTGTACGTCTGTGCGGGGGCGGCGGCCGGCTGGCTGTAGCTTTGGCTGTAGCCCTGGCTACTGTAACCCGGATACTGGCTGTAGTACTGGCTCTGGTTGTAGTTGCCCTGGTTGTATCCTCCTCCTCCTTGACTGTAGTTCTGGCTGTAACCCTGGAAACGAAGCAAGACGTGCATGAGACAACATGAATTCACAATCATCAAGGACATGAGGACATCAATCAAAAAAATAATTTAAGATTGTTTTATTTTTTTGGCATTTTCAAGCTTTATTAGATAGTACAGAGTTGAAATGGGAAGACAGACAGAGAGAGAGAAAGAGAGACAGAGGGGGGGATGACCTGCAGTAGAGGTCCAAGGGTCGAATTTCAACCCGCGGCCAATGCAACGAAGGCTGGAGCCAATATGGTACACGTTCTATCCACTACGCTACCGGAGCGCCCGATTCACAATCAAATTGAATAACTTTTTTACATTTGTTAAGATTTATTAAGAGGGGTTGGGGGCGCCTTAAGCTCAGTTGGTAAGGCGTCCCCTCCCGGGCCGGGCCCAGCAGCGGACCCGGGTTTGATTCCCACCCGCGGTCGTTCTCTGCATGTCGCTCCCCTCTCTGCCCCATTTCACCTCTGTCTCTCTGCACTATCAATAAAGCATAAAAATGCCTAAAAAATATCTTTAAAAAAATATATATATATTTATTAAGAGGTATTTTCAGCTACCTGGTTGTATGCTCCCTTGTTGTAAGGGGCGGGGCGGTTGTAGCTTCCGCTTGACGGCTGGCTGCGGTTGTATGATCCAGAGCGTGAATCAGAGCCTCCGTCGCGGTTGTTGCTGCCCCAACGGTTCTGGTAGCTGCCGCCACGATTGTAGCCAGCTGAACCAACAAAAAATATGTGTTAGTTGCAATATACATAACTTTACCATATATAGACATGGTAGCCAAAGTTCAACCTCTCACATTCAAATCACAGAGCTATCAGTGTAGTATGGACAGTAAAAAAAACTTTGGACTAAAGTGGTAGTGATTTTTTTCCTCATACTCTCTTTAAGTAACAGATTATAACTTTACATGATCAAGACAAATCCAATATAAGGTAATCCAAAGCTCCACTCACTACCTCTGTACCCACGGCCTCCATCCATATTAAAAGGCTCATTCCAAGATAACTTATTTTCAAACGATTATACACTAATTAAAACATACTTGTGAATATGTTTGCGGAAAAGGCAATTCCCTTTACACACACACACACTGTACATTTAAGTAATATACTCTAGCTTTACATGATCAAGATAGTGATAATGTTAATGGATTGGATTTACGTAGCGCTTTTCCTCGTACTCAAAGCGCTTATATAGATAAGCCAGCTGTTCCATTCACCTCCTCTGTAGCCACTGCCTCCGTCTCCACTGCGGTTCTGGTAGCTTCCGCGCGCCCCGTCACGGTTGTCATATCTCTGGAAGCTTCCGCCACCACCACCGCTGCCGCCCCCGCTGGCCCCCCGGCCCCGGAAGCCGCCCGGCCTGTTGTCAAAGCGTTTCTCTGGGGGCGGGCCGGCCTTACGACCCTCCTCATTGTACTGCTTCAACAGAGTCTCTGCCTCTTCACGCTGCAGCTCTGCGTACGTCACATCGTCCAGGAAGTCGCAAGCCTCGGGCACAGTAAAGTTGGCTTGGAGAAGTGGACAAGAGGGTGACCGCAGATGGATGGAGAGAGAGAGAGAGAGCCCGTCGGACAGGAGAGAGAGAGAGAAGAAAGAGAGAGGGGTAGGGGGTCGGGGGTGAAGACCAGAGAGAGCCACACCACCGGAAGACAAAAAGGAACAATAATTAATACCACACAGAGACGGGGCAAAATCATCACAAGAGAATCTAAGGTTACTTCAGAAAGATGAAAGCAGATGTAAAGCAGGGTAAAAAAGGGAACAAACATCACCTCCAGGGGAACATGGAGGGAGAATTTGTTTAGGCAAGACACAGGAGAGGGGGGGGGAGAGTAGAGGAGGGGAGGGGTGACATAAGGGACAACTAGAGAAGGTTGGTGAGAAGAGGAAAGAGCACTGCAAACCAAGGGCAGCTGATGTAACCGTTACAAATAATCAACTTCCAACAACAGCTTCAGCATGTAACTGCTTGAGTAAGCCGTGTGGAAATATCTCTTTTTAGGAAAGTAAATTGGGCAATGTTAACTCTTACTATTACATGGACTCAACAAAGGCACACGGCTCAGTTTGCAGTGCATTAGAAGTAAGCTGAATGGCAAAGTGGCAGATATAGGTAAAAAATAAAAATAATCAAATTCATGTGGACTGTTTAAAGAAACAAAAATGTCCAGGTCTGATATCTTGATGGGGGGGAGGGAGGGAGGGAGGGAGGGGGCATCTTCCAAGTTTGATTTTAGAGACAACATATAGAAAAGTAAAATAAAAAAAAAAAAAAGTAGATCTGGTGTTTTTTTATTTGTTGTTTTCCACAGCATTCCTACCTTTCATTTCTAACACAGCATGATCGGGCACATCCTTCCCCTGCTCATTGGTTTGCTTTAATGTTCGTTCTTTTAAATCCTCGTCCGTGGGACAAATTACAATAGCCTTGCGTTGAAAACCTTCAAAAGGACGCATTTTTCGTCTCCTTGCTGATCCATATACATTTGTCTAGCAATGGTGACAAGAAAGAGGTAGAAGCTTGTTTGTTATTGTTTTACTTGTACTGGCTTTCCACTGGGAGGGAAGCTGGAACCCTGCAATAATGAAGTGAGAGAGGTTTTTTGGCTTGGATGTCAAGTCTAGCGGCTTTTTAACTCAGTGTTTGTCTAGTGGCCTCTCATCACTCCACAGACTTACCTTCTCGCTCTCTGCAGCCGGGCGCCAAAGTGTCTGCTGAAGAAGGTTAATTATGGACAAAGAGGGACCCGACATATTCATCTACAAGCTGACTACGCTGTAGGTTCGCTCAGTTACTCCCAGTAACATTAGGAGTCAACATCAGATCAATAGTTCAATAGATATTCAAACACATTTATGTAGTTAGCATGTATTCAATTATATCTTCATGCGGTGACAATGTGATACTTGTTAATTGTTATTACTAGAGTCCATTGTAAGCCATTACTGATGGAAGCAGGTGGAAACATTGTGTCTAACATCAAAATCTGGATTCAAAATCTATTTCCTTGGAGAACTGCCTAAAAGCAGGGCCCAATACATGAGCATAATGCATGTGAAATTACATCAAGTAAAATCCATTTCTTCTTCTATCTGTATTCATCCATAAGGTAAGCATGTGTAGAAGTATTCAGTCTGTTACCAGCATTACACACAATTTAGCATTACAAGAGCATAACACCTCTAGCTGCACGGAAATAAGACAAACCCTGTTCACTAAACATGACCAGCTATGTACAAAGTATCATCAACAACGCGACTACAGAGCTTTTAGAGGCAACGTGTCAACTTCCATTCCTTCAATGTATAGCAAAATTATCATGTGGGTTTTTGTCTAAATCGCAACAAAAATACCCTACCGTCAATATGAACTGCTTCTTCATATCTCCTTGGTTTCCATTAGCAATTTCTACAAATCCACCACATACCTTGGACAATTTTTTTTATTTTTCGCTGCAATTTCTCGCGCTGAATCTGCAGTAAAACTCGTATTAGCACAATCAGTCTTAAACACTTCTGGTTTACAAGAGCATGCTACGCTAAAAACAACTTGCTACTCTGATGGGTCCCCCTTGACTTACCTATACTTACCTCATCTTCATTACGAACTCTAGTTCCAGTCAAGACAACAACAGACAGATAATAATAACCTACCTGCTTATACTCACTTATCCTTAGCAAAGACCCGGAGACCTACCTACCTTTTTACACATTAGCTGACCACAAGAATCTGAAAATCTAAACACTGTTAGTCATTTACTTACCTTGGGAGGGTTCAATTCATTAAAAAACACACTCAAAAGTTCCATGTATCTCACTTTTTTTTAAATAGCTTTTAGAAAAGCTATCATTCTCTTTGTCTTATTACGTATTAGCAACGGAAGGTGTTTTTCTTTACTCACCAGGTCAGAGCTTACTTGTTTCTCAACATCTTTACATAGTCATTGGTCTACTTGTACATTGTTGAAAAAATTCACAAGACAAAAACAATACTGTATTATATATATGACAAGGAATAGAATAGCAAGTGCAAAATATATATATATATATATACTGGAGGGATGAAAAACATGAAAAATTCTGTCACTTATATGAGAGCCATTACATTTTTCTTACAATACATGACAAGCGAAGTGACAAGAGGGTGATTTCAAAGCTTTTCTTCTACTCTATAATACACACAGAGCCCCCCTGAACCCTGAAAGATAAATAAATAGTCCATTAGAGAGAGAGTGTGATCATTCAGGGCACATTGACTGACTGTGTGAGAGTGTGTGAGGGCATGGTGTGGGTGGGAGGGCAGTACCTGGTCTAGGATGTAGTTGCGTCTCTTGCGGGCGGCGATCTCAATCAGCCGGTTCAGACACTGTGTGGCCTGCTGGATCAGGACGTCCCAACGCCCAGAGTAGTTCTTCTGCCGACGCAGCCCATCACCTGCACAACAAGTAGACATTTTTAATATTATTGTTTTTTAATTCTTTTTTATTAGTTTTTTTTTATTGTTTGCATGGGAATTTTTTTTTAAGATGTTGTTAATGTAAAAAAATAACTCAAATTTAATATATAAAAAAAATAATTTTTAAAAAAAAATGACGTTAAGACAAAAAACTATTTGAAATGTATTTAGTTTGAAGGGAGCGTGGGGAGACTTTTTTTTTTTATTTGTTGCTTTAAAAAAAAATTGTACAATGTTGTAAAAAATAACTAATTATATATCCTACAATACAGAATAAAAAAATTAAAATAGACATCTATACAATGATGGACTGAAAAAAACTATTTTTCATGTGTTTAGTTTGAGAGGGGGGGGTGACAAAACAGACCTTCATCTTGTCCATGATGGCATTTGTCCCCAGGATGTTGTACTTCTTCTCGGGGTTCGACTCGGCAAACTTTGTGGCCCAAGTGGTCTTTCCACAGGCGGGCAGGCCGACCATCATCAAGATCTGAAAAAAGTGGAAAATAGGCTTTAAAAATATTTCATTCAAAATGTCTTTGATCACATAATAACAAGTAATTTCTATGAATCCCAATTAGTATTTAAAAATAATAATAAATAAATAAAAAAACACCCTGGTGTAAATAATTGCTAAAAAGAATTGTGCCAAATTTCAGCAGCAAATTATCTTTATATACATGCGTATGTGCATTATTTGTGAGCAAAAAACCCAAAGACTGTTCTGTAATATCCGTGCTGTCCTACCTCGCATTCAGACTTGATGGCGGGTCCCTTGGTGCCTCTGATCTTGTCGTCCAGGTCCAGGTTGTGGATGTAGGTGTAGCCGTCTGGAGCGGGGAAGTACGGCTCAGGCTTCTGTCCAAAGTTAAACTCAACGGCACAGTTCTTGACCAGGACGTGAGGGAACAGGGCTCGGCCAGCCAGAGACTCCTTGGAGGTTTTAAACGCCACACCCAACATCACGCCGTTCTTAGAGTAGGACATCTCCACCTCCTCATTGGTGTCAAAGTCCTGGTTAAAGTCAGGAGAGGGAAAAGGCATTGTGAGTTTGACTTACTGTACTGTCAAATACACGGACCAAAAATTTAGAAATTACTAATATTAATATGTTAAAAACTGCAATAATCTGAATGAATGAATGAATTGTGGTCTATTTTACTTTTTTTCTTTCTAATATGAAACTATTATAATTCAGTGAAATCCAAATAATCCTAGTATGGTGCTATTAAATAAAGATAAAAGTATTTGAACGACTATTGCCGTTACTTACGATGTAACAGCCGATGACGTCGTTTTCACCAAACTTCTCCCCGAAGTCTGCAAACTTACAGTCAGCGGATTTCTTTCCTGTTCCTCCGTATCCGAAGGAGAAGGCCTCCTCGCCTAAAGACAAGACAGACGCAAATGCATTGCTTTGATTACAGGCAACAGCTCTCATTTGCAGCAAAGTTATAATGTAAAAAAAAAATCATCTCGATTCATTCCCTGCGTTCCAAATCACACACTCTTTCTTTTTACTACAGTACATACTAAAGTACAGAAGAGCTTTAGGGCCACGGGAGAGAAAAAAATTGGATAAGGAAGTTTTTCTTCTTCATTATGTCGAGAAATGTCAAGAATAAAGACGAATACTCCAAAATGCTATTGGCGTTAGTGTGTCATTTATGTATTTACAGCATACTACAATTGACGTGCATGTATTGGGACATCCTAAATCTTTTTCTGGCACACTAAATATGGGGATTTGGAACGCAGGGATTGTTTGGGGCATTTGCTCTTCTCACCAAGCTGAGTGCTGCAGTGGTTGAGTGACCATCCGATCCTGACCACATGGGGGTCGGGCTCAGTGCTGGGCAGGTGCTTTACAGGGATCTCCTCGTTGATCTGAAGAGTGGGACAGAAAGCAGCTCAAAAACAAGACAATGGTTGCGTTCCGAATCGCATACTCTTTCTTTTTTCTATTCTACATACTACATCCGACCATAAAAAGAATCTAGTTAGGATGCAGTAGACATACTATTGGGACATACTTTTCTCTCTTATTTCATCATAACATTGCGCCTTGATCTTGCCTCTTGCTTTTATATCCGTCGCATCCCCGTTTGTTTTCATAACATGGACCTATAGGCTTCGTCGATGTTACGTCACTTCACGTGCGCACTGGATTGTGGGTCAGAATCGCCCAAATAGGATGCACTTTTCAACACTAACAATCTTGGCCGCATGAAGTAGACCATCCGGGTATTCTAACCATCCTAAATCTGGCCACAAGAATCGGGACATCCTAAATCTTTTTTCTACATACTATATAGTAGAAAGTATGCGATTCGGAACGCAACCTAGGACACTGTCAAGAAACGCCATCATCACTTTGGATGGTAGCTAACCAAGGATTATGAGGAAATCTTGTAGTTTCTTGTAGAAATTTGAGTGTTAAGATCAACTTAAAGAATAGGAGGTGTGGGATTGTTTCTTTCTTGCCAAAATTGCCAAATATAATTGTTTGATTAAATGCCCCCTGGTGTTAGTTTTCAAAAACGTAAGTATACGTCCATTAAAGGGTGCCTGGATTGACATCGATTTGAGGCCAAGCGAGTAATATAATACATAAATGTTATGATATTATGACAATAGGATTAAAAAAATAAATAAATCAGATGCTATTTCACTGTTTGAAACATAAATACCAGTTTCATGTATCAGGGAACAATATATCTAGTGTGGACACTGTATACAGAAACGTTTTTGTTTACAGTAACTCAATGTTTCACCTGATCAGAAATTTAAGCGCAGGCCTCCTTTCGATTGTACAGTATGTGTGAATTATGTGTGTCTAGAAATAAAACTGTCTTAACATTAGAAGGAAGACACTCATCAAAGTCAAAGTTATTTCTATAGCACATTTAAAAACAACATGAGCTGACCAAAGTGCAGTCATTACCTTCATCTCAAAACACACGCGGCCCTTGCTGACGCCATGTGAAGCGCGAGCTCCGGCCCACAGGTAAGCAAAGCCTTCGATGGTCAGAGGGTAACCACTGTAGCGATCCCGGGACACTTTGAAGTGCAGATCACAGTTATCTGGAAAAAAAGAAGACAGAAAAATATTATAAATGTGTTTGTGTGTGTGAAATCTGGTATTACAGGTTGAGAAATTAAGAAAAGCAAAATGTAATTTGACCATGCATTTCTAGTCCGAAAAAACAAACTGTATGTGATGCGTAGATAAGTCCCAGTTATTTTTTGGTTGTGGTTGAAAATATTTGAAAGGCATAGGACCTGACATTTGGAGAAACACTTCTATTGTGTGGTAAATACATAACTTATTTCGAATGTAAACAGCTTTATGAAATATTGATGGTTGGGGAAGAATGCTGGGAATAAGCCAGCCAGGTCATGGATTTTGAAGCAGCTGTGACCACATTTTTCACAAACTATATTTACGTGGGCACAGATGCATTTCATCTTCCTACTTTATTGGAATGTAAACATATAGATTCAAATATTGATGCTCCGAGAGAATGCTATGAGACGTCGAGAATGCTTTGAGCCTAAGCTAGCCAAATAGCAAGACAAAGCTAGCCAAGTAGAACAGGAATCTCAGCAGTTGTGACTACACTTTTCATAAATTATTTTTTCTTTGGCACAGACGCGTTTCATCCTCCTACTTACATGTATCCATTGTACCAGAGTGTCATCGATGGCTTCTTCTTCGTCTTCTGCGGGCGGCTGTGGTGTGCGAGATCTGTACAATGACAGCAGAGTGTTTAAGTTAGCATTGACAGAATGAATGTAAAACAGACCCATCCCGTGACTGTACATTTTCTTTCTATTGTTGGCCTGTTCAATTAAAGATGGCGACAGCGATCAGGGAGAAAATTTGTTGTCGAATAAGTTTGCCAAAATCAGTGAATATCTCCTCATGATTGATTAGACTGTGAGTGCGCTGGAAAAAAAATTAAAAACAATTCTAGGCTCTGTAAACTGTAATGTAAACAAAGGGTATTCAATCAAATGGGTCCACCATATCTAGCAACATGCCTGTTTACAAAGTCTAGGCAGAGAATTAAAAACTGTTTTTTTTTCCAGCGCACACACAGTTACGTACAGGTATGCGATCATGCGAGATATTCACAAAACAGTGATTTTGTCAACAAGCATTCTCCAGAATCGCTGACTCCACCTTTAAGGACCCCAGCTAAAAGCTAAATGCAAAATACAGCCCGGAAAAAATTAAGAGACCAGTCTGGATTTTTCTTCAATCTTCATCTCTACATAACTTAATGAAAATGCTCTTAATGACAAAAAAAATGTATTGAAATTTGGTAGAAATGTTATCGGTAGTTTATATTATAAAACCAAAATGTTCATTCTACTCAAACATATGTCTCTAAAGAGAAAAACAAGAGACATGAACATTTGGAGTGGCTTTCAATTTTTTCCAGAGCTGTAACTGGATCCTGTTGATCATATACCTCTTTTCCTCGTGGCGTTCATAGTAGCCGTAGCTCCTGCTCTCCTCGTGCGGTCTCTTCCGGCTAGCGCTTCCTCCTTTCTCAGCCTCAGCTTTCACCGCCTCGGCCTGAGCGGCTCCGTCTTGGTCGCGCTGCTGTTCGGTGGTTGGGATGTCCTGCGCTCTCTCTCCACCGGCCTTCTGGGTCCTCCTCCTGTTTCACCTCCACTTTGATTTCTGAAATGGTTAATTTAAATGATGACAAAAGGGGTCAGATGTTTAAGTTACACTTTTATAACCGTTGGGCTTAATCAAAAGGTTTATTTTATACTGACGATGTAGCAGAGAGAATTTTTTTTTAATATTCAAGTTCCTTTTATTGGGCCAGAGAACACACATTCCAACACTAACTTTGGTAGGAATTTGGACGTCTCTGAAAAGCAACATTGAAATCTTGACACCCAATATGTGAATCAAACAGCTATTGCGTTCCATCAAAGTGTGAAATGTACCTTATAAATTGAGATATTTTTTTTTGTTTTTCACTACAAATATAGTCCTGCCAGGCTAAGACCTTACTGACACCAAATTACAACTTGCACACAGATATAAAAAAAAGAAGAAGAGTGAATTCATATCAATGCTTGTGTGTGTGTGGATAGACAGATGCTGCTCCCAAGTCAGTATCATTCAACTTCACATGTTTTCATTGATGGAAATATGCAAGGCCACCGAACAACATGCAGCCATGAAGGTTTACGTTGTCCATATTAACAGGTGCTACACTACTAAACAAATAAAGCCATTGTGTCAGGCAAATCTATGAAACACATAGTAGTAGACCGTGTCATCTGTAGGTTATTTTAAGTAACAGCTTAAGTAAAGATTGTTTATATTCTTTAATAAAGCCCGTGGGAAAGGTGTGTTCTGTACACTACTGATCTTAACAATGGCGTTGAAATGGGGCAACCGCAGAGGAGGGCAAAGTGCCTGCCAACGCCCAAGTGGTCTATGACTATGAGGTGACACTATTAACCATGAGTCATCGAGCCACAGATTAGTTGGCATGGCGCCTGGGTACGGAATTTGAGTAAAACTTTGCCGTTTCGCAAAGTCTGCCAACTTTATATTTACATCGCACTGCTCAACTATTGACATACTCAAATAAATGTTTTACTTTGGAAAATCAATACAGCCATAAATTCTTAGTGGCATTTCACTTTGATCTGCTGCCTACACGTACTGTGTTTGTGCACTGAAAAACGGACATGTTGCTAGCTAGCTACTGTGGCCCCCCTTTGTTTACATAGCCGTTCACGTAGCATAAACTGTGTTTTATTAACTGAAATATTTTTCAGAGCACACACAGTACGGACAGACAGCGGGTCGTGAGGAGATAGTCACAGATTCTGACCAAAAGTGATTTTAACACAAGCATTCTCTAGAATGCTAGAATAAATGGAAAACAGTTGAAACACACCTGGTTTGTTCTCGACCTTCTCCATTGGTTGTTCGACTCTAGCTCTGGTTCTGCCTCTGTCTCGGGCTGAGGTTCCGGCTCTTGCACAGGTTTGGGTTCCTCCTCCTTGGGCATCATCGCTGCTTCGGGCTCCGGCATCGAGTCGGCTTTGTTTACAGTCCGCGTCGTCTGCCGTGAAGTCGGGCTCGGGCAAGCTGTGGCCGGAATCTGGAGTCGGTTGATTTTCAAACGGCTCTGCTTCGGCCTCCTCGTCCTCATAGTAACCGCCGGAGTCCCTGCCCTCGTCTTCCTCCGGTGGGACGCCCTCGTCTTCAGCGATGACATCATCATCATCTCCATCATCTTGTGCTATGACATCATCATCTTCCTCTTGTGCGATTACATCATCGTCATCATCATCACTTAAGACCACAGCTGCTTCTGCGCTAAGGAAAAAAGAAAAAAGATCCAAGACATTTAGTTATCATGATCGTAAAGAAAAGTATGAACTCAATGCATTCTTGTGTGATGTGTCTCTTCTGCAAGTGTACTTACACCTTGTTGACAGAATACATACACTGTTCTAACAGCTAAAGGCAAGTTAGATTAGAGACTATGCATGAAAGGGTTAAATTGACTGTGTACATAAAAATGCATGCACTTTTTCTCAACTACACTTTTACATTTGTAGCACTATTAACATGGTTATTACAGAAGGATGTATGCATATGTTGATACTTATCAGATAGATGATACCATGTCCTTAAAAACATACAGAAAATGCATTTGAAAGACCTGAAAATTGTATTTTATATTTATATAATTAAATAGGGCTGTATCCATAATTTGTTCAGAAAAATAGAATTAGTAGAGTTGCAAAATGTAATAAAAACCTATGTAAACAGTAGAAAAAAAATTAAAAGACAAAAGTTAGCATAAACCTTTTTTTCACAAAATATCTAGGCAAGGCATCTTTGTTTTCTAAGCACGTTTCGTGCACAAGGTGCATCAAAATAAAACAGCAATCAAACAACAAAGTGTAAAGTTAAACAGCGCCCATACCCTGTTTAGTAAAACTTGCTCAGTATAAATCTTTAGACTCTAATGTGTTATTACCAAAGCATCAGTGAAGATGTAACAAGTAATAAAAGCCTATGTAAACAGTAAAAAAAAAAATACACTAAAAACAAGTGTGAAGTTAAACAGCGCCCATACCTTGTTGCTGCTCTTCGGGCTCGTCTCCACCGTTGCTGTCTTCCTCGTCCTGTAGGAAGTCGTCCTCCTCCTCATCCCCCATCTGCTCGCCCATCTCCGGGGCATCATCCGCGGGTTCGCCCCCCTCGGCTTCCGTCGCCAGCGCGTCCTTAAGCCGCTCCACCAGTTCCGCTTTCAGGCCTTTGGTGTCCAGGCCGCGGCGCTGAAGCTCCTCTTTCAGCTCGTTTACTTTCAGTTTCTTCACGTCGACACTCATTTTGTTATCAGATGGTTGTTGTTATAAATATCTATAGAATTAAATATGTTTCCTACAAAAAAAATGAACAAAAACATTGGAAAATGGTATGGTAGAAGTTGAAACACTGCGTCTAACTTTCAAATCTGTATCAGATGGCGGCAGTGTGTCTCAGCCAAACAAGCTACATTAGCTGCTCGGCTAGGCTAGCAGCTACTGCACACATTGTACCTGCTCCCACCACATGTTTACAACCCTATTTAAGCATGATTTATATCTGCCCCAAACCAAATAGTTCGTTTGAGGTCTAACCTACCAGCAGACTCGTCGTAAAGGTTGTTTTTGGCTTCTAAGTTGTAGCTACGTGGTAACCGTATCATCGCCTAGCATTAGCTAACGTACCGACAACAACCGATGCAAGACAAATAACTTAACTTTTGTAATTACTGCAATTTGCAAAGTGTGTGCAATGCCCTTGTATGCATGCAAGTGATATATATCATGCATTGTTTGCTCGGTTTATAAGTTATGATGCAAAATAAAGTTGAGGCCTACCTTCTCTCACGCGAGTCGCGCGGGTCAGCCGTGACAGAAAAAGGAAACAGTCGCTGCCGCCCTCTAGGGTTCGAGACTAGACTCTGAAGCGTTATTCCCCCCACCGGCATTCTACAAAGACCCGCCCTACTGCTGATACTCGCGTCTGATTGGCTGGTACCGCTCTAGTCTACCGTTGATTGGCTAGTAGTATTCCATGACCTCGGAACTAGCCAATCAGAGGTGGGGTTAGGGCGGGTGTTCGCTGAATGCGGGTGGGGGGAAATAACGCATCACCGGAAAGCAAGGAGACCCGCGCATTTACACCTCTTATAATAGGCCAATGATTTGCACGAGTTTCGACTCCGTTTACATATCCACCTGAGTGTGTACGTGAAGTATCAACTCAATTTATTTCAAATAAAACATTTGTATTGCTAAGTAATAACCGCCCATATGAGGGAAAACTGGACATGTTTGCTAAGCATACTAGTTTGTATGTTTTTTGTTTTTTTTAACCTTCAGCTATTTTATTGCATAAAGTGAAAAAGAATGAAAATCAGTAACAGAAAAAGTGTTGATTCAAGCATCAAATAACAGTGTTTTCCTGCACAAAACAAAATGCTTTACATAAAAAACAAACTTCAGATAATTAAAATATTATAAAACAATAGATGTTTTTGGCTACTTATATATTGCATAAGGCAGCACATGAGAAACAAGACTCAGAAATCCAATGGTCACTCAACAGACTGCCTGCCATTCAAACAACCTAAAGCAGGTAGATGTTGGATCATTATTGCAGCATTTTTCAATTCATGCCAACGTATAGGCCTATATTAATAATAGGTAAATAGTGCACCATGTGATTCATTCAGTTATTTTGTAAATAAGAAGGCCCCCATGTATACTGCATTGAAAATGAGGGTCACCCCTAAACTGATCTTTCGAGTATAAATAAAGGTTACAAAAATATCAAATAGGCTAATAGTTGTAAATAGTGCACCAGTGCTTCATTCAGTTTTTTTGTAATAAGAAGCCCCTCATGTAGCTTATAACTCCCAACTGCATTGAGATCCTGGGGCCATAAAGTGCTGGTATGTTATTATTCAATCAGTGCACACGACATGACTGCCCAACAGCCAAAAGATAAATAACCAAGGTAGGATGAGCCCATTACCAAATATATTTAGGCTACAGTTATACAAGATAAAGAAGAGAAAAAGGCCACTTTGTAAGAATGAATCACCTGAACCACTGGCCTGTATGTTTGTGACAGTTGCAGAAGTACAAGGTATGAATACGGATGTAAATAAAGTTAAACCTGCAGTGTGTAGAATTTTGGGTTTTATTTCCTAGCAGATTTTGTAGAACATAATTATAATATCCATAAGTACGTTTAATTTAGTGCATAATAGCTGAATTTTTGTACTTATGGATATTATAATTACTTATCTGCTAGGAAATAAAACCCAACATTCTACACACTGCAGGTTTAAGTGTAGACTGCTGTAAAATGGAAGCATTGATACAGAGGTAAATTATATGTTGTGAGCAGGTCGAAATTATGAACAGATTGTAAATGAACAGACAGGTGTAAACATACTGCACATAAACTCTTCCACAGGCCGCATACCATTTTATTTCACACCATCCTTTTTACATTTTTCATCACATCCGATGTACATGAACCAAAAAAAGGGGATTTACAATACAGTGTAAATACAACAGGGCATATCCTTGAAACTGTGGGGGAAGACACTGTTCAATATTCCACTGCTGTGACAGATGTTTAATTGCTTTTTGTTGGCTTTCAATCAAGTGCACAAAATAATTTCAAGTCTCATTAATGAATGGTATTCGTAAATAATCTGGAGTGATTTACAGTTGAGGCCAATAAAGCATAAAAAAAAAAAATCAACATTTCCCCCAAATGATTAAGATCCACAATCACTGAAATAAGAGATGAAATAATCTGCTGTAGCTGTTATAAAATATATTAACTTTAAAGTCACTACTGCCTTTTCCACACAATCATCTTTATAGTGAACATGCAGGACCAACCATAGAAATACACTATGAATATCATAGCAATCCCCCTTTACAACTTGTTGCTCAAAACATGAGCTAATAATGATAATAGCCCCCTAAATCCACAGCACGCGGATATGCTTATGTCCACAACTTCTCCCACCCAATTTAAACGGGCAGGGGACAGAGTGTGAACTGAAGCGTGCAAGTTATCAGGCTGTACATATGGCAGTACTATGTTTGTTTAAGCTTGTTGTATCACACAAGGAGCCCTACAAACAAACAAGGGGCCATATCGTAAAGCAATAAAGCAATATTTAATCACTTTTTATTGGGGACCGGAAGGGACAAGACAAGTCTGTTGATTTCTCTCAGCTGAGCGTCCAGTGTCTCTGTGGTTAGTGTCAGTTCTGCTAGCTCAGTCTGTAGGCTAGTGATGGTAGCGGTTAGCTCCTCTTCTTTTTGGCGCGAGTTAGAGGCCTGCCTGCTGTACTCCAGCACCATACAGCCTCCACCAATCAGGAACACGATGGTTTCCCCGAGCAACTCCGCGCCCAGCTCTGCCGCCACATCCACGTTCAGAGGCTTGATGACAGCGCCGCGAAACCCCATGATACGCATCTTCGTTCTCATCTCCACCCAGTGGTAAACTGTGAGGGACAGAGTTAAAACAGCTCTGGTTAGTTAAGAGTATTTCCAAATAATAACAAAATATTACATAAAGGGTGTCAAATGATCCGATCATAAGTAAACAATTCGAAAAATAAACAAGAGAACGCAATGAGATGCATGGGTTAAAGCTGGGGTATGTGATTTCTGATTGGTCAAAGTTAACATGAGCTGTACACTTTGAACAATCAGAGCGAGGCTCCGATTCTCTGTTCTTATTGGCTGTTGGGACTGTCCATTCACTTTGGCACGACGTTGTTAGTGTAGAGCGTGTCAGAGAGGGACCATAGGGGAGGGACCAAAGAGAACAAGTGGAGCAGTTGAGGTATTTGGATTCGAATCTCTATCCCAACTTCCATTTTCTCCCCAAATCCTCCACCCCAGCTTTAACATGTATTTTGTAGTGTGGATGCCATGCAGTATTGCACAGTAAACCTCTCAACCGCAGTTAGGTGGGCTTAAATAGCTCTAATGCAACCAATACAATCTGTATACACAAAATACTGAATCTTAATAACCAGTTCCTTGGTGGCATTTTGCTCTTATTTTGCATGTTTTTTTCCACTTTCAACAAATTTTCCTTTTACAGAAAAAGCAAGTCAACCCTGGGTGTGAGATATTTCTCTGAATTGTCAGCATTTCTCCATCTCTTTCAATAGTCTGATATTGGAAATATTCCCCCTTCTTTGAATGCGCTAGGGTTGTTAGGGTGTCCTATTATTTTAGTTTGTTCCGTTTCACTTTAGTGTGAGTCTGGTAAATATATTTTTCAAAATGAATTGACTCAACTAGGTCAGCTTTAGGATCTAACCTAAGAAAAAATATAGGACATAAAGAAAACGTAGAATAAAATAGCCTACTGTTCAATGGGATACTGTAATGTTGGGACGTGTGGGCAGGTGGTAAACACAGATGTAGGCTTTATATAAATAAATAATGATATGATAGCCTACAGATGTCTAAATATAGAAAACGGATGTAAACATAATGGAAGTGTAGCCTACTGAAGTCAAGAGTTTAACATGGTTTAGGCTTTTGGATGAAACTATCTCTGTTCCCGGTTGTTATGTTCCAAAAACACAACAACCGGTAACAATATTCCCATCAATTCAAAGAACTGTTCGTGTGTCAAAGAGCATTTAAGCAGCTGCATTGTACTGATAGCAAAGCGAAAGGGTTCATGCAACCTGTTCAATGACAGTTAAGTCCCGCCCTCTATGAGATTCCCTAGCTGCTATTGGTCGACAAGACAAACCCAAGACCATGATTGGCTAAACGGTGTTGACAGGTACGACGCCATTGGTTGTTTCAGCTCTCACGCTTTATCCATCGTCCGAGGGTGTCTGACACTGAAATCTAGCGGTCATTGGAAGCTGTTAGCCCGGCTACTCACTCTGTGCCGGCGGTAGGCAGAAGTAGGTCTTGAAGAACTCGCTTCTCCGGGCTCCGGCTTTGATCCTGTTGGCCACAGGCTTGCTCATCTGCCTCACCCCAAGGTAGAGGAGCTTGGCGAGAGGGAAGGCACCGACAACCATCTTGGCGGAAACGCTTCACTACTACCGTAGGGGCGGAGCACGTTGATATTACGCGATGACGTTAAATGGTCGGGTCACGCGCTCACGTGAAATAACGTGGCCAACGAAGCCGAGAAAGCTGCCAAAACTATTCAGTTATGCCCTCTTTTTTAAGTATTTATTTGAAACTCCCCATGGCTCTGCTCTTGACTAATGTATGCATGACTGTAGGTGTTGTATTGTATCAAAGATTCAATAAAGATATATATAGGCCTATATATAGGCTATATATTTTTTTTTTAGACGTGGCCAACTCTTTATTAACCTATTTGACTCCCCTTTTAATTAGGCTATGTGAAAGTAGGCGAGCTTAGTTAACCTTCACAGGTAGATTCTGACATTTTGGCAGAAGAGTTTCATTGATTTTTACATTCATGGATGTAGCGATTGTGTGCCTAAATATTATATCCATGATAATAGCCTATAATCATTAACCACTGATTATTACATCAGTCTGATTTGATTTGATTTTGACTACAGCAGCTCTAATTAAAATAGAATGGCATGTTGCTCATTTAAACAGTCCTTCGTTAGAGAAATTGATGTAGCAACTAGGTTTTCATTCAAGAAACAGCCACCACTAAACATACAATAGGATTATTCTGTAAAACTACAGTTATGGACACCAGCACAACCTGTAGCCTAATCTCTCCACATGATTAGGCGGGCCTATCACTCATCGTGACCACAGGTGCATGATCATGACTCATATATGTCTATTTAGGCAATGTGCTTATCATACCGAGCATACCACATTCTCGCAAATGCATCATGCAATATAGGTGCATGCATGATCATGTTTCTTAAAGGTGCTACAAGGAACTTTTAAATATTTCAGAAACAGTCTAAAGTTTCCTCTGAGGATCATAAATTAGCCTAAATGTAACAGAAAATGAGACCATCAGTGCAAGTACAGGTAATGCTATTTTTATATATTCTTCTTAATGCCTTTGTCATGGATACGCCCACCCAGGAACTACAGCTGACACTACCAAAACACTACCACTTTTGTGCTAAGAATGTACCCACACTGAAAGTTCCTCGGAGCAAATGTAAAATGCACAATAAGGTGCATTCGTTGGCAAGTCAATAAGTCTAAGGCCTACATTAAATTAAAGAAATATAAAGACATACACATTATTGGACATATAATCTGGACAAATAGGCCTATATATAAATAGTTCAAGACATTTTAGGAATAACATTTGTTGATAGTCTATAGTCATAAAATTGATTTATTTTAGCCTATACATGTTTGTATGCTATGTCTTATAAATCTGTGTGAATTTTTTTTTTAAATTGTTGTGTGTTCATTTATAAGATATATTTAATACGCCCTATGTATCATATAAGAAGTGTTTTGTTATTTATCATATTGTATCATGTGATTACGAAGAAGAAGGCTATGTGTAGGCTACTAAAGGGAGTTATAACTGCTCTGTGTAGTCTATAAAGCTGAGGGTAGCTTTTTAGATATATATAGTCAGATAGATAGATAGATAGATAGATAGATAGATAGATAGATAGATAGATAGATAGATAGATAGATAGATAGATAGATAGATAGATAGATAATAGATAGATAGATAGATAGATAGATAGATAGATAGATAGATAGATAGATAGATAGATAGATAGATAGATAGACAGACAGACAGACAGACAGACAGACAGACAGACAGACAGACAGACAGACAGACAGACAGACAGACAGACAGACAGACAGACAGATAGATAATTTAAGCCTATCCTCAAATAGAAACAGCCGCCTGTAGGAAATGTTTAAACATGTAGACTTGTCCTGTTCGTCACCATTACCGTCAATAAAAAGTTATAAAAAAAAAGTGATACATGTTTCACCTGGGCCAGCTGTGTGTATGAACACCTGGCTCGGGTTACAGCACCGTTGAAAGCCAGAGGGGCTGGACTCCAAATATCTCCGCTCACTCGGTGCGTAGATGACTAAATGTCTGGAGCCACCGACACAGGACAGAGAAACACAGACTATAAGCAACTAGACTTCAGGAAGACGGGGAACTTTGAACGGGGGCTCAGATTTCATTACCTCGCGAATTTGGGACAGAGGAAACAAAGAGGCGATTGTTAATTGAGGTAAGGAATTGTTTTGAATCGCAAATAATCTATATGCTTAAGACATACGACATGATTAAGATTGTTTTATTATAAAATCGCGTTCTGTATCCTCCGAGGAAGCCTATAGTTTCCTCAGTCTAGCTCATTGGGTCTGGTCGAATCTCCCATCAACTATCGAATAAAAAGTATTGTTTCTTCTGAATGGTTGCTTCAATGTTTTTGTCCGTCATTGTGAGAGGTCTGGACCGAGTTCTTAAAATAGCGAGGAGGAGCTTGTTCTCATACTAATGAAAATCAGATGTTTAACTTCCCAGGCATTCCCCACTGTCTACATCCCCACCAAAAAAAAGCTTCTGGACATTAATGCACTGCCAATACAGCAGTAGTCCAGCATCATTCTTCAACTTTGATAATCATATGTTTAGCCTACTTTATTTACTCAGGAAAATCACATTGAGATCAAGCTCATTTTAAATGGCCTACACCTGAGTATATAAAACAATAGCATATCAAACAGAAATACATTAAAATGAAATTAAAAAAAACATTTAAACGTCAAAATAAGTGGACAGTATACTATGCAGATACAGCATGTGTTTTGTGCAGGCATAAATGGACAAATGCATCAACAACAACAACAAAAAAAAAATCCACCATAATATTTGAAGTTTTTGTGACTTCAATCAGTGTGAAGTAAACAAATTGTTATTTACTTAACACAGAACAACTGTCACCTGCAAGCAAACTGTCACAGGAAGATTTCAGTGGCAAGAATCCAGCTCTGCACTGTCCTAAGTCAAACCAGCTGGGCCGCATTGTGGATGCACTTGCTATAACCTGTTGTAAATTGCTCATACTGTCACTTGTAATTTTAGCTTTCACCAAAGTACTCAACAACTCATTTTGGCACAGTGAAACCACTTGTAAAGCACGTACTGTACAAAAAGTGTGTAACTTGCTGGTTATGGCCTTTCTTTGCTCTCTTTGCACCTCAGCACGAAAATATCACAGTGCAGGGTATGAGAGGAGCTTGCAACTTGCCAGAAATGCCTGTTATGTTGTGTAGCACTGAGAGATTCCTGAGTGAAACGCTGCCGGTATAAACAGTATGGCTCTAGAAGTGGAAGAGGAGGATAGCTGCATAGTGCTGCAGGGCCACTGTGTCAAAGGAGCAAAACAAAGACTGAGGGCATGGTGTGTTCAGAATTCGGATTGTAGGGCCCAGCCACTAGGGAGAGGAGGGTTGGGGGGGGGGGAGGGGGGGTATCTTTCAAGGCCAAGAAACCTACCTAAGCTTAACTTTATTTCGAACCAACAAACTTATTATAAAAAAAACAGTATTTGATTCATTGGCATTTGTGTAAAACATATCCTATTTCATATTGAAAACCATAAAAATTGTAGGAGGTGTATTTTTTTCCTCTCTCTCGTAACCAAGTGCATGCGACATTGTCAGATGGTAAACACAACATGCGTCTATCCATAGATAGTAAAAGCTTCTATCGCTATATGTACTGTTAGTAAATCTGGTGCCTTTCTTTAATATGTCTAAAACCTACTTCACTTATAAATTACACTATAAATGCACAATGTGTCTGTCTAACACGTAGCACTGAGTTAGTATCTCTCAAAAAATACATGTCTGTGTTTATGTAGGAATGATAGTAGTAAAGCCTGAGTAAAGGGGGGGGGGGGGGGGGGGGGCATTTACGAGTCCTTGTCAGGGGCTTAGACAATTGTTTGGGCGGGCCTGATAGGGATAGGTTGTTATCATGTCAGGAGTAACCTTTGGTCCATACAATATGTTGATGTACCTTTAATAATGGTGTCTCCAGAGACTTTGTTGATTGTTTTCTAGTAGAAGTTTTGTACAGCTGCCTTCATTGTTCAAGGCTGTTGTCTTTGGCAATGACAGTTACTACCGTAGTGAACAGAATGTGCTATGTTTGAGCTCATTTTATCTTGGTAGAAACTAGAAAATAGCGGCTTAGCATTTCAGTGACTAACAGATTGGAGGTGTGGGTGTAAGCTTCATAAATAGCAGTAGTTTGGGTGGAGTTCTTTTATTATGTGAGAATTTTTACAGGTTGTTGTAAAAGTAGAGCATGTGTTTCATCAATGAACCCATTACGATCTGTCAAATGGAAGAATGGAATTTGAATTTTGTCAAACACATTCTGTCAATTTTATATCAACACTTGCAAGTTCCAAAAACCGCCCAGACTGCTTTCAACTTAATGGCTGGTTTGATAATTGTTTTAATAATCTTCCAAATGATTTCCGTGGGTTTCTGGTTGATGTAGGTACAGAAAATGAACGCCATGAATTAATCTGATTTTCAATAGATCACTGTGACACAGAGGCCTGATGTTTAACACAATAGTTGCACCATTCTTGATTATGCACAACTGGCCTTGGCCTGAATCCCATGTCAGAACCTGAAATGCAAACAGCCCATTTCAAAAGATTCCCGTCACATGAGATAGTGGTGAGCCAATGTAAACGTAGCGGTGAATGTTAACTTGGAAGTCTTCTGGCATGAAAATACATTCAGGGACTTCAGGCTAATGATTTTCTGATTGAAAAAAATCTAAATGTGCAAGATTGTCAGTGATTTTGGAGAATGCTTGTTGTCAAAATCACCTTTTGACAAAATCAGTGAATATCTCCTCACAACCGGCTGCTACCTGTGCGAACTCTGTGTGCACTGGAGAAAAAGAATCCAGTGCTAATACACAGCCTAGGCTCTGTAAACTGGTATGTCAACGCATGGTATGTAAACAAAGGGTGCCCACCATAGCTAGGAACATGACCATTTACAGAGCCTATAGCTGTGTATTAACACCAGATTTTATTTTTTCAGCATACACAGAGTACAGACAGGTAGCAGATCTATTCACTGATTTTCAACAAAAAAAAAGATTTCTCAACAAGAATTATCCAGAATCACTGACTCAACCTTTTGAATCTGAATACCAATGTTAAGGTTTATCTTTTTCACTGGAAGATGAGGGTGTTTGTAGCTATGTAGCAATAGCTTTGTTCACCTGCGGGAAAAAAACAGTTGATATTGTTCCTAAGATGACACATCCAGAATTAGATCTTCTTACTTCATGGCTGAAAAATGAAAAGCAAGCCATGTAAGGAAGTGTTGCATTGTGTCAGAGGAATTTCTTTTATCATTCTGTGTCAGCCTATTTCCCTGTTCAAAGAGGTAACAGAATGTGGAGGAAGGATACAAAGGAGGGGACAATATACGAGTGGAACAAGAGGGGGAGGATATGATATACGGATGGAAATAAGGAGTTAAAGGCAGAAGCAAGATAAGCGGTTAGATGAGTAATCAGGATTTTTTTGGTGTAGTAGGGCATAGGAGAAAAGAGAAAGAGTGGGAGGCACTGCTTGGTTTTGGTGGGACACACCCTGACTTTCTGCAAAGCTAATAGTTATTGGCTTTAATCCTTAAATCTACCCTGCGCTTCCACATGATCTTCCTGTTTAGATATATTTCAGTATCCGTTAACAACAGTTCTGAGTTCCCAGATATTTAAAGTCCAGTATAGGTCGTAGCCAGTAGTTTTGTTACAGTAAAGTAGAGCCTCCTTCATGGTTTGAACTTGTGGCTTTTTTTTTTCTTTTTTAAATCTTGGCCTCTACCGAGAGAGAGAGAGAGAGAGAGAGAGAGAGAGAGAGAGAGAGAGAGAGAGCTAATTGTTGTTTGTTAAAAATGGTGGAACCCTCTGACATTATAATCAGGGCAACTGGGAAGACTGGACAGAAAGTCAACATGGGGTTTTCCAAGAAATAACTCATGAACAAACAACTACTAAAAGTTCAGCAGCAGATCATATGTGGCCCAGAATAAAATACAGCTCTACTACTATAGCTGCCAAAAGCTGCCAGTCAACTTTTAACGTTAAGATGATTAATCTTCTTATGTCTCGCACGTTAAGGTGATGATCATCATCTTACTTCACTGGGCGTGTGCTTTAAGGAGGAACAGTTGTCTCACTCGATACTTGTGTCCTAACTGCATTTGTGTTGATACATAAACTCTGGTTAGCCTTTAGTTTGGCTTAGTTCATTTGTGTATTAATATGTTGCTGATAAGAAAAGCAAATTATGATGAGATGCAAATGACCAATTTCCCTATATGGGATATATAAAGTATCCATCTATCTATCTATCTATCTATCTATCTATCTATCTATCTATCTATCTATCTATCTATCTATCTATCTATCTATCTATCTATCTATCTATCTATCTATCTATCTATCTATCTATCTATCTATCTATCTATCTATCTATCTATCTATCTATCTATCTATCTATCTATCTATCTATCTATCTATCTATCTATCTATCTATCTATCTATCTATCTATCTATCTATCTATCTATCTATCTATCGATCACTTTAAAACCAGCACGTAACAGATGATATAGCAAGAAGTATAACACCATTATGCGGAGTAAGGCAATAACCTTTGGTTCTACCTATTCACCTGCTGTGAGTAATGTAATGATGCTTAATTATATGCTTCTACACCTGTTCTTTTATTAAGTACTTATCTTTTAGTTACTTAACTTTTGCTTAAGTTAAGACACAATCACACAGTGGAATAAGACTTGAGTAAAGATAGGAATAAAGTTAATAAACAAATCAAAATCAATGAACTAATATAAATGGAAAAGTAAAGTGAGATAAAATACGGTTTTAATTGCGTAGTGAAAGTGTGCCAGCAGTAACCACAGAATACTGCAAACTCTGGCCAGCTGCCAAAGTAAAAGTCATAGAATGGTAGAAAGACTGTTATGGTAAGTAGCAGGGAGGCAGGCAGGCAGGACCCAAGTGCAGGACAAATCAAGATTTATTAAAGCCCAAAAATACAAAAAGACAGGGAACACTCAGGAACAAACAGGACACACCAAAACAAGACAAGAAACAGAAAGATCATGACAGAGAAAAGTGTTATAAATGTAGGGAAGGGAAGGGGTTGGGGTGAATGAATTGTGGGGCAGGAAGCGGCAGCTTAGTAAGTGAGTGATCGACCTGACCTTTGTGAGTGAGAGAGAGAGAAGAGAGAGAGAGAGAGAGAGAGAGAGAGAGAGGAGAGAGAGAGAGAGAGAGAGAGAGAGAGAGAGAGAGAGAGAGAGTGTGTAATCTGTATTTGTATTAGCAGCTCTTGACAAGTGATAAGCGTCCCAGACTGTGTTTTGTGAGGTGAATGCCTTACTGGGAGGAGTGGTGAGTGGAATGTGTGCCTGCAACCAGACATGATTTCTTCACCACAACAGCAGCACACAGAAAGCAGCAGACATTTGTTATCTGACTGACTGTGTTGCGCACTTCAGTTTGGTGACCTTATTAAATACATGTTTTCCTCTAGCCATGACCAAGGCTTTTATTCAATGCTCAGCCTGCACATCAAAGTGCCTTCAAATGTACATCCAGTTGGCTGCATATTGCACATATTGTAAATATTGTTCATCACATTGCACATTTCAATTGAACTTATCTACTTTTTACTTTTATTTTTTGCTTCTATTCGTGGGTCAAAGATAAACGTAATTTTGATTTTGATAAAGGCTTAACTGTGTGAATTGAGAAGGTTGTGCATTATCAACTGTTTGGTTAGGTTAGTCTGGTTTTCATGGTGCATTGTTGTTCTTTCGTTGTTGTCTATCCCCCCCCCCAACAAAAAAAAAATATCAATTGCATCTCTGTGTGTCGTGTACAATAGAATTTGGGATGAATTTGACCTAGTTTAACACAAAAGGTCCAAGCCAAAGGAAACGCTTAGCATCCATTGGGGAGAATAATTCCTTTCAAGCAACTACAAAGCTGTCTTTAATGGGCTTAAAGGTGGAGTTAGTCATTTTGGAGAGCGCTTCTTGTCAAAACCACTATTTGTCAAAATCAGTGAATATCTTCTCACGGTCCGCTACCTGTCTATAACAATGTGTGCACTGAAAAAAAAATCCACACTCTGTAAACGTTAGCATGTTGTTAGCTATTGTGTAGACCACCTTTGTTTACATTACCCTTTGTTTACATAGCCTAAAAAGGAAGGGGTAACAAAGAAAACAATTCATTAAAATAACTTCTTACAAAGTAATGTCTAATACAATAAACTGATGCTATATTATGGTTTAAGATTGTTAGTTTGTTTTTGAGGTAGGATACACATACCAGAATAGCTCACAGAAATGTTGAGTGGTCCCACCAAAGGCCTAGTGGTTAAATCATCAGTGACAATGGATTCCTTGTGTTCCAGAGAGGCTGGCTGACCTCACTTTCTGTCTGTCCGTCTGTGTGATTTTACTGGCATGGCCCTTATGAGTTCAGGGTAGGATTGTAAATGGGGTCACACAGGTGTGTAAGCATGGCTCAGCACACTTGGATAAACATATGATTTAACTGCAATTTAGGGATATTTTATTAGCCCCAACATGCACATATTTACTACTCTAATGGAAGTGAAATATTAGGTTTTTTAGACTTTATGAATTGAAGAATGTATGTTATCCAGATGAATTTATGTTATCCAGATGTACATGAAGTCCACATCAGGACTTACTGTTGAATAACCACAATGGTAAATAATCAGGGTAATGTGTTGAATGTTATTCAACATATTTTTATTTTATTTTACTTTTGCTTAAATCTTTCATACTTACTGATAACTACTAACTAACGGACGCTAACATCTTTTTATAGCCCATCTTTATTCTCTCAATATTTTACAGCTACAATATTGGTAATATTAATGAGCAGAAAGTCAACATGGGATTTTCCAAGAAATATCTTGTGAGAAAGCAACTATAAAGTTCAGCAGCAGATCATATACGGCCCAGACTATACAGCTCTACTATACAGTAGCTGCCTAAAGCTGCCAGTCAACTTTTAACGTTAAGATAATGTTCTAGCTCAGGGGTTTTCAAAGTGTGAGAGAGTGAGCCCCCCTCAGAGAACAAAATTTCAGATTTTTTTTCAAAATCCCTGTGTGTTTTGAAAGATCTTTTCATTATTTTACAAATTTTAAACATAAGCTAGTGCCTCCAATGTCCTGCTGGATTTTCTTTACCTTTTTAAAGTGAAATGGATGAATCTGGTGCACTTTGACAAGAAAATTAAGAGGCTAAATCTGAGGAATTTTGTGTGAACAAATAATTTGGAGACACTGGGTTGGATGAATTAGAAGCTATTGAAGAAAGACACATGGATTTTTCATAAAAATATTAATTTAAAATAAAATATTATGCAGGGTCCTCTGGGTTGGGCTTGGAGCTCTTTTTCTTTAACGAGATACATTTCTCTGTAATATAGTGAATGCATTTAAATGCAGCTATCTTTATTTCCACAGACGAGGCTGAAATAGGCTATAGACTATACACAGTGCTTGGGAAACTGAGGGCAGCCCCATTTCCAAATGTTTTTAAATAAACTCAATACACACTGTGCATGGACGTGAATGTGACATGATCAGTTAACCTCGGATTATCACCCAGATGATCTGATTCAATTATTAGGCTATTAACTATTTAGACCAAAACATTGTATTCCTTTTTTTGTATGATAACTTTGTTTTCACATATTCATCCGCGCCCCAGACAGATAGACAGACAGACAGACAGACAGACAGACAGACAGACAGACAGACAGACAGACACACAGACAGACAGACACACAGACAGACAGACAGACTAGTCATCATGTGTCCTGTTCAGTTGAAACACCTGGTATCACACACGTAATGTGGCTGATTCAGCAAACAGACAGACACTGCCGTCAGTTTCTGAACAGTCACAGAGAGAGTGGTGTGATCATCCGTCTCATAAAATCGTTTGAACATTCCTGCAAGATTTCTTTGTTGCTTTATTTTCTCGCAGATGCCAAAGTATGAGAAAGTCTTGTCTTGTTTAGACACGACAGGCGTTCAGGTTATGAGTGTCATAGAAATCTGTCTGTCCAATAGCCTGAAGGGGTGAGGCAGGAGCCACAAGAAGACAAGGCTACGGTTTAAAACACTACATTTTCTGTTTGAAGCTACTGCATGTCTTAAGCTATTATAATCAAATCAAAACAATTAAACTAATAATAAAACACTATGTTGGGAGGAACCTGCCTGAACAAGTATTTGGCTGTTACATTTAGAAACTAGCATAAGGGAGATACAACAGGCAAAAATATTGTGTGTGTTTTTTCTGTCAATCAGAAAAAACTCAACTTCTAAAGCACTTATATCAACTCAACCTTCCATTGTCATTCTCAGCACTATTCTGAAGGTTATTACAGAAGGATTTTTTGCATATGTTGTTCATTTTCTGATTTAGATACATTTTCTTCTCAAAAACATGCTGAAAATGCATTTTTTTCATGATTGCAAAGTTTCATGATGATATCGAAAACATTTGACATATTCACCTGAAATGTCTCGGCTTAGATATCTGAAGCTGAAAGGGAATTCATCCCTAGAGATTCTATAAATGTATCCGTTGAATTGGGGTATTCTTCTAACTTGGTGTGTGTGTGTGTGTGTGTTGGTGTGTGATGTTGTGTGTGTGTAGTGTGGTGTGTGTGTGTGTGTGTGTGTGTGTGTTGTGTGTGTGTGTGTGTGTGTGTGTGTTGTGTGTGTTGTGTGTGTTGTGTGTGATTGTGTTGTGTTTGTGTGTTTTTGTTGGTTTGTTTTGTTGTTGTGTGTGTGTGTGTGTGTGTGTGTGTGTGTGTGTGTGGGGTGTGTGTGTGTGTGTGTGTGTGTGTGTGTGTGTGTGTGTGTGTGTGTGTGTGTGTGTGTGTGTGTGTGTGTGTGTGTGTGTGTGTTGTGTGTGTTCTGTTCTGTTCTTAAGGAGCTGAAGGGTGCTGCCTCACAGCCACCATGACATCGTTGAACACCAACCTGCTGTGTAAGTATCCACAAACCAAAATCAAGTTTAATCCCGATAAAGGTTTTTTTACTAGGAGTTTTTTCTCAGCCGAGCTAAGGGTCTAAGGGCAGAGGGTGTCATACTGTATGGAATGTAAAGCCCACTGAGGCAAATGTCTATTTGTAATATTGGGCTATACAAATAAAACTGATTTGATTTGAGTCTGTTTGGCTCTGTGTATAGTTTGTCACGTGGGAGTATTTGACTATTCTAACTGTCTGTGATGATTATGTGTTTTTATATGTTCAGTCCAGTCCATAAACGATGACCTGAACGCATCGCTGGCGACAGCAGACGAGTTATCCAGAGAGTTCAACTCCATGCTGCACGAGGCCTCTTCTAACAACAACATCACAAAGCCTGCGCCGCCGGTACACACACACACACACACACACACACACACACACACACACACACACACACACACACACACACACACACACACACACACACAGCACGCTCGCAGGCATGCACACACACACACACACACACACACACACACACACACACACACACACACCACCATTTATACAGATTTTCTCCTTTTACTTTCTACTTTCCTGAATCTGTCATATATCATAGATTAGTGTTTTTAAAGTGTGTTGACCTACACATGTGAGAGTCGCTCTTTAGTAAGTCTTGCACCTCTTGTAGCTAGCCTCCAGCTGCCACTAGCATCTGGGATTTCCATTAGAAGCTTTCCTTGATCATTATTTCTTTGAAGCGAAAATGTTTTTTCCTGTCCATATCCTAGGCTAAATTTATCTACAGTAAAATGTAAACAGGTTGTCACATTACCAAAAATTAAAGAACAATTATGTTTTTAATAATCAACACCAAGGTCCAGATTAACAAAAAGGATTGCGTTGCTTTTGCCGCCACTCAACCTGTGCAAATGAGAGAAAAAGATAGTGTGTTATTCATAAAACACGTGCAAAATAATTTAGAAATTTGTTTTATACCGTTTTCCCTTCAGATCTACGCTACAATCTCCAGAGAGAAGCCTTATTCCTCGGGACAATCCACCCCAAACATCCCCACCATCACCAGACTATCCAGCGGCAGCAGCAGCAATGAAAGCCCCAGCTCTCAGCCTTTCTCCCAGGGCTCACCGAGTTACCACGTACCCCCCTCCCTGTGTTCACCCCCAGCCCTCACTCATCACCCAAGATCTCCGACATCAACGGGACCACTCTCCTCTCCCTCAACCTGGATCTGACAGCTTCTCCTACAGTCAACAGAGCCTTCACGTCCCCCCACAGCCCCAGGCCCAGTTCCCCCTCTCCATACAACAGGTATGTTCATACTTCTTCCTACTCCTTTGTTTTCTTTTTTCTTTTTGTGAAATCATTTAAACATATTTTTATTCATTGTATTTTCATGCTTTTGATTTTTTCTTTTTTTTTTCTTTTGATATGTCTGAAATAAATCAATCAATCAATCAATCAATCAATCAATCAATCAATCAATCAACAATCAACAGGAGCCCACAAGGGTCATCCGGTTACATAGAAAGAAGCCCGTCTCCAAGCCCACCACTGGAGTTCCTTTCGAGCGGCCGTCCCGGTCCGCTCCGTTGCACCAGCCGTCCAGTAACCTGCTGAGCCCCTATGGCAACAACACCAATGGGGGGTCGCAGGTCACCGAGGCGGGACAGGAGCCCCTCTCCGTTGGCCTTCAACAGGGGAATGGCCAACACGCTCCAACTAATTTTGCAGTCACAGGCAATCTGGTAAGTGATCAGAAGTCTTTATTTGCAAAACATGTTGGAATTTGTTTCGGTACAGTGGAGTTTGCAACAGGACAGGTGCAAGACAGGACAAGACAGTGCAAACAACATAATAGTGCAAAATGAGTAAATAATAAATAATATATAATAAAGAAGTGCCAAAGTGCCAAGAGATCAGTGATTGGGTACGACATTAGGTCACTGAGTGGGGAGGCAGGTCGGGGGGGGGGGGGGGGGGCAGTAGTGGCTGTAGTGATCCATCCGTCCAACAGTTAGCAAATAATATCTTTATTTTATTTCAGACTCTCAAGTAGGTCCATAGCTACTGTATATACTACAGTATACTGGATTAAAATCCCCTAGAGGAATCCAGCTGGAGAAATGTAGTTCCTGCTGAAGCTTGTTCCAGGTTGAGAGGGCAGAGTAGGAGAGAAGGCCTTTGTACCAAACTCTATACGGACTGAGGGATGCAGCTCGGAGTGTAGTCCATAGCTTCATTGTTTTTGTAATAACGGGGATAGTCATATTTTAACGGTTATAGAGTAGGGAAAAGTAGATGTAGAGTAGATGTAGAATAGAGTAGATGTAGAGTAAAGTAGAGTAGAGTCATTGATTTAGGCAATTATGCTATGAGGCTAAGGATTTCTTCACATTGATAGTGAGGTGAAGTTGACTAGAGTAAAGTACAGAGTGCAGTGGTGTGTGAGGGGGTTTTCTGTTCAGAGCTCTGTGTTAGACAGCTTCCAACAGATGAAGGGAGCAAGCTGAGGCATTCAAACACACAACATCCCCGTAGTTCAGGAGCAGCAAGAAGTTGGCAGCTACTTCCAGCTGTTTCCTAGCACTGGTAGAAAAACATGCTTTGTTCTTAAAACTCAGTCAACAACACGGTGGAAATACACAATATTTGAACCAGAACTCTGAACTGTCCTTCTGTGTTATGCTACAACTGGACAACTGTTCATATTGAGTGTTGTAGTTTTTTTAATTTGGAGATGAATCCGATTTTTGTAGTGCTAAAAAAAGGGTCTTTAGATAAAGTATGTCAATGGAGCATGTAGGGCTAGCAATGCTATAAGTGTAGAAGCTCATATAATTCTACAGGTATAATGATGAACAGTTTGATTTCATAAGAGATAGTTGTGAAACTCTGTGAGCTGGATTAAGGTGAAACTGAGACTTGTGGGAGAAATGCTGCCAATCGGCTTCATTGATTTTCAGTATAGCAGTCTTACCAGTTTGTAACAAAGACATGGAAAAATACCCTCACTTTTTATACATAAAAAAATACACACTGTGCTCTTTAAAGATTCTTCGACTCTATGAATAAAAACTATGGTCTCCATAGTAATGTTTTTTTAAGCCCTGTCTATAATTTTCCCCATTTTCCAGCACTTTGTTTTGTGTTTATTTATATGTTATTTTTATTCTCTCTCTCTTCCTCCCCTCTCTCTCTCTTCTCTCTCTCTGTCTCTTCTCCTTCCCTCTCTCTATAACTCTCTCTGTCCCTCTGTCTCCTTCTCTCTCTCTCTCTCTGTCTCTCCCTCTCTCTCTCTGTCTCCCCTCTCTCTCCTCTCCCTCTCTCATTCCTCTCCTCTCTCATCTCTCTCTCTCTTCTCTTCTCTGTCTCTGTCTCTCTCTCCTTCCCTCTCTCTCTCCTCTCATGTCCTCTGTCCTCTCTGTCTCTCTCTCTCTGTCTCTCCCTCTCTCTCTCTCCCCCTCTCCCTCTCTCCTTCCATCTCTCTCTCTCTCCCAGATGAGGGCGTGCAGAGACAGAAGAGTCCTTCGAGGTGGAATGAGACGGATCTGGACGCGTCTTATGAGAAGAAACCTCACCACTCCTATGAGAGTTAGTTTATTTATTTAACTTTTTTTTTTGTAACAGAAAAACATACAATTCACTTTTACTTAAAGCTTGAGTAAGGATTCTAGAGAATGCTTGTTGACAAATACAATTTTTCGACCAGTCTTTTAAATTTTCCATGAATATTTCTACAAAAATATGCCGGGAAAATTCTTAAGAGCAAGATCAAGGAGCATTGTTTTGTTGCCTTCACTGGAAGTGGTCTGTGTTTTTCTTACTGAACCCTTTCCTGTCACAGAGTCAGAGTGGCTCCGGCCGTCCGTGCCAAACAGCAGTTGGAGAGAAACCAACCTTGATGGTCCGTCTCTTTCTCCGAGCCCCAAAAAGGTGGGTGGTGTCACACAGGGAGAGACTTTCAAGTAGCCTAGGAACTGGGAGAGAGATGTAGTTTATATGGCTCATGATTTGGCTTTTGTTGCAAAATGTTTTAGTTTTTACAAATGTTAAACTATTCCCTCAAATTCTAACTGACCAGACATACCTTTACCTATCAAGCGCTATAAATAATAATGCGCTTATATTTTATTTTATTTTATTTTATTTTATTTTATTTTATTTTATTTTATTTTTTTTATTTTATTTATTTTTTATTTTTTATTATTATTATTTATTATTTATTTATTTTATTATTTTATTTTATTTATTTATTTTATTTTTATTTTTTTATTTTAACACAGTATCTTTTATATATTATTTTTACTTAACCCATCTCACCACTGACTGATATCTATGATGACTGTATTTATTATTACTTATTTGTGCCCTTCTCAATCTACTGACAGCTAGATAGACAGATTGAGGAGGGCATAAACAGGAGCATTTTGCTGCCAATTGTAAACAACTGCTTGCCTAGTTTTTAGAAAACCCAAACGCTGAATGTCCAGTTAAAAGAAAAGCTAAAAAAGGCTTAAAAGCGGCACAAAGCTTCAGTTAGGTGATAGAGTATATCTCTGAGATGTATCCCTAGACCCTTCACAGAAACACAGTCATCTGAATCAAGAGTGGCTCAGTTGGTAGAGCAGGTTGGCCGATGATCAAAGGGTTGGAGGTTCGATCCCCGCCCTGCCATAGTTGTCATAGTTGTTGTGTCCTTGGGCAAGACACTTAACCCACCCTGCCTCGTGTGAATGTTGATAGTTAGCCTGCTATTGATGTGTGAATGGTAACGTGGGAAAGGAAAACAGGTCTCCCTTGAAAAAGAGTCTTCGGTCTCAATGGGATATACCTGTATAAATAAAGGTTAAAAAAAAAAAAAAAAAAAAGAGATTGGCATTAAGAAGAACTTATTCCTTCTTTTTCTTTATCATTCCAGGACCAGCGCTCCATACCTCACCAGAATCCTCACGGTTCCCTGTCCCGTAACACTCGTATCACCGTCCCTCCTGAGGTTTTGTCGTCCCCGTCCACTCCCCGTACCACCCTCAGCCCCCCATCATTTCCCGTATATCCATCCCACCGACCAACACACAGTCCCGGCAGCGCAAGCCCATCCCTCTCTCTGTGATCATGCGTCTCCAGAACCCCCACTGGGGCGGCATGGTGGAAACACACCCCCCCAGAGTCATGGGAGGAGGAGAGGGGGATTATGGGACGTACCAGCCGACCGTGCCCCATCCCAGGGAATACTTCCACCAACCTGTACACCACCTGCCACAGCAATACCCACCGCCGGAGCTGAGGCAGCCAGTCATATACAGTGACGGTATGACATATTGTAACATCAGTATACATACACACACACACACACACACACACAGGCACGCACACACACACACACACACACAGGCACGCACACACACACACACACACACACACACACACACACACACACACACACACACACACACACACACACACACATACATTCTAAAATATTATCAAATTGACAATATGAAATAATAACAATAATGCTACTGAGTGTATTGCAGAAACTTGAAAGTGCCAATTTGTTATTCACATGTCATTTATAAAAATAGTAATTTAACTACTTAAATCACTGTTGTTGAAATACTAGTAAGCTACCGCAAACTGTAGTTATACCACTAGTTAAATCACATGTAGTTCACTACTCCCCAACACTTTCATGTTCACACCATCTAAGTTCAACTACCTTTGTGTTTACTGATGTGCTTTGCTATCCATCATTGAAACTGTGCTCAACATGTTTGTAGTTTGTAGTTTCAGTATAGTTAATTCCAAAAAGTATCTAAAAAGTATCTGCAACAAACTCCCAGAAAACTTGAGGTCTGCTGCCACCCTCAGTTCTTTTAAATCGAGTCTGAAGACTTTTCTGTTTCCATTTTAACCTGTACTTTTTATTTAATTTAAATGTTTTACTTCTTTTCATTCGCTTTTAAATGTCTTCTAATGTGCTTTATGTATTTTAATCTTGCCTTCCCTGTAAAGCACTTTGAGTGGCCTTGTGTTTGAATTGTGCTATATAAATAAACTTGCCTTGCCTAAAGTATCTTTGCTATCCATCATTGCAGTGCTGAACCCGGCGGACGTAGATGCAGAGCTCCAGCGTCTTGACTTGGTTCACTACATGCCGGTGACGTCAGAGAGACCCAGCGTCCCAGAGGTTGAACCGGCCTCACCCCAAGCCCCAAGGCCCCGCAGCCCCACCAGACTGCAGCCCATGGTCGCACCGGACACCGTGAGCGAGCAGATCCCAGATATAGAGGAGCTGCTCCGGGTGCGCTCGGAAATCCCACGGGCCCTGAAGAGACGCGGCTCTGTGGACCCGTCACAGTCACAGCCTCTGAAGCAGGCGTCCCACTACCAGCCCAACCAGTACAAGAACCTCATCAACAAGCTGTTTCGCCGGAAGGAGCAGCGGCAGAGGGGCGTGAAGGGCAGCGAGACCAGCAGCTCTTCGGACGGGGAGGACAGCGCCATGCCCCCGCCCCACCACCACAGCAGACCTCCTCACTCATCCCACATGATGTAAGGGTAATGAATTAAGAAATGGAACTGATGGTGGATGGAGAATGTACCCTATCGGCTCAGGCCTTGTTGCAGTGGTTGCCGGTTCGAATCCGACCCATGGAGCTTTACTGCAGGTCATCTTCCCTCTCTCTTTTGGTCTCCCCATTTCAACTCTGTACTATCAAATAATGCTTGAAAAAAGCCAAAAATGTATCTAAAAAAAAAGGAACTGATGATGTAATACGGTCAACACAGGCAGAAATGTGTTAAATGCAAATATCACATATGAAACATACAGTAAATTACCAGAAGATTAAATAATGAAATGCAAAAATGATAGGATTTATACATAAAATCTTATTGACTTTTTATCATATTCTTAATCCTTCTGCATGAATTACAATTAACAGAATTTTGTCCCTTTTAATGCATAACAAAAAATTAATTAACATCCGTTTTTAAAAGACACATTTTTTTAGGGAATGAATTAAATGATGTATTGTCGAAACTATTAAATACACCATACAAATCATTTTGTTTTCAATACCTCTGGTGGATGAGATTTCTTCAGACAAGTGTTTTGCTTTATATAACCATCCTGTTTGTCCTCCAGGGCTACCATTCCATTCTGCGGCGGTTCAAACGCGAGCGTAAAGGTTCCGCCAAGCTGAGCGCGACTCAGTCCACTAGTCCTACTGCTGGACGGAGCGCTGGTCGGAGAACTGGAGACAGTGCAGAAGGCTGTGCAAGAGGTATGTGTGTCTGTCTGTCTATCTATCTATCTATCTATCTATCTATCTATCTATCTATCTATCTATCTATCTATCTATCTATCTATCTATCTATCTATCTATCTATATCTATCTATCTATCTATCTATCTATCTATCTATCTATCTATCTATCTATCTATCTATCTATCTATCTATCTATCTATCTATCTATCTATCTATCTATCTATCTGTCTGTCTGTCTGTCTGTCTGTCTGTCTGTCTATCTATCTATCTATCTATCTATCTATCTATCTATCTATCTATCTATCTATCTATCTATCTATCTATCTATCTATCTATCTATCTATCTATCTATCTGTCTGTCTGTCTGTCTGTCTGTCTGTCTGTCTGTCTGTCTGTCTGTCTATCTATCTATCTACACTAATATAAATATAGCTTATTGTATGTAACGTCACTGCGACTAGAACTACTGCTAGGCTTATTACTACTCCCAGTAAAAGTAATAAGAGACTATGCACCTTATAATAATATATTTTCTAACATTCATGACGATTTGATTCATCATTCTGGTTCACATTATGTATCATCTTTAAGAATTATACATTTTCGACAACATTCTAAATTCATTTGAGCTTACATCCGCAGCCTCCCCAAAAAAAGTTTATACGTTAAAAACTTGCCCAAACCAGTCTGAACTGAAGGCAGCAAAGTGTAGCGCCAACAGTTTGTGCTCCAGCTCTGGATATAGACTTTAAATAACCGCTGTAAAATGTGTTATATTTAACTTTCCCGAGGACCAATTTCAGAGGTTACATTCACATCCTTGCATCTGCTTCATTCACCAATACATTTACCTGGAAGTTGCTCGTCCAGTAAAACAACTTCTGCTTCCATTTTAGTCGTTGGGGATTTGGTGCTGGCTCAAAGTGATTAACGAGGATTAAGTGGATAGAGACAGTTCCAAAGAAAAACGTTTCTAATTTAAGGGTGGAGTCAGTGATTCTGGCGAACACTGGTTTCTTTTTGTTAAAATCAGTGAATTTCTACTCCTGATCTGCTACCTGTCTGTACTGTGTGTGCGCAAAAAAAAATCAAGTGTTAATACAAAGCCTAGGCGCTGTAAATGGGCATTCTGCTAGCTACAATGGGACCCTTTGTGCATATAACCTTTGTTTACATACCAGTTTACAGAGCCATTAACACCAGAGTGTATTAACACCAGATTTACTTTCAACGCACTCACAGTATGGACAGGTAGCGTATTGTGACTATTCACTTATTTTGAAAAAAAAGTGACATTTGACAACAAGCATTCTCCATAATCGCTGACTCCACCTTTAACCTAACATTCTCTTGATATGTAAGAGTTTACAATTTTTGGGCTCTTCGGTGGCATAGTGGATAGAGTGCGTACCATACTGGCTCCAGCCTTCATTGCAGTGGTTGCGGGTTCAAATCCGACCGGTGGACCTTTGCTGCAGGTCATCCCCCCTCTCTCTCTGTCTCCCCATTTCAGCTCTGTACTATCTAATAAAGCTTGAAATTGCCAAAAAAAAACATTAAAAAAAACAAGAGTGTACGAATATTTGCCAGATGAAATTATTGTTATTATTTGTGTTCATTCATGACAGTTGAATCCACTCACTGTGTAAACTTGTTTTGTCCACAGATGATTGACCCCAGCCAGCCCAATGATGAGGGCATCACCGCTCTTCACAATGCCATCTGTGGCGGCCATTACAATGTGGTGGACTTCCTGGTCCGTGCTGGGGCCAACGTCAGCGCTCCAGACAGCCACGGATGGTAAATATCTGACTTTTCCTTTCCACCTACACATTGTACTTTGAATGGTTTACTCAGTCTGCATACAATGTTGATTTTAAAGTAAGTACCAAGGTGAGGGTTGTACTAATGGCTGTGTGGAGTTTATAATGTGTCTTAAAGGTGGAGTCAGTGATTCTGGAGAACGCTTGTTGTCCCTTTTTTGTTATAATCAGTAAATATCTTCTCATGATCCACTACCTAAACATACTGTGTGTGTGTGCACTGAACAAAAATCCAGTGTTAATACCCAGCCCTACGCTTTGTAAATGACAACAGAGGGTATACGTATATAAACAAAGGGGTTCACCGTGGCTAGCAACATACCAGTTTTCAGAGTTAGGCGGCTGTGTGTTAACTCTGTGTGCACTAATTCAGTACACACAGAGTAAGGGCAGGTGAGGAGATATTCACTGATTTTGAACAAAAGTTCCCCAGAAATCGCTGGGGACTGCGCCTTTTTAATGTGGTATTTTCAGGAAACAGCCATCTTGTGTTTCTAGATGTAGATACTAACCTACCTGCCTGTTCTGTTTTCCCATAGGACCCCGCTGCACTGCTCGGCCTCCTGTAACGACCGTCCTCTGTGTGAGTTCCTGGTGCGCAATGGAGCCGCTGTCATGGCGATGACGGAGAGCGACGGAGCCAGCGCGTCACAGAAGTGTGACCCGTACGCCGTGGGCTTTGAGGAGTGTGAGAGCTTCCTGAAAAGTGAGGAGATCACTGCACCTTTTATTAGCACACACGCACGCACGCACGCACGCACGCACGCACGCACGCACACACACACACACACACACACACACACACACACACACACACACACACACACACACACCACACACACACACACACCACACCACACATGATATTTTTGGCAAGGTCATTGCAACAGGAAACATTTTAAAAGCTAGCTTTAAAAGTATGGGATTTTTGTGGGATATTTGGTATCCTTAAATAGAACCATTTCATATCAAATCTGCATTTTTGGCAGGCCAGCCAGAAAAGCCTTTGAAACACTCTTTAGAATATATCACACGACACAACGTTGACATGTAATCACTGGCAGAAATGTTATTTAAGCAAGCAAATAAAGTAGTAAGTGGAAGTTAAGGGAAATAAAAATAATAATACAATAAGAAATAAAACTTTTCATACAAGGAAATGTAGCTAAGAGTGCTTTACAATAAGGAAATGACATGCACAGATTGAAGGGTCTCAAAAAGGTACAGTGAAATTAATATGAAAGGAAAATGTGAAAAATAAAATCAGAAGCTGATATTATAACTGTAAACCTTTGGTCGAAAACACTTCTAGTCTCCCTGATCACTTGTCAAAATGATATAGATAAGATACGAGATACTTTATTCATCCCAGCAGGAAATGCAGGTGTTCCAGCAGTCAGCATACATAGATACACACAACAGATGCAGTATATACATACATATCCCACCCATACAAAAAACATGAGCCCACAATACATAGCCAGGCCTATATACTGTATACATATATATTGTTTTAAACAAGATTTTTATATCAATATGTTATTTGTTCATTTTTTTTTTTATTTTTTGTTTATATTTATTTGTGAAATTCATTTGAACATATTTTTTTTTTATTGTATTTTCATGCTTTTAATTTTTTCTTTTTTTGATATGTCTGAAATAAAACTGAATCAATAAATCAATCAATCAATATAAATATTAACCGTGCTTTCTTTCTTTGTGTCCCCAGGTGTGGAGGAGGCCATGGGGCAGGAGAACAGTGGTGTGCTGTACGCTCTGTGGAGCTACCCGGCCCAGGCTGCAGACGAGCTGACCTTCAGAGAGGGAGACATGGTCACCATCCTGAAGAAACCTGAAGGATCAGACTGGTGGTGGGCCTCTCTCTGTGGCCGGGAGGGCTTTGTGCCCAACAACTACTTTGGGGTAAGAAAAACTATCCCTGGGTTCCAAATCACATACTTTTTTCTTTTTACTACACTACATACTAAAGTACAGAAGAGTTTTAGGGCCATAGGAGAGAAAAAAAATCAGATAAGGAAGATTTTTTTTGTTATGTCGAGAAATGTCAAGAACAAAGGAAGAATACTCCAAAATGCTATTGGAGTTAGTGGGACATTTATGTATTTTCAGCATACTACACTTGACTTGCATGTATTGGGACATTCTAAATCTTTTTCTGGCATACTAAACAGTAGGAAAGTATGGGGATTGGAACGCAGGGTATTTCTTAAAATGAAGGTTTGTACAATTTAGCCTTCACTTCCCTACTATTTTGTATGCCGGAAAAAGATTTAGGATGTCCCAATACACGCAAGTCAATTGTAGTATGCTGAAAATACATAAATGCCCCACTAACGCCAATAGCATTTTGGAGTATTCGTCTTTATTCTTGACATAATGAAAAAAAAAACTTCCTTATCCGATTTTTTTGTTCTGTCCTGTGGCCCTAAAACTCTTCTGTATTTTAGTATGTAGTGTAGTAAAAATAAAAAGTATGTGATTTGGAACGCAGGGAATGTAAAAAGGTGCTTGAGCTTGCTTCCTAGCACAAAAATCAATCCTTCGATGATTTTAGTTAACTCTCTCAAAGTAATCAGAGTGAAAATCGGTACAACACAAAACAATAATTTCCATTCGAAAATAGTATTAATGATTTTTCTTTTTCTTTTGTTTCTTTTTCAGCTGTTCCCAAAGCCTCGACCCAAGTCTCTCTGCTAAGATCTATTGATGACAAACCTGGTGAAGAGGACTGCCGCACAAGCCGTTCTTAAAGCTACGGTGTCGTTTTAAAACAGCTGTGGCTGTATGTCTGCAAGCAAGCCACGAGAAATGTTATTCATCCGTTAGTCAAGGAGAGTTGAAGGAGAAGTCTCAGTATTCCTTTTGGCCTTTACTGACAACGACAAGGATACATCTCTGTAGAAGACAGAATTAGTACTAGCTCTGCTGTAGGGTATTTTTTCAAGTTAAGCTATTGTGCTAAACCTTTTTGTTAAAATAGCTCCGAGGAACTTCTGATTCTGTTGATTCTAGCCGCACCTTTGTACAGAAGTGGTAGTGTTTTTTTTATGACACCAGCGCCCTGCTATCCTAAAGATCTTGTTTATTGAAAGAGAGACTACAGGATGTGATGAGTAAATGTATTTATATGTGACTATACGTAAGATTAAGAATTCTAATATGACGATGGTGAAAGCAAGGTAAACTTTGATTTTAGCACCGTTTGGGAAAGACAGGATATTCCGGTCTGCCTGTGGTAAATCGTTTTGTCTAAGGAGATTGTACACCAGCAAAGGCATTAGTAATAAGTCTATGAAAATAGCATTGTTTTGTTGATGGTCTCATATGCTGTTACTGGTCATTGGAGGGAAAAAATGTGATTGTTTCATAAACATTTTAAAAAGTTCCTCGTAGCAGGGTTAAGGTTTTTACACCAAAATGTTACAAGTGCCACCCTGCCCCGATGCTTGGCTAGGCTGTGTCAGACACAGAAGACATTGACATTTCTGACTCATTATCTAGTTAGTAATCATAATGTTAAAGTGCAGTGTGTAATATGACATCATCAAGAAAGTTCTACAAAGTTCTAGAATGCAACACTCCCTGGGTAACCCCAACCCTTTAGAATAATAACAGAAGTACTGTGGCCTTCAAGGACAAGAACAATTCTAATTTTTAAACAATGCACCTGATGACATTCCAACTATGACACTTTCAAGATGGCGGCACTAGGCCTTGGTCCAAGATATGCAGAAATATGGACTTATATGAGAACCTTTCTAAGGAAAAAATAATAATTAAAACATTTTTTTTTAGCTATTATGCACTAAATTAAATGTACTTATGGATATTATAATTGCTTTCTACAAAATCTGCTAGGAATAAAACCAAAATTCTACACACTGCAGGTTTAACAGTAGCGGTTGGTGTTTTCGGTCTCTTCTTCAGCCAGGTCAATGTAGCTGCTTGCTGTCAACACAACATGAGCCATGAATGTTCAGTTGAGAAAGAATCAGAGCAAAATCAAGGGTAAAACTTTACATTTATATTACATTAATTAACTGTTACTTAATGCTTAGTCAATGCATCAACTATAAGCATCAACTAAGCAATAATTTACCCTTAATAACTGCTTAGTTAAGGCTTAATACGCATTAAGTAAGCATCAACTAACCATTATGCTTAGATAATGCTTAACAAAATCTTTGTTAACTAAAAGTTAATATTTTACCAAGCATTTACGTACCATTGATAACTTTGCATTAACAGTTACTTAATGCCTAATAAGCATGTACTATCAGTTAATAGCATTAAATCAGCATTTAAGCAACAGTTAATTATGTACCCTTAATGTAAAGTGTCAAGCTACTCAGTCATCACTGAGAGGGAGTTGTTTACTGCTGCGCCGAAGAAGCATGCAAAAAAGACTTTGAGTTGAGAATTGACAAGAGGGTTGATGTTGAATTGTTATGTTTAATTTTTAATTTTTTTTTGCAAATAGTTCATTTGTTATTAAGTGTTATTTCTTCAAGTTACTATTTCTGACCACTGCTGATTGATCCTTAAACCGCATTCTAGATTTTACTTTTTTTTTTTGAAGAGTGATGTGTAATATTTTCATACCAATATGGCTGTAGATTTTACATATAATTTGGAACTTTTTGAAACTTAACAGCACCTGGATAGTGTCTATACTTGGGTCTAGTCCTTACACACAACGTAACTCCTTTATGCTGCCTATATAAATGAATTTCATAATATTTTTTATGATAGTGAAACTGGTGTTGTTGTGGATGTGTCTGTCTGTACTCACGATGAATGTTTGGTGGATTTTCTTTTGTTATGGTATCAGATTTCAGTGTAACACTTTTCTTGTTGCACCTGGAACCTCTATACCAGAGGAGAACACAGTGACAACATGTTTAAGACTATTCAATAAATACAGAAGAACTCACATGTTTTTGGTTTCCTTTGAGTGAGAGATAGAGAGAGAGAGAGAGAGAGAGAGAGAGAGAGAGAGAGAGAGAGAGAGAGAGAGAGAGAGAGAGAGAGAGAGGAAGAGAGAGAGACAGAGAGAGAGACGAGAGAGAGAGGAGGAGAGGGGGAGGACGGACAGATAGATACTTTGGTTTTCCTTTTAAATGGTTTTTCAAATAAGACGGTGTAATATCCAGCAGATGGCACTGTACTATCAAATGTGCAGCGCAGGCATAACATTAACATCCGTCATTACCAGATAATATAAATGTGTATATTTAGTCTTAACAAAAACACCATTTATCTAGGCTGTTTTCTAGCCCATCAGTCCGCCATGTTGTGCGTTATGCTAAATTTATTAGCACACTTTGTTTCCTTGTCTTTGAAGTTATATTTAGTTCAATGTTCTTGACACCCAAGCGTCTGCTGTGATTCTTAATGAATCAATTAGTTGCACTATTATGCATAAGGGTAATTACAAAAAAAAAAAATACTACACACACGATTAATATTTTTTTTAATTAAGCCTGACTCAAGCCTTTTGATGTGTAGACTATCTTTAAGTCTAGTGTGTGTGTGTGTGGTGTGTGTGTGTGTGTGTGTGTGTGTGTGTATGTGTGTGCGTGTGCGTGTGTGTGTGTGTGTCTGCACTGATGTTAAGAAAACACCAACGCTTGTATGATCCATCACAATCCCAGAGGAAGATTAGTGTCAACAACGTTTGAAGATGACTTCTGTATCCCTCTTTAATGTTTTCTTTTAAAATTATTTTCATGTAGATTCTGAAACACATATGATGATGATGACATACACAGAGACACATACATACACATGTTGGTTGATAGTTAGCCTGCTATCGGTGTGTGAATGTGTGTGTGAATGGTTACGTGTAAATGGGAACAGGTCTCCCTTGAAAAAGAGTCTCCGGTCTCAATGGGATTTACCTGTAGAAATACAGGTAAAAAAAAGAAGAAAAATACACAGATTCATAATTAACCACTGTCGCGTGCAGCTCTGGGGAACTTAGGCAGTGCTTTAGATTTTGGGATGAATAATTTAGAGGATTTAAACCTGCAGTGTGTAGATTTTTGGGTTTTATTTCCTAGCAGATTTTGTAGAAAATAATCATAATATCCATAAGTATGTTTAATTTAGTGCATCATAGCTGACTTTTTTTTTTAGAATTATATATATTTTTCCTTAGAAAGGGTCTCATATATGTCCATATTTCTCTATACTTTGGACCAAGGCCTTGTCACCGCCATTTTGGAAGTGTCATAGTTGGAATGTCATCAGGTGCATTGTTTAAAATTTAGAATTGTTCTTGTCCTTGAAGGCCACTGTAGCTTCTGTTATTATTCGAAAGGGTTGGGGTTACCCAGGGAGTGTTGCATTCTACTGTAGAACTTTCTATAACTTACTTGATGATGTCATATTACACACTGCACCTTTAAGACGAGTAAACTGCCCACTGGCCTGTGTCAGAATACATAATGTTGTGGTGAAACAGACCTGGACTAGAGGGCCACGGTGAAAGAGAGGAGCAGACACAGACACTGTACAAGTGCTGTCGTGGAAACTGAAATATCAGTTTGTCTAGGGTAGATGAGAGTTGGATACTAAATACCAGATTCTGGGTGGATTGTTCTGCTAACATGCAATAGTGGCAGCTATTATAATGCTGAAATAAAACAGGTATAGCCTACTGTAGAAAACATAAATAGACATGGATTATTTATTTTTTTGTTATATATTTTTTTTGGCATTTTTATGCTTTATTGATAGTGTAGAGACAGAGTTGAAATGGGGCAGAGAGGGGAGTGACATGCAGAGGACGACCGCGGGCTGGAATCGAACCCAGATCCGCTGCTGGCCGAGGCCCATGGGGGGGGGGGACGCCCTACCAACTGAGCTAAGGGCGCCCCCATAGACATGGTTTTTTAAACCCTCTAAACTTAAAGGTGGAGTCAGCGATTCTGGAGTACGCTTGTTGCCCACATTTTTTGTTGTACAGTACAGTGCATGCACTGAAAAAAATCAAGGGTTACTGTAATACATAGCCTAGCCTCTGTAAACGGGCATGTTGCTAGCTATGGTGAGCCCCCTTTGTTTACATACACTTTGTTTACATACCAGTTTACAGAGCCTATAGGCTGTGCATTAACACCAGATTTGTTTTTAGTGCACACACAGTAAGGACACAGTGGATTGTGATATGGATTGAGATATTCACTGATTTT
>CM047508.1:5372992-5377992 GCA_026122265.1 Ammodytes dubius | reverse complement strand
GTAGTTTATAGTATAAAACCAAAAATGAATAGTTAAAACGAGAGACACTAACATTTGGATGTGGTCTCTTAATTTTTTCCAGAGCTGTAGTTCCCTTTTTTGCTTCTGCCTTCAAATTCTATTTCAGTTCATAAAGTAAATGCATTTTTATTTTTTTACATTTCCCAGAATTAATTTCCTGCTTTGTTGAAAGCGGTTATCTTGGTAAGTAATAAAAGCGTTATGATAGCATGGTAACAGTAAGGCCAATGTTATCACCTGTGACTCAAAAAGTTGCGTGACAGAATTGTTATTCTGCTCGTCTGACTGTGGCTGTTATCGGTGGAGAGAAATGATGATAAAGAATAATAGATGCTTGTCTGTATGATTGCATCCTGCCGCGCAAGATAAAGATATTAATTCAATAAAACCAGCAACAAAACTATGATGTTTACAGTCACACAGAAACACAGTCCTAGACATGATCACCATGCAACCAGAGGTCAGTTATACAAATGTTCAGAGTTATGAAGGCAAAGTGAAAATACATGTCTTTTCCCCATGCTTACTGTATAGTGTTTTAAAGATCTACTTCACCAGTGGAAATACTGTATGAAGGTGTATTGAACTCTGAGATCCTATGTAGTATAAAGGTGCAAACATTTTAGAAATCGGTTCATCCTGGTCTGAGAAAAGGCAGAAAGAGAGTTTTATGGTCTCAACGTCTAACCCTACGTTTTCCCATGTGTGACAGCACACCTGGTAAAATAAAATGTAGGGTTAGGATTAAAAGGACAGCTGGGCCAAGGCAAGACTGAGGGAAGAACAACTTCATTCATTATATTATAATAGTGATTTTATAATGATAAAAACGCCGGCTCCGTATGGGTGAAGTATTCCTTTAAGGGACAATAAAGATATCTTGAGGTGGATTCGCAGACAGAGGAGAAATGGATCAATCTTATCATCTAGCTTGGTAAAACTGCAAAATAGCATAATCCTGTACTTTCCAAAATGGTGGTATGCGCCTTTAACAAGGAGCTATGCCCTCTGATTCTCAAAGTCTTTATTAAAATTATACCACCAAGGACAAATACATAATGGAGTTATTGTGTGGGGGGGGGGAAACAACACACACACACACACACACACACACACACACACACACCACACCACACACACAACACACACACACGCACGCATGATTTGAAAGCTTTCGCACAAGCCTTTGTCTGATCCCTGCACTTGAAAATGCTTTGTTATTCTCTACAGTTTATTGTTGTTCTCCAATCTTCTCTCCTCCACCCATCCGCTCTCTCGCTCTGCCCTCCCCCCATCATCGCTGCTTCTATAGACCCACAGATAGCTGGTTATCACCGCTTTGTGCGAACAACCTCTGCATGTAACTCTCTCTCTCTCTCTCTCTCTCTCTCTCTCTCTCTCTCTCTCTCTCTCTCTCTCTCTCTCTCTCTCTCTCTCTCTCTCTCTCTCTCTACTGGGTGTTCTCAGCCTATTTGAGGCCTTAACGAACGGACCGCACATGCAATAATTATTCTTAATCTGGCTCCATTAACTAAGCGCACACCACACACACACACACACCCTCCCCACCTCCTTGGCGGGAGGGTATTAATCATTTTAATTGCCAAAAAGTACGAGAACCCCATCTCATGCTACATCTCTCATAACCTCTCGTTGGACCTCTCTCTCTCTCTCTCTCTCTCTCTCTCTCTCTCTCTCCTCTCTCTCTCTCTCTCTCTCTCTCTCTCTCTCTCTCTCTCTCTCTCTCTCTCTCTCTCTCTCTCCACACACACACACACTACAGTTGTACTCAAAGTGACATCAAGGCTCCCATCTCTCTTTTTGTACATCTCATCCGTTCAAACGGCCCTCAAGCATTTACTTCATTATCTATCACAATTTCATTAAACCAAAATTCAGCAAAAACTCTCAAAAGTAGTGTGTGTGTGTGTGTGTGTGTGTGTGTGTGTGTGTGTGTGTGGTGTGCGTGCGTGCGTGTGTGTGTGTGTGTGTGTGGTGGTGGTGTGTGTGTGTGTATGTGTATGTGTGTGTTGTGTGTGTGTGTGGTGTGTGTGTGTGTGTGTGTGTGTGTGTGTGTGTGTGTGTGTGTGTGTGTGTGTGTGTGTGTGTTGTATGTGTGTGTGGTGTGTTTATGTGCATGTGTGTGTTATTGTGTGTGTGTGTGTGTGTGTGTGTGTGTGTGTGTGTGTGTGTGTGTGTGTGTGTGTGTGTGTGTGTGCCCAGTTTTCTGATCTTATTAGTGGCTGTTCCGCCGGTCCTTTCAAATGTTCAGTTCACTGTGAGGTTAATGAATAAGAGGAGGAAGATGTTTGGCACATGTGCTGCATCGTGGGAGAAAATATTACAGAACACCAAACGATCTGAGCAACAGAGAGAGAGAGAGAGAGGAGAGAGAGAGGAGAGAGGAGAAGAGAGAGAGAGAGAGAGAGAGAGAGAGAGAGAAGAGGGAGGGAGAGAGAGAGAGAGAGAGGAGAGGGAGAGAGAGGAGAGAGAGGAGAGAGAGGAGAGAGAGAGGGGAGAGAGAGGGAGAGAGAGAGAGAGAGAGAAGAGAGAAAGAGAGAGAGAGAGGGAGGGAGAGAGAGGGAGAGGAAGAGAGAGAGAGAGAAGAGAGAGAGAGAGAGAGAGAGAGAGAGAGAGAGAGAGAGAGAGAGAGAGACAGAGAGAGAGAGAGAGAGAGAGAGAGGAGGGAGAGAGAGAGACAAGAGAGAGAGAGAGAGAGAGGAGAGAGAGAGAGAGAGGAGAGAAGGAAAGCAGAAGGGAGAGAGAGGAGAGAGAGAGAGAGGAGAGAGAGAGAAGACAGAGATAGAGAGAGAGTAGAGAGAGAGAGAGACAATGGGCCGTCCTGTGCAGAGGATAAATGTGTGATAATATCATTGTGTGCGTTAAATAGGGCGTTTTGTCTTGTTGCTATAAGTATTCTACATTAGAGAGCTCTGTCCATGGTGCTAGAATATGGATAGGACTTCATATTGACTATGTGTTCATTCATTTAAAGGTGTAGTCAGCTATTCAGGAATCACTTTTTGCCTAGGGGGCGTGTTCACAACACCTGATTTTTTTTTCAGCTCACACACAGTAACTGTGTAAACCTGTTTTTGGATGGTATACAATAAAGTTATGGAGAAAAAAAAATTCAACTGCAGTGCTCATCTGTTTTCACTTCCCTTGTTTAAGACTCATCATTTACAGTAAAGCAGGTTGTTGTTCATTGTCAGTTGTTCAATTGTGTGTGTGTGTGTGTGTGTGTGTTGTGTGTGTGTTGTGTGGTGTGTGTGTGTGTGTGTGTGTGTGTGTGTGTGTGTGTGTGTGTGTGTGTGTGTGTGTGTGTGTGTGTGTGTGTGTGTGTGTGTGTGTGTGTGTTGTGTGTGTGTGTGTGTGTGTGTGTGTTTTGTGTGTGTGTGTGTGTGTGTGTGTGTGTGTGTGTGTGTGGTGTGTGTGTGTGTGTGTGTGTGTGTTGTGTGTGTGTGTGTGTGTTTCATTTATGTCAAAATTTGTGCGTGTGTGTTTTTTTTTACACCCGGGATTTTGACAAGTTTTTGATTCCATGTTGCTGTGTCTGCATGCACACATCCCTCATAAGGATGGATGGTAGAGACAAACATAACTGAGTATGATGCTGCCAAATAGACAGAGCACACACACACACGCAACACACACACACACACACACACACACACACACACACACACACACACACACACAGCCAGATGAATAGTCTCTGGAAGCCGAGCTGCTGAGGCAATCACAGTTTGCGAGTCAGGGCAGCGTCCTCATAAGTGGACAGGACTGTTACTCTTGGGTGGTCATTTTCCTTGGGTATTGTGTGTGTGTGTTGTGTGTGTGTGTGTGTTTGTGTGTGTGTGTGTGTGTGTGTGTGTGGTTTTCTGTGGTGTGTGTGTGTGTGTGTGTGTGTGTGTGTGGTGCATTTTCCTGTGGTGTGTGTGTGTGTGTGTGTTGTGTGTGTTGTGTGTGTGTGTGGTGTGTGTGTTGTGGTTGTGGTGTGTGTGTGTGTGTGTGTGTGTGTGTGTGTGTGTGTGTGTGTGGTCATGTTCCTGTGGTGTGTGTGTGTGTGTGTGTGTGTGTGTGTGTGTGTGTGTGTGTGTGTGTGTGTGTGCGGTCATTTTCCTGTGGTGTGTGTGTGTGTGTGTTGTGTGTGTGTGTGTGTGTGTGTGTGGTCATTTTCCTCAACACCTTTTCACATCTCTCCTTCTATCTCCCTTTCAATCGCGTACTCACTCACTCTGTTGCCAGACCATTAAAGAGATACTACTCCGCCCAAAATCTATCTTTTGAGTTTCAAACATCCCTGTGTAGGTTAGAAAAGTGTCTGTGAAAATGTTTTGTAGTTTTTACCTTCGCAAAAAGCTGTAACTGCGCTTGGCTTGAATTGTGTTGATTACGATTGCTTCTAAAGTTGCAATTTATTACCTTAACGCTGTGCCAAAAATATAATAAATAAAAAAGATCTCTTCTGGCTTTGCTTCCATGTTGTTCTGCAGATTGGGAAAGAGATTTATATGGAGTTTGACACACCCCGTCCAACGCAAATGAAAGTGTTTTTTAAAGGCCCAGGGAAAACAACATTTGAAATCTTAATCAAAATCTACATCAATGCTATAAAAAAAGAAATATTTTGCATTTAGCTAGACAGTCACGGTCCTGCCTGGGCCTCAAGGGCCTATTGTTTCCCAAGATTCATTGCCGTTTTTTCAGAGATGGCATGAAATAAAATAGAAAATAACAAAACCATCTTCTTAACTTTTATCTTCCTTTCTTTTCTTTTCTTGTCTTTTCTTTTGTTTTTCTTGTCCTTCTTTCTTCTTGTACTTTTTTTTCTATTTGTCTGGTAGGCAACTTGTTTTTCTCTTTTCCTCCGTTGACAAGGCTGTCTCCGTTGGCAGCAATCAGGGTTGCTAGGCAGCACAGGAGCGGCGAGTCGTCGGCGTGTTACGCAAACCGGAAATGCTCGTAAACGGAGA
>CM047508.1:5355492-5367992 GCA_026122265.1 Ammodytes dubius | reverse complement strand
TATGTTAAAGGTGGAGTCTGCGGTGCAGAACGCTGGTTGTTGTGTCAACATCACTTTTTTGTCAAAATCAGTTAATATCTCCTCATGATCTGATACCTGTCCGTACTGTGTGTGCACTGAAACAATTCCAGTGTTAAAACACAGCATAGAGGCTCTGGAATTTTGTAAATATTCACTGATTTTGACAAAAAGTGATTTGACAACAAGCGCTTTTTCCGGATAGCTGACTCCACCTTTAAAGTTGGCTGTGCTCAGCCCGGTTGGCTAAACTGGGTCAACGGGTGAAGCGGACATGAAAGGGCTGACACACACTGGAGTCATCCTTGCTGGGGGGCTTCTAGCTGCACACACACACACACACACACACACACACACACACACACACACACACACACACACACACCACACACACACACACACACACACACACACACACACACACACACACAAATGTATTGCTATAGTATACACACACACACACACACACACACACACACACACACACACACACACACACACACCACACACACACACACACACACACACACAGATCCGCCCTCATCACCTGTGTTCATTTACATATTGCATTCCCAAGCCCCTAACCCAGCCCTAACTATGAAAACTAATGACATAATCCCAACGCTTACACTAACCTTAACCTCAAATAGCCCTGTAAAAAGAATCTTAAAACCTAGTCTGTACGGTACAGACTAGGTTTTAAGATTCTTTTTACAGGGCTATTTGAGGGGTACAGACTGTACCCCTCAAATAGCCCTGTAAAAAGACTGTCCCAGAGGGAGAATCAAATCAGTTTTATATGTATAGCCCAATATCACAAATAGACATTTGCCTCAGTGGGCTTTACATTCCATACAGTATGACACCCTGCCCTAAAGCTGCGAACACACCGCACTGGCCGCGCGGCGAGTTACATACAAAGTCAATGGACTAGCGCGTGGCAGCGCGTCCACCCAATAATCGGCGTCCAGCGGCCGGCGGCGGGCGCTTGCGCGGCGCGTGGCCGCGCCTCATGAGAGGAGCGTGAATCGGGAGCGCGGCCATTTGCGGCGCATCATCGAAGGAGCGTGAATCGAAGGCTTGTGCGGCGAACACGGCGCTGCAGAAAAAGATGAAAAATTTCATCTTTTTCTGCAGCGCCGCCGGGCGCCGCGCCTCCACAGCCAATCAGCGGCGTTGAGATTGCCCAGTGGTCTGCAAGACGAGGTGGGCGTGTGGAGTGAGGACATTGGGCTTCCAATACATTCTGCAAATATGTGTATTTTGCATCTGTTTAGCTGTTGGTTGTACTTTAGCCAAGGCAGCGCCGGTTAGCATAGTGCAACTCACCCAGCTGAGGATAATATGAACCCAAAGTTGACAGCAGTGTCCGTGTGGAATTCCAATATAGTACAGCGAAGCATCGGTGTTGTCCTCCGTCACCCGGAACACTTTCACTTTCAGGTAGGCTGATGTCTGCCTTTATTTTTGCAGCTGAGCACACACTGCTGTTGTTATTGTGTTTAGTAGCCTATGTTGCTGAATTTCTATTAATATGTGTGTATTTTCGATCATGCTGTTTTAATGATATTTGTGACATGACTGCCGCTGTACACAGTGTACGTACATCTGTATTTTTTGGCACAGCTGGACCATGTTGTTGTTGTTGTTGCACCGTGAGTGTGACGGGTCTGATCTCGGCGTCGGCGTCAGAAATATATGGCCCAATATGATCAAGCGGCGAGCCTCCTGCGGTCACGCGGCCAACCGCCGCCTACGATGAGGCGGCGGTTGGCCGCGGCGGCGGCTGCGGTTAATATGGCCCAATATGACCAAGCGGCGAGCCTCCTGCGTTCACGCGGCCAACCGCCGCAGGCGGCCAATGCGGTGTGTTCCCGGCTAGACCCTTAGCTTGGCTGAGAAAAAACTCCCAGTAAAAAACCCTTTGCCGGGATTTAAAAAAAATTATAAAATCACACACACACACACACACACACACACACACACACACACACACACACACACACACACACACACACACACACACACACACACACACACACACACACACACACACTCAAAGCCACTGCAACACCAACGGCTGCCTCTGTTTTGATCCATTTTTGCCTTGGCTCATGCAGCAGCTCAAATGAGATTTTCTTCTCGCACCTTGCTTCACACGGCAGATATTTCATTCCCAGCTCGTGCACAATCCTGTAAATCCACTTTGGCCATCCCAGTAAACACACACATTCCTGTTGCTAACGGCAGAAAACCTCAACCCTTAACCCTCCGTGCATCATCCCTGTAGTCTTAACCTCAATCTTAATTCCAGCCCAAAATCAAGCGCTGATTGCACTAATCCTCTTTAAAAAAGCAAGAAAAGGCCACATGCCCTACTCACTCTGCATATGACTGTGTTATAGACCTTATGATATCTTATTAGTGTGATTGAAATGTAACAATAGCCTCCTGGGGACCCAGAAAATAATGGTTTTATATTTGCTTAAGAATTAAGTTATTTAGTTATTTGTTATTTGGTATGTCATATCATATGTCCCTTTTTTGGCCACACCACCACAACTGTAGCATCAATATAAAGCCCAGGGTGTCCTCTAAATGGTACAATATGTTTAAAATAAATAGGTTTGAATTGTTGCTTGACCAAGATGTCTAAAACTGATGTCCACCACAGAGGACAAAAATGAATTTCCAGGTCGTAGTTAGTAGGATTCACTTTTGCAGGCTGTGCACCGACAGGCTCTAGGACCCGGTAATTCCGCCCATAATAAGGTAGCAGCGGTGAGGCAAAGGCAATAAGGAGAGAGAGAGAGAGAGAGAGAGAGGAGAGAGAGAGAGAGAGAGAGAGAGAGAGAGAGAGAGAGAGAGAGAGAGAGAGAGAGAGAGAGAGAGAGATGGGTGGATGAGGAGAAGAGGAGGGGGAGCTCAGAGCTGTATTTGGAGAATAGCTGAGAGTGGCAGAAGAAAGTTGATACCGTGGATTAATGAAATATCTTCTCCTCACTGGTGAGTGGGAGAGAGACAGAGAGCGAAGGATGCGAGAGAGGATGACACGTAGGGGGAACGGGAGGCTCTGACAGGGCATGCACGTTACGGTTGCTAGGCTGCTGCTGCTGCTGCTGCTGCTGCACGGGAACAGGTGTAAAAACAAGGTGCATCATCTGAGCGCGCGATCACAAACCGCATCGCCCTCTGATCATCTCGACGGAGCCATAGAGGGATGCCGCCGACCACAAGTTTGACTCACGCTCTGTAAACTCTGCATTGCTCACTCACACATACACGTGTAGGACGCGCGCACAATCTGTTCACATCTACTACACACACACACACACACACACACACACACACACACAACACACACACACACACACACACACACACACACACACACACACACACACACACACACACACACACACACACACACACACACACACACACACACACACACACACACACACACATTCGGCTCGTGCCCACGCGCTAACTGGAAGAGAATCACTGGTGTAACAGCATTCAGTGCTGCGGTTGGTCTCAACTGGAACGCTGGACTCCCCCGTTCCATCTCGGAATGTCAGGATCCGAGTGTCTATAACGTAAAGGTGAGTAGGCCTAAATATTTAAAGAAAATAATGCATATAGCCTAATCCTGAGCCGTGTTCCTGTGTGTAAGAAAACATATATAGGCCTATTATTATGTTGATATTTTTTTTGAATTAGATTATTGTTTGGCATTTTTACATGTTATTGCTATAGCCTTCACACCGTTACATATCCAGAAATAATTAGCTTATGTCTTTGTTATTGTTCCATCACCCTTATCTCCTCCTTTGTGAAAAATAATTTGCACATGTTTCTGATGAATTATAAATATACATATTCACTATAACCTATTTTAGCATGCAATAGGATACTGTTTTACCAGTAAAACGTCCATACCATCAAAAATAAATTATTATAATTATGAATTAGTGAGATTGCTGCAAGCACATACATTTTTCACACATCCTCTCTTGGTATAGGCTGTTTTTAATGTTAAACCACTTTGGCTGCCTACAACTAGAATGCTTCCACGTCTAACATGTTCAGATATATTCAGGAGATTAAAGCTCTCGTTCTGTTTTTTTTTTTATTTTTTTTGTAAATCTGTTGTCATTTATCTAATAGGCCTCTTTTTTTCAATTCAATATTATTTTTTGAATGGCCGTATATGTGGGATTGTGCATGAAAATCATCAATATCCCAATCAATCTACATGCTAAAGAAATAATGCTTGGCAGTTGGCACACAGGTGGGGCATGGGGAAGTTCTGCACCCATTGAAGTATGGTGCAGCGTAGGCAAGGCAAGGCAAGTTTATATACAAAGCACAATTCAGAAACAAGGCCGTTCAAAGTGGAGGGTAACCCTAACCCAAACTGCTCAGCCTTTTTATTAACCAATGAAATGTGAGGTGCTGAGAATTTCTGGGTTCCCCATTTGAGGAAGTGTTCATTGCTATTGAAACATCTAATAAATAATGCGACCACAGAACGATTTTGAAATCTCATCAAATGTGTTTAGCTATGTCTCCACACTATTTTACTCACTTGCAGCCCTCTTCAGAAAATGCACATTCTAGCACTATGTAGTGTGTGTGTGTGTGTGTGTGTGTGTGTGTGTGTGTGTGTGTGTGTGTGTGTGTGTGTGTGTGTGTGGTGTGTGTGTGTGTGTGTGTGTGTGTGTGTGTGTGTGTGTGTGTGTGTGTGTGTGTGTGTGTGTGTGTGTTTGTGTGTGTGAGTGTGTGTGACTTAAGTGTTTTGCAGTAGAGTGCATTTGTCAGAGCAGGCGATGCATTTTTTAAGCAAATCTCTGTTTTGACATGAAACCTTCATTGATACATTATTGATTCAATGTCTGAGAGGCTGAGAAAGGTGATTCTTTTTTCATTCTGAGTGTGATTCTAGTGCCAGATATCTGGATTTCCTAACAAGCGAGGCACATTTCGTACACGCGGTCTGGAAGGAGTGAGAGATCTTCCGTTTTTCATTATTAATGAAAAAGGAAAATCATATCCTTCCTTACTGCTTATGTGCGTATTTATGAATTTACAGCCTCGGGAAAAAATTAAGAGACCAGTCTGGATTTTTCTTAAATCTCCATCTCTATATAACTTAATGGAAATGCTCTTTAATGACAATATTCTTGGGTGGAATTTGGTAGAAATGTTGTCAGTAGTTTATATTATAAAACCAAAAAGTTAATTCTACTCAAACATATGCCTATACACAGTAAATCGAGAGACACTGAACATTTGGAGTGGTCTCTTAATTTTTTTCCCAGCGCTGTATATCTATACATATCAGAGGCTATACGCTGTTTTGGAATAGCACTACAACAGCAGCAAAACAGCCCCCTCCTTTACGAACACGCTCCATTGTTCATGCCAGTTACTGCTCTACGCCAAGCCTGCATGGTGTGCAGTTACATTAAACCGTAGCACACTCAGCATTCCTGAAACCACAACCTGACAACAACCCTTTACACGTTACACTTTCATCTTTTGTTGGTATAAACACATAATATCTTTAAGCATTTCTGTCAGAGTCGTATTTGGGAGATCGCACATCGCACGTGTGAAATTTAAAATGTAAAAATAAAATGCTTTCAAAGGACACGTAGGGTGTATTACTTGACAGCGTTCTTGATTAAGAGAAGCTCTTTCCCATCTCTTAACCCTCAACCTGACTGTGCTCTTTCTCTCTGTGTGTGTGTGTGTGTGTGTGTGTGTGTGTGTGTGTGTGTGTGTGTGTGTGTGTGTGTGTGTGTGTGTGTGTGTGTGTGTGTGTGTGCGTGCGTGCGTGTGCGTGCGTGCTTGCGTGTGTGTGTGTGTAGGTCAATTGCCAATTACAGCCCAAAAAATATGCCCTATAAAGATGAGAACATGTTATACATCATTGCGCATGTAAAGATCTTTGAGGGGCTAATGACCTCATTTTGCTCATTGCTGCACACACACTGTAACACACACACACACACACACACACACACACACACACACACACACACACACACACACAACACACCATAACACACACACACACACACACACACACACACTCTTGTTTTGTTTACTTGTGAGGACAAAGTATTGATTCATATTTTTTTCTAAAGGCTTACCTTGACCTTTACCACCACTGTTACATAAATGTAATCCTTAAAGGTGCTGTAAGCGGAATGGTTCTTTTAGCTAACTTCCTGTCAGTTACTGCAGTTAGCGGTCCCCTCGCTCGTCCCTACCTCACCACATTAATGCTTTGCGGTCTTCAAGCAGCAAGTTATCTAGCATCATCTCAGATCCATGTGATAAAACATGATAAAAACCATCAAAACAGACATTGGAAAGAATTTTTACCTGCTCCGCCATTGTAGGCGCATAAACATTCACCCAACTGTCGCTCTGGCGTGCACCGGCAGTGAGACATGAGTGAGACGGGTGTGGGTTTGTAGCGTTCTCTCTTGTGATTGGATATTAATTTCGGGATCCTCCGAAAAGTTTATTTGCCGATTACATGCAGAGCAGCTGACTGAGAGATCGGCTTTATGAAACGCGCACATTATGTAAGTGATCACTGTATGAATAAAGAGCGATTTAACACTTATATTAACATAAATAAACCGCTTACTTCACCTTTAATCCGAGGTTAACCAAAGTTATATTAAAGTGAAACCCAAACCAAAATCAACCAACTTTAACCGTTTAACCTTGTGAGGACTAGATTTTGGTCCGCTAAATGTAGGTGAATAAGTGAATACTATGTAACCAAATACAGGTTATACGCACTCTCTATACTCTCTGTGAATGTATTACTCTAACTGATTTATTGTTTTTTAAATGTTCAATAAGTAGTTCACGTAACATGTTGAAACCTGGTTTAAAAGTCTGTCTAATCATCTGGTTTTGCCGTCTTTTGATGTGCACTTTGCTATACATTTATTTATTTTCTTAGAATTATTTTTTGGTATTTTCAAGCTTTATTAGACAGTACAGAGTTGGGACAGAGAGAGAGGGGGGGATGGTCTGCGGTTAGGGTCCACGGGCCGGATTTGAACCCCAATATGGTACGAGCGCTATCCACTACGCCACCAGAGCACCCCGTTATACTATACATTTATGTAAGAAGACCTTAGCAATGAAAAATGAATAATGCTCTAAAATATCAAAATAACACCAGCACGCTTTAAAATCAATATGTAGTAAAATTGCTTCTGTGTGGATTTACAGTGTTGTATGTTATTGGGGATGTACAAGTGTATATAACAAGCATTTTTGAGTAACCCTATCTTACCGCGGTCCATGTTTTTTACTCAATAAAAACAATCAGTACACAGCCATGCATGTAAACCCCTGAGAATAGACCGAACTGAGTGGGAGCAGCTGTAGAAGACACTGAACACACACGTCATACATTCTCACACACAACACACAACACACACACGCATGCAACACACACACACACACACACACACACACACAACATACACCCATACACTTGACCTCACAAACAACCCAAGATGATGAGATATAGCCATTCCCTGCACAGTGTGTCCCAAGTGTGTCCACAGATGCACATAACAGCACAGTGAACAACATACCACACTCAGCAGAGACACTGGAGCCATTTGTAACATATTGCAGATTCTCATTCTTCGGGCCTCATTGCACACACGCACCAGCTGTGTGTGTGTGTGTGTGTGTGTGTGTGTGTGTGTGTGTGTGTGTGTGTGTGTGTGGTGTGTGTGTGTGTGTGTGTGTGTGTGTGTGTGTGTTGTGTGATGTGTGCAGTTATGTACAGTATAGGAGCATATACATAGATAGACTAGAAGGGAGGGCTTCAATGGGTTTGTTTACCCTATGTGTTTCTGAAATGAGTGTCCTCACAAAGATAAAAGGATCTGTGTTTTTTTGTGTGTGTGTGTGTGTGTGTGTGTGTGTGGTGTGTGTGGTGTGTGTGTGTGTGTGTGTGTGTGTGTGTGTGTGTGTGTGTTGTGTGTGTTGGGTGTGGTGTTGTGTTTCATCGTGTGTGTGTTTGGAAGGAAAAGGGGATGTCAAGGCTGCAGAGGACTGCATATCATGTTTGAGTGAATGTCTACTTAATTGAAGGAATTTAAATCGTCTATGCGTGCGTGTGTGCGTGCGTGCGTGCGTGCGTGCGTGTCTGGGGGTTAAAGCGGGGCATACCTACGGACCACTGATTAATGAGCTTGCGCTGTCACAGGCACATTCTGCACATGAGGGGGTTGGAAGTATAAACCCATAGCGCCCGGTGTGTCTGCATTATGGGTTGTGTGTGTGTGTGTGTGTGTGTGTGTGTGTGTGTGTGTGCGTTGTTTGTGTGTGTGTGTGGAGTTGTGTGTGTGTGTTGTGTGTCTGTGCTTCTCGCGCTCATTTGTTATTATATAAAATGATTCAGTGGAAATGACCCAGCCATTGCACTATAGTCCTAATGTGACAGTAACGCTTCCTCACTGGGAAGGCACGGCAACACTGGAATTAGAAGCATCCAGTTATTATCAAGCGAGCGTGAGGAACAGTTCACTTCTCAAATGGCAAATTAGAGCCTGCATGAGCACTCCAAGCTCCACGGTGAATTTGTTTCCATAGGAACGAGATGTTACTTTTGGCTACATGAGTTCCATGTTATAGTTAGCGCCGCCTGTCATTTTCAAGAGATCAAGGGAGAGAGAGAGAGAGAGAGAGAGAGAGAGAGAGAGAGAGAGAGAGAGGAGGAGAGAGGAGAGAGAGAGAGGAGAAAGAGAGAGAGAGAGAGAGAAGAGAGAGAGAGAGAGAGAGAGGAGAGAGAGAGAGAGAGAGAGGAGAGAGAAGAGAGAGAGAGAGAGGGAGAGAGAGTGAGTGAGAGAGAGAGAGAGAGAGATAGAGAGAGAGTGAGAGAGAGAGAGAGAGAGAGGAGAGAGAGAGAGAGAGAGTGAGTGAGAGTGAGAAAGGGGTTTTAGAAATGAAATCAATAGGGCCATTTAACCGCCACTTGGGTTTTCAGATTTTTTGTTTGCTACATCTCGAGAAAGCCTCGTCTCTCGTCTTATCAGCTTGACATCGGCGTTCTTCACCGTGTTCCTTTTATATTGAGCCTACAGGCGTTTTAAAACTCCAATTTCCTACTAGTCGCTATAGTACGCCATTTATTTTCCACAAGAGTAGTGTTCCCTGTATCTGCATCTCCTGAATCTGTATCAGCTGAATTATTACAGCAATTACTTTCAGCCCTGTGAGTGTTGTGTGTGTGTGTGTGTGTGTGTGTGTGTGTGTGTGTGTGTGTGTGTGTGTGTGTGTGTGTGTGTGTGTGTGTGTGTGTGTGTGTGTGTGTGTGTGTGTGTGTGTGTGTGTGTGTGTGTGTGTGTGTGTGTGTGTGTTGTGTGTGTGTGTGTGTGTGTGTGTGTGTGTGTGTGTGTGTGTGTGTGTGTGTGTGTGTGTGTGTGTGTGTGTGTTGTGGGGTTGTGTGTGTGCGTGTGCGTGTTGCGTGTGTGTGTGTGTGCGTGCATGCGTTTAGAGATAGAGAGAGAGAGTTAGTGTGTGTGTCAGTAAGACTGCAAAGTTGCTGAAAATCCGTATAAGAGTCAGCAGCGAACTGTTCTCTGCTTTTGTGACAGGGGCTTAGAGCGATATTTCACTTTGGTTGCACATTCCCGTGTCTTAAGACGAGACACTGCAGGCAGGCAGGCAGGCAAGTAGCTTTTCAAGCACTGCTCAATTTTAAGATTAGTGGCTATTTTGGTTCCATAACATGTCTTCTTTCATACTACAAATCAAAGGTCCAACATGTACATTTAGTTGTTTATTTTACTAAAGCTTGCCTGTTTTCATCTGTGTATTTCTCCCATACAACCATCCTTAATTCAATTCTCAACTTCTAAAGCACTTACATCAACTTAAGTTTCCATAATCATTCTCAGCACTATTCTGAGGGCTGTTACAATAGGGTGTGTTCACATGTTGTTAATGGTCTAATTTACGATACATGGAAAAAATGGCTGTATCCAAATGTTCTTTAAAAAACGTTGGGCACTAATATGTTAAAATTAAATTAAGATATATGAACTCTGGTTTTACCCAACATCTAATTTTTGTTTAAATAAAAAAGGATGCAAATGTATGAATAAATAGTTAGAGTTGCCAACATTTGCATATTTATCAAAACGTTTCTGAAAAAAATTGTAACATGAAAAAAATATTGTATTAATGCAAGTAATCAACTAAACAATGGCAAAGTTTCAAGATGACATCTATTAGTTAAACATCTAACCCTGTTCACTTGCAGTGTCTCACCAAACAAGTTCCTTGTAGCAAGTTGCCAAAATTGTACCAAGAGAGACATTTTAGTGACTTTGCTGAACTATTGCCGGATTATGAAAAGTTATTAAAATTATCAAAAGTATTGGGGACGTAGTAATGCAGTTATTAAATGTGTGGGAGTGTACTGTATGTGTATGACAAAGCACCAGACTAAGAAAAAGGAGAGAGATATGGGGAGGGAGAGCCTGTAAAAGTGTTCTAGTCAGTTTGATTTGCAGTGGCGTCCTTGCAACCTTCCCTACACCTGACTGGATGTTTTATGAGCGTTGCAGAATCAGAAAAAAAAGGAGGCTAGGCTTATAATCCAGCTGACAGAAGTCTTTTTATGGTGGATGGGCAGAGGGAGGGGACGTAATAAAGCTGAGTGCATCTCTCCGAATGAAACTGCAGCGTTTGGGAGGGGGGCACAAGAAGAGAAAGGCAAGGCTCAGGAAGAAGTGCTACAAAATACCAGTCAGTGAGAACAAGTGTCTGTGTGTGTGTGTGTGTGTGGTGGAGGGGGGGGGGGGTGAGTGGTGTGTGTGTGGGGGGGGGGAGGAGTGAGTGTGTGTGGGGAGGGGAGGGGGGTGTTCTTGTACAGGCATCATTGTGAGGACCAGTTCTAGCTTTTAACTATCGGAGTGAATAAATGTTTAAGGTTAAGGGGTGGCGTGCATTATGTAAATGAGTGTCCTCACAAAGATAGAAGTACAAGAATGTGTGTGTGTGTGTGTGTGTGTGTGTGTGTGTGTGTGTGGTGTGTGTGTGTGTGTGTGTGTGTGTGTGTGTGTGCGTCTGTGTGTGTGCGTGCGTACGTGCGTGTCGTGCGTGTGTGTGTGTGTGCGCACGTTCAGAATGTTTTAGTGTGTGTGTTATGAGAGGGAGGCAGTTAGCTCAGAGCTGCATGTTGCTGACGTCATTGTGTTGAAGGATCACTGGTCTTGTTGGGTATGAGAGGCTCCAGTCCTCCATAGAGGCGTGTGTGAAGAGGAGGGGAGTGGAGCACGGAGGGGGTTTGAATGGCAAATCAGAGCGGCAACACACACACACCACACGGACACACACACCACACTACTGCACGCACACACACATATGCACACACAACATACGCACGTGCACACATGCACAGCAGAATGCACCGCAAAGACACCCAATTATTCTAGTTTTTTTCCCCTGTCGTCCCGGCAACAAATAGAAATTGAATTGATCACAAGCATTTTGAAGCACAATGCGTGTGTGTGTGTGTGTGTGTGTGTGTGTGTGTGTGTGTGTGTGTGTGTGTGTGTGTGTGTGTGTGTGTGTGTGTGTGTGTGTGTGTGTGTGTGTGTGTGTGTGTGTGTGTGTGTGTGTGTGTGTGTAACTTGTACAGGCATCATTGTGAGAACCAGTTCTAGCTTTTAGAACTGTGCCATGCAGGATGAATACTTCACTGATGAGATATTATGTAGTTCTTTTTTTCCAATACACTTTTTATTTCTATTGGGAATGAGACAAAAAAAAAACTCAATGCAGAGACTATTTAATCCCTTCTCACTTCTTGTCAGCTCACAGCAGCTCAACATTTTCCTCTTATGAGCTCATTTTAATATTTTCCGGTTCCCGGTTTGTCGATTGTGAGTTTAAACGGCAGTATTTAACACCACCTGGTAATGTGTTTTAAGTCACTTATCACTTCCATGTCATGGTGGCAATCAGGCGCATATGTGTCCAGCCGTCCCATTCATTCATTTTCTAAGCTGCTTATCCTCCTGTGTGCAAGGTCATTGGGGGATGGAGCCTGTCCCACAATGCAATAGGTGAGAGGCAGGGTACATCCTGGATGGGTCCATGTCGCTAACTACAATCCCTGTGTTCCAAATCACATACTTCTTCTTTTTACTACACTACATACTAAAGTACGGAGTCCTGCCACAGGACGAAAAAAAATCATGAAAGGAAGATTTTTTTTCATTATGTCGAGAATATGTATTTCATATGTAGAATTCAAGAATAAAGACGAATACTCCAAAATGCTATGCCACAGTTAGTGGGGCATCTAGGTATTTTCAGCATACATACAATTTACGTGCATGATTGGGACATCCTAAATCTTTTTCTGGCATACTAAATAGTATAGAAATATGGGTATTGGAATGCAGGGAATGTTTACA
>CM047508.1:5147992-5350492 GCA_026122265.1 Ammodytes dubius | reverse complement strand
CCTCCTGTGTGTTGGTCGGTATTAACAACAAAGCAAGATGGAGAATATCGATGAACTTGAGCACCCTCTTCTGGGAGAAAACCCCAATAACAGCCGCCGGGCATCTGGGTTGGGACAGGGGACAGTGGCCGGGCTTGGGAGTGGTGGACAGGGGTACAAAGGCATGTTGGTTAAATGTGAGGAGGACATGGCTTACCCTCCGTTAGCGTGGAGGGGATATAATTGTGGACATCCACCCGAGCTTCAACAGCAGCAGTTACTGGACCCTTGTTCCTTACCGCGCACGCTGGAGTCTTTTTACCCGTCATCATCGACTCCTATCTGGGGCCACGGAGACTCGCTGCTGAGCAAAGACTATCTGGAGACTACGTTTGTGGACATCCGGCCCGGGTCCACACTGGAGCGGAAGCTGCTGGCAGAGACACAGGACTACAACAGTGTGTCATACAGTATGGATGATGAGGATGATCTACTTCCTACCGACTCAGACGTAAGAAAATACTACTAACTAACATGGTGTCAAAGGTGCAGTCAGTGATTCTGGAGAACGCTTGTTGTCAAAATCAATTTTTCATCAAAATCAGTGAATACCGTCTCACGATCCAAATAAAAATAGTGTAAAATAAAAAAGGGTTAATACACAGCCTAGGGTCTGTAAACGGGTATGGTGCCAAGCTTGAAGCTACGTTGGCCCCCTTTCCTATACATACCCTTTGTTTGAATGCCAGTTTACAGAGCCTAGGCTGTCTGTTAACAACAGATTTGTTTTCAGCGCATGCAAAGTATAGACAGGTTGTGGTTTGAGAGGAGATATTCACTGATTCTGACAACAAGGATTTGACAACAAGCATTCTCCAGAATCGCTGACTCCACCTTTAACTATTTTCTTTCTCCAGTACCAAAAAATATGATATGACGCGCTCAGTAAAAAAACTCACAATGAAAAAAACTGAGTGCCGAAAACTTCATAAACACAAATATTTAAATAACGATAAGTGCAGCACTCCAAGTTCACTAATGTATTCCGTTGCCACATGGACGTTTCGACAAAATGAATAAATTCGTAAACTTGGAGTGCTGTACTTATGTTTATTTAAATATTTTTCCAGTACCAACAAGAGGGTTTGTGTACTGTATGTAAAGTCCTCATTGGAAAATCAAGTATCAATTTAGAACAAGTTGTAGAAAATCAGTGCAACTCATTCCCTTTCTGCACGATCAAGAGAAAGACCAGAAATAAATAAATACGCCTGAAATATACAATTATTTTCTCGAAAAAATTGTGTAAATATCACGGTATTATGTCTCAGAAGACAAGGGGACATTCAAATATTATTTTATTTTGTCAAACAAACCTGTAATGAACCCAAAGATTATTAGTTTACAAGTTGTTTTTTTGCACAACTAATCCTCACCCAGAGAAGTAGAATCAGGGGATCGTGGCCTTATTGCATGATGTAAGACTAAAATAATGAATAAAGTGATTATCAAAATAGCCTCAGACTTATTAATTGACTAAATGTTCATCCCTTCATTTTAGTAATCATAATATTAAGCTAACTTGCTTTATTGGTCAATTGACAGTGGCTATACACAAAGTACACTCACACAAGGCTATATTCAAATTCGTCTTTTCGCAAAAACCTCACTATAGGATCATTTCATTTCTTTGTTGCACAGAGGAATTTTGCAGTAAAAGCAAAATAGACTCTCCAAGCTAACCCTAAAATAGACATAGGAGCGCTGCATAAAATAGACATAGGAGCGCTGCATTTATAGGGTATAAGTGAATGCCTGACTGTCAAAAAGGCAGATTACATAAAGCCCCTCTCCTGCTGTGGTGCAAGGTAATGACTCTATACAGTATAGTGATGGAGGATGCCAGCTCCATTTCACAGGCTGCTGAGCAAGGCCCAACCCTGGAGTGAAATGTAAATGAGCTTTAAGACCCACACACACACACACACACACGCACACACACAACACACACAGCAAGCACACACACACACACACACACACACACGCGCGCGCACACACACACGACACACACACACACACACACACACACACGCACACGCGCACACACACACACACACACACACACCACACACACACAACACACACACACCACACACACACACACACACACACACACACACACACACACACACACACACACACACGACCCTCTCGGCAGCCCATGTGATGTTTATGGGGAGTCAACATTACAATGTATATGCTGTAAAGTGTCGCAAATAAGTAGCTGTTCGGTTGTTTCAGTTACTATGGAAAGTCCCCAGGCAAGGTGAAATGCAAAGGTCCAAGTACCCACTGTGAACTGAGAGGCTGAAGGGCTGTTTCAGGGTTATTATTTTGATTAAAAAAGTGGATAAACACACAGTAGCCTGGTCCCAACAACATTAAAGGTGCAGTCAGCGAGTTGGAGAACGCTTGATGTCAAAATTACTTGTTCTCAAAATCAGTGAATATCTACTCATGATGTGCTACCTGTCCGTACTGTGTGTGCGCGCTGAAAATGAATTGTTCATACACAGCCAAGGCTCTGTAAACGGCCATTTGACTAAGAATGGAGGGCCCCGTTTTAAAAAAAAAAATAATTTTATATACCCTTTGATTCCACATTAGTTTACAGTGTCTAGGCTGTGTATTATCACTGGATTTTCTTCAGCGCACAACACATCACAGACAGGTAGTGGATCATGATGAGATATTCACTGATTTTGACAAAAAGGGATTTTGACAACAAGCATTCTACAGAATTGTTGACTCCATCTTTAAAATTGAGAGCAATTGGCATTCGCAAAGTTAAGTTTGGAGTCTGCTACACAAGGACAAAAGGACAGCAGACGTAATAACATTTTCTTCAATCTCATTCTGGATGCTGGCAGCTGTACAGCGCCGCAAAGGCCTGTGGGAATAAAACCTTCCAGTGACCTCAAATAGGCACAACACAAAGGCTGTGTTTGAAAAGCCATACTAACGTCCTCCCTTCTACATACTCAACATGTATATATACTCCATACTGTCTACTTAACAATCGATTGTGTATGCGAGGTTCGTCGGACTGTTTACACTGAAGTATACAGACGCAATAAGAAAAAAAACTTCCATGCCGATTGAAAGGACGCAATGCATGTGGGGCGGTTGAGTAGGAAAAGTAACCTGTCGATCCATACACAAAATCTTCCCGGAAGTTAGTACTCATCGGGCATTTCTCTCCTACCCAAACTCGCATACACAACCGTCACATACTCAAATTGACGTCAGAATGATATGAGTAGGACGTTAGTATGGCTTTCCGAACACAGCCAAACTCTCCTTCTCTTTGTTTCACTTCAATCTCTTTAGTTAAAGGACTCTAATAACTGTCCCCTAAAAACTATTTCATTGCTTTATTCTTAATGTCGTGGAGCTAATCAACATAATTGGTTGCCATAGTAGCAGAGATGACCTCATTGTCCTGTCCTGAGTGACTATTCATTTCATAATAATTCCTGACAGTGTTTTTGCAAACCAACAGGAATAGCATTTGTAAAAATTTCAAACAACCTTGTAAAACCAATCTTTAAAGTGCAGTGTGTGGTTAGGCATAATGTACTCAGATGTATCCCTGTCTGACATTCCTTAATATTTAAAAGAAAAAGCTATTTTTTTAAAGGCTGCTCCTGCTTGTGTATATAAACCTTTTGGACTAATGTAACAGGGGCATTTTTTTGGAATATGCACAATTATATCACATACACAAAATAAAACGGGGCAGAGTATAGTACAACAGGGCCCGGGTGAGTGGGGGAAGTCAGATTGAATATGCAGCTGTTGCAAAAAAAAAAAAAAAAAAGATTTGTGAGTCAGGAATCGCCCGCGGTCAGCATTGCTAGTGCACATCCAAAGCTATAACCCCATTCAGTCACAATGTCTTACAGGCACCAGCAAAAGTTTTTACAGTTTTGCCGAGGACATGAACAAAAAGTAAAAGAACATTTTAAATGCTTCCATAAAACACTGACTTACACTGAGTTATCTTTTTTATGTGAAATGAATTTTAAACAATGAACAGAGGGGAAGGGAGTTTGATTTGTGCCGCAGCATTTGGAAAATATAACGTCTTAAAAGATTCAGTGTTATGAGTCTTTTTTTCCAGAAGCAATGTCCCCGGTTAGTCAGCATTAATCTACAGTGAGATGTTGCAGTGAACCGGTTTTAGTGGAACTACTTTACATCAAATAAATAGTCCCTAGGAAAATGAGTGCTGTGTTCTCAAGAGTATCCAGAGTTATGAGGACAATTTTTATGGGTAATTCTGATAATGTTTTAATGTATTTTGCTTGTAAATGTGAGAGTATATCTCAAAGAACATATCTCAATTACCTTAAGGCATAGTCCTTGTCAATCCAGACATTCATGATGTTCCCTTCTCCCCCATTTAACTCTATCTTTCTACTATCAAAAAGTGAAATATATAGGCCTATATAAATACAGCTCTGGACAAAATTAAGAGACCAGTCTGGATTTTTCTTAAATCTTCATCTCTACATAACTTATTAAAAATGCTCTAACTGACAAAAAATGTATTGGAATTTGGCAGAAATATTTTCAGTAGTTCATATTATTTAAACCAAAATGTTCATTCTCCTCAAACATATGCCTATAACATAGTAAAACGAGAGGACACTGAACATTTGGAATGGTCTCTTAATTCATTCCGGTGTATGAGTTGTGTGTATGAATGTCAATGTGGTATGTTATTAAATGGTTTTGGGGCTTGAGAAAACGGCATAGAAAGCTTATTATAAGCAAGTCATTTACCATTACCATTAATGCTTTTCCAGGAGCTGTTAAATAATTCACTTAGAAGAATTTGAATACGAGATTTCTTCATAATTTGGGTTTTAACCATAATGCACTATGTTTGACTCCCAGGACTCGTCGATTGAAGACTTCAGTGACACGGACAGCGATAGCAACTTCCCTCTGATGATCCCTCAGGACTACCTGGGCCTGGCCTTCTTCTCTATGCTCTGCTGCTTCTGGCCCCTGGGCATCGCCGCATTCTACCTGTCGCAGAAGGTACACAACATTCGGATGGTCATCACGATGAGTCGTGAGAATGGGTGCAATGAGGACGCATACGTAAACCTTACTAACAAACGGACTAGGAAAAGCGCTACAAATCAAGTCCAACCATACACATAACCAACATATACACTTACACAGAATTGATGAGTCACTCAATTGGTTATACCCACAGCACTATTACCCAGACTCGCGATGGACTTCAACACAAGCATAGCAACCCACACTAGATCCAGGAACGCCTGCACTCCGCACTGCAAGCTTACGCCCTCATACACCCACTACATGATGCAGACGGTACGCACACACACACACACACACACACACACACACACACACGGACGCACACGCACGCACGCAAAGCATACACCATACAACACACACACACGGACGCACATGCACGCACGCAAGCAAGCATACGCACACATCATACACACACACCACACACCACATGAGCACGCACGCAAGCATACGCACACACACATACACACCAACATACACACACACATGGATGCACGGACGGACGCACACACACACACCAGCATACACACAACAACACACACAAGCATACACGACCACAGCACCACCAACAACCACAATCATCACACACAACACACACCACACACACACACAACACACGCACAGCACACACAACACACACATCACATTCACACATTTGTCCTGAGCTGACAAGATCCATGCTGGCACTGTAGTTCACAGCTAAGGGTGATGGGTTAGGGTTGTGCCCTCTGCAGTGTGTGTCGACCAACAACAGGTCCAGTGTCTGAGGGCCAACTCCACTAAAGGATTGCGCTGCTTTTGCGGTTGCTATGTCTATGCAAATGGTGCTTACTAGCGATAACAATCCATTCTTTGTGGAGCTGCCCTTACAGTTTAGACAGGGAGCCTCACTGCTAGATTTTAAACACCTAACGGGTATACTTCTAACAAACATGTATTTCAATTAGGATTAACAGTTTTACTAGAATATTGTATCTATGTTGTACACTATTAAATACAATCTCCCCCTCCTTTTCCAATGCTAGCGGATGTAATTTTATATCACGCGCTACTGTAGCAAGGAATCAACAAGACACCACATTAAAAAACAATCGATATACCAGCACACACCCTGCCACTTACGAAACCCTGTGTCAGCATGCTGCCAATACAATAACCATCTCTCTCCCCTTTCAGAACACTGTCTCTGCAAAAGTTGAGGGCTTTGACTACAGCAAATACTGAACACATCCACATATACCGTAGCTACAGCACATGTAACATATTTTTCTATTATTATTTTATTAACGCTAAGGTTTTAGTTTGTGTTTGTATATATCAATCTTTTCTAAAGATGATACCCTGCGTTCCAAATCGCAAATTCTTTTTTCTATTCTACATACTACAACTGACCATAAAAAGTATCTAGTTAGCATGCAGTAGGCACACAATTGGGACATACTTTTACTTAATTTTTTCATCTAACATTGCTCCTTGATCTTGCCTATTCCTTATATATCTGTCACATCCCGGTTGTTTTCATATGGAGGCTCCGTCGATGTGACGTCACTTCCGTTGCGCACTGGATTGTGGGTCAGAATCGCCCAAATAGCATGCTGTTTTCAACACACTTTTATATCTCGGACGGATGTAGTAGACATCTGGGTATTTTTAAGCATACTAAATCTGACCACAAGAATTGGGACATCCTAAATCTTTTTTTCTACCATACTAAATAGCAGAAAGTATGGGTATTGGAACGCAGGGCATGTTGGTGGAAAAATGGAGTGGGTCGATTAAGAAAACAGGGCAACATCAGCGCACAAACTATCTCATCAGTCACTATCACGTCTGACAGTGTGTAAAACCCCCTAACAACACTATCCCATATAGAGCCCTTTCTCTATAGTCTATACTATATATAGGCATCCTTCCAGCTATGCAAAAAAAAATCCCATTAACGCTGTTGCAACGTTAACTGGCAGCAAGTAGCAAAGGCCCTTTTGATCAGATCAATGGCCTTCATTAAGCTTTAATTAGAGTCATAACAAGAAGCTCCGAGCTGATAGATTTCCAATAACGTCGAGAGGAACCGAAAGCAGAAGGGTCGCAGTGAAGGACTAAGAGGGACAGACGAAGAGAGGAGAGAGTGATGAACGAGGCTGTGTGTGTGTGTGTGTGTGTGTGTGTGTGTGTGTGTGTGTGTGTGTGTGTGTGTGTGTGTGTGTGTGTGTGTGTGTGTGTGTGTGTGTGTGTGTGTGTGTGTGTGTGTGTGTGTGTGTGTGTGTGTGTGTGTGTGTGTGTGTGTGTGTGTGTGTGTGTGTGTGTGTGTGTGTGTGTGTGTGTGTGTGTGTGTGTGTGTGTGTGTGTGTGTGTAGGACCTGACATGGGCTTTAGTGTGTTATGGAATGAGTGGAAGAGGAGGACCTGACAAATGATGACAAATGCCCTTCTCTAGTATATATATATATAATTTTTTTGTACTTCATGGCAAAGCAGGTTTATTCAGCCTTACGTCATCTTATCGAATTTGTTTTTTCACAAATCTCGGAAAATTTGAATCGAAATAAATTTAATGTCTAATGTTGTTTAGTTCATGAATCAAGTGGTTAAAGTTCCTATTACTCTGTATCTTGCTTTATTTTCAAAATTCTTGAATATTGTAAAAATTGAATTAATAAAATGTATGATAAAAAATGTCGAATGTTGATGTAGTTTAAAATCAATTTTTTTTACCCTATTCACCTGCGTGTCTCATTTTAATTCCTTCCCCCCCTGCCCCCTCCCCCTCTCTCCTCAGACCAACAAAGCCTCTGCTGAGGGGGATTCCAGGGAGCGAACGCTGCGTCGCGTCAGGCTCTGTGGCTCTCGGTGCTCTCCATCGTGTTTGGAATCATCACCTACATCTGTGCCATCGCCGCTCTCATCTCCTACCTGTCCAAACCACCTTAATACAACCTATGGCACAAGGATACACACACACACACACACACACACAGACAGACACACAGACACACAGACACAACACACACACACACACACACACACAACACACACACAACACACAACACACACACACTCTCTTTCTCTCTATCTCTCTCTTTCGCTCTCTCTCTCTCACACACACGCACACACACAGACACATACTTTATCTCTCTCTCTCTCTCACACACACACACACACACACACACACACACACACACACACACACACACACACACACACACACACATTTTTCCTTTCTCGCTCTCTCTCTCTGACACACACACATTTTTCTTTCTCTCTCAAAAAACATACACACTACACACACACAACACAGTAGAAACAGACTTCTTACACATCTCTAGAATATGAACACATGTCAACCTATCGCCTGTAAATGTAGAAAAATTCACAGCCCTTGTCCGTCCCGACATTGTATCTACACAGGACAGCAGCTGGTGTGTATAGATCATATTGACACAATTCTCACATGTGAAAAGACATTTAGTTGAAAAAGAAGTTACACACAACACACTATCACTCCTTATACGATAAGATTCAGTCTGTAAAATGTGATTTGTTTTCGTCACCAGAGGACTTAAGTTACCAACCTGCCATCCTTTTACATCCGTGCTGTGGACGTCATCTCGTATTAAGCATAAGTAAAAAAAAATAAAAAATAAATAAAAAATTGTGACAAAAAAAATGCAGATGTTATCACAACACTGTATATATGAGCTGCCACACATAAGAATGGATGGATAATGCCAAGCGAGAAGGATAAAAGGTGGATTGTGTGGCCTTAAAGGAGGGGCCGTATACAGCGATGGAAGGAGATTTATGAGAGGGTCACTGGAAGGACGCGGCAGAGAGACGGAGGCTAAATCCTGATGGAGCGCTCTGTGGGAGGGCCTGTCGCTAGTGGGGCGAATGCTGGTGATGGTTTAAGAGCCCCAGAGCTTTTATATATATATTTATTTATATATATATACTGTATATGAGTGGCTACAAGCAATACTCTTTCCGAGAAGACTTTTCTTGCTTGCTACTCCCGATGAGGGGCCGCCATGGAAACACTGCACATGGTCATCCGTCCACCCTTCCTGCTCAACCTCACTGTTTGTTTACCTGCTGCAGAAAAAAAAGACTGACTATGCGTTGTTTATGCCAAGTTGAATAACTATCTTTATGTTGACACACACAACTCTCTCTCTCTCACACACACACACACACAACACACACACACACACACACACACACAAAAAAAAAACGAAATGAAAAATATACAAATAGTGCCATTCTAGAGAAAATACATAATATGAGTTGGGAAGTTTTCAAATGATGTGAATCAGGATCTAGATATAGACATACAGGAGCTGCTTTTATATACAATGCGATTATAAAAGGGTGCAAGAAAAAGTGCCAAAAATACAGAAATAACTGTAAGGAAGGAGGAGCCTTTTATGAGCCATACCATTAGAAATAGAAGCAACCAGGCTGCAACTTCACACCACGCTCCCCAAATATAGTGTCTACTATTTTCTCCTACGAAAAAAAAAAACAGGCATCTTCCAGGAACTAGTTTCTTGCAGTAAGAAAAAGTTGTCTACTTTAACTTTCCCTGCGTTCCAAATCAAATACTCTTTCTTTTTCCTACATACATACTAAAGTACAGAAGAGTTTTTATAAATAATACTAAGTACAGAAGAGTTTTAGGGCCACGGGAGAGAAAAAAAAATCAGATAAGGAAGTTTATTTATTTATTTAAATGTCAAGAATAAAGACGAATACTACAAAATGCTATTGGATTTAGTGGGGCATTTATGTATTTTCCGCATACTACAATTGACATGCATGTATTGGGACATCCTAAATCTTTTTCTGGCATACTAAATATAGGGAAGTATGGGGATCGGAACGCAGGGTTTATGTAAATCAACACAGCAGCAATGTATTTGAATGGGCAAAGGGGGTAAAAATGTGTTGCAAAAACTAGTCTTAACAAAAGTACTCCATACAGCCATATGATGCAGCATGAGTCAGTAAATTCTCCATTTTGGTCAAGACAGAAACTTTCTGCATGGCAATTTTTTTTTAGTTTGTCGTCATGTACAAACTTGCTCCAAATGCGGGATCACTTCATTTAATTTGGTTCTGAAGTATTGCCAAACACAGCTCCTCTGATAGAAGAAAAAACAAACTCTGGGCCATATTGGTTTGAGCTTAAATGTGCCATTAACAAAAAAACTGTGAAAAAGGGTAAGTTGATATTGAAAAAAAAGGACTATATGGTCAAAGTTGACATTTTCTATCTAGATGTATAGTTTTTATATAGAATCCTCAGCTGAACTTCAAACAACCTGCAAACCCCAGTGTTATATCAAGCGGATAATAATAAATAATTGTCAAAGTGGTATATCTGTTGACACACTTGTTATTTCTCAGTGTCTAACCCTCTTCAGCGATCACACACACACACAGTTCTGACAATCCTACGTCTCCGCTGGACATTTGTGTCTATTCAAAAATGACCCTTTTACAGCTGAGTTACCATAGTTATGTCATTTACATGGGAGGGCACTGGATGTGGGTTACATTGACATTGACAGAGATAGACAACAATTGGACACAGTGAAGTGGACAACTCATACAAGTCATTAAAACATCAAAAGTTGTGGGGGAAAAAAAACTATTTATTATTACAAAGATATTCAACAATTTCGCAGGTCACACCCCTTGTATAACATGTACATATTTAACTGAAGGAAAAAAAATCAATGAATCCCAATAAATGCACTTGTTTAAAATGAATTTTCTACTCTTTTTTTTTATTTTGCACACTGTAACGGTCTCTTCCACAGCACAGCGGAAGAGAAATGAACTGAAGCAAATGCGGTGACTGAATATTTAATTACAACATCAGTATTGGCATATAACGTTTTTTTTTTTTTATAAAATGACTAGAAAATAAACAAAGAGCTGGTTCTTCTTCATGTGATTTTGGAGTAGCGGCGTCGGACAGAGTCTCTGTAGAACAGGAAGATGCTCTCTGCAGCTTTCTGACTCACTGCTATACACTGCTGCAGCTGCAGAAGAAGAAAACAAATTGAAATATATTAAATTAGAATCAGGTTTATTGCCGAGTATAGTCACACACATACAACACATTTGCCGTGGTCTGATGGTGCACACAATAAACATGGATGTAGAGGGTATGTATAAGTAAAAGCAAGTCAAATAATGGAAATAGAAAATTCCTAATAAAAATATTATGTGAAATAATTATTCATTTCAAAAGAGAAGAGCTGTACAACTCTAAGTGTGATCAAAAATGTGCAAATGGTCAAAAGCTGGCAAACAGAAAAGAATGTGTGTGTACTTTCTTTGATATCACAACATATAAAATCTCATAAACGTCAACAAACATCAGACTTGCAGCAGATTACAGACGGATCAAACACAATAATGGTTTGACAATGTATGTAGCAGATTTTTTTGGAGGGGAAAAAAAGCAACATTTGGCTTGTTTGTTTACTGACCTCGTGAACTGAAAACGATCCTTTGGTGGATGACATCATCACTTTGCGATCTTTACTGTCGATGGCAAACGTCATCAAAGCTCGACAATCCTGGAGACAAGACGAATGAAACAAACTCAGAGCTGACACATGTAGATACATCATCAATCCGTCACTGTGTTATATTAAGTTATTCTCAAAGTTAAATTTAAGACTTTTTAGTGGCATCTTAAATTAAATTTAATGCCAATGTCATGGCCTCCTGGCAAAAGTAGGAAGGATACAATGAACATTCTGATGCATTTTTAGGTACTTTTAATAAAAGAGAATTTATTATAAACTCACATTAATATTTCTTTAGCACATTTACCTTTTCCTGAGCTGCGGTTGGGTCTGTGATGATCTGACCGTCGGTGTCGATGGCACACGTGACTCCACAGAACAGACAGCTCATAGCCAGACCCGAGTCCATCAGAGCCATACAGGCTGCGTTCAGGTAGCACGACAAGAGCTGGGGGACGGGGTTAAGGAAAGGACACTCACCAAGATAAAAACACATATAGGGTTCCCCACCTTTGTATCAGGGCGATTTCACAACTAAAAGTCTGTACCAAGTTCCGAGCCAATGTTAAAGACCTACTTCACCGGAGGAAATATGAAGGTGTATTGAACTCTGAGATCCTATGTAGCACAAGTGTGCAAACATTTTAGAAATCGGTTGATCCTAGTCTGAGAAAAGGCAGAAAGAGTGTTTTATGGTCTCACTGTCTAACCCTACGTTTTCCCATGTGTGACATCATCACACATGGTAAAATGTAGGGTTAGGATTAACAGGACAGCTGGGCCAAGGCAAGACTGAGGAAAGACTGAGGGAAGAAAAACCTCATTCATTATATTATAATAGCGATTTTATAATGATATAACGGCGGTTCTGTATGGGTGAAGTATTCCTTTAATTTGTTTATATCCGCTGTATAGATTTGATCCACTTAGGCTTGGTTTCACATTGCAGTTTTGCGAGGGCAGCTTTTCACAAACATCCTGTGGTCATCTACCCCCCCCCCCTCCTTGAAACCCAGAGGACATGCTAACTATGCTGATTCGCTATGAGAAGATTAGAAATGAACTGTGGTATGGGTCCTTGCTCACTTTTGTACTTCTTACTGGGCCTTTGATACTTTTATGTGGTTATAAATGTACATTTACAGAAGGCATAGTGAGAAGTATGATATGTATTATTATTGACTGTAATGTATGGACCTGGAAAATAACAATAAAAAAAAAGAATAAAAAAAAAAAAAGAAATGAACTGTGGTGAGTTGTAACTGAAGGATACTGAGCCGTCGTCATGGAGAACCTGGAGAACGAGTGTGAGGGAGGATCGCGGGTGGAGAGACAGCAGCAGAGAACCCTCACAGGTTTCTCTCACACTCTGCTCCTGGGACCGCTCACGCACTCCTGGGGGAGAAAGGCAAGGCAAGGTAAGTTTATTTATATAGCACAATTCAGACACAAGGCCACTCAAAGTGCTTTACAGGGGCATGATTAGAATACATAAAACACATTATAAAACATTTAAAAGCGAATAAAAGAAGCAAATAAAATAAAATTGCAGGTTAAAATGGAAACACATTATAAAACATTTAAGAGCGAATAAAGAAATACAATGTTAGGGATAAATACTAATATGATTCAGACAGGAAAACAACTCGTTCTCTTATTCTACCTTATGGTGTGTTGTGGTTAGGTAGGAGAGGATTGTAGGATTTAAACGTGGCATAAAATAAATGAACACACACTCACAATATGTTGCTTGTGGTGAATTTCCATTATCAGCATTGTCATGAATATTTTCACGAGAGACTTGAGTCAACTTACATTTTCTGGTTTCCTCAAGAAGTAGCTTGTAAGATGTATTTCCAAACTGATTTTTTGTTGTTGTGGTGGTGGTGGTGGGGTGTGTGTGTGTGTGTGTGTGTGTGTGTGTGTGTGTGTGTGTGTGTGTGTGTGTGTGTGTGTGTGTGTGTGGCGCCTGCATATGTGTTTGTGTGTACAATATACAGCTATAAATCCTCACACTGCATTGCAAGTACAGTATCCTGCATATACTATGTAACATATTATTTAATAATATATTTTATGCAGCATATCTTCCAGCTCAAGTCAAAAGTACATTTTCCCAAAGCTGTAAATGTGCCAAAAGCCCAAAATAATGATCAGACTCCCAATAAAACAATCAAATAAAGCTACAGAAAGAGTAATAACCCCCTTACCTGGCAGTCCCACTTTAGGCTGCACCAACACCTCCAGCGTGGCCCGATCGTAGATTTCTTTACTGACTTTGACCTCGGCCGGTCCGTAAACTGCGGCCAACACACTTGAATCTCCTTTGGATCAGAACAAGAAAAATTGGGATTATTCAACAATTTGAATCATAGATCTCCAGATATAGTGTGGATGCGTTATTCTGCAGACGTAGATTTATCACCAGTCCAGTTGGAAAATGCTTTTACAAATATCGAGACAGCATACAGTATAATAATATGCAATAGAGTAGCTTATAAACTATGGATAAACAAAACATATAGCACAATCAATGGGATATATTAGGCAGTGTGTTGTGATCGGTTGTGATGCATTGCAATGGCAGGACAGGAACTGTATCTCACCACTTAGAGCAGACAAAAACATATTTTGAACATATCTGGGTAATCGTTACCTTGGACGAACGACGCTGAACCATCGGGTCGAGACAATAACATCTGTTCACAACCAAACTCCCTCAGAGAGACACTGGAAGAGCCGCACACCTCCATCACGATCACGCTTCTTCTCTCACGGTGGGAATGAGTGAGTCGCACGAGAGTGACGTCGCTCTGTTTTGCCACTTTGAGACCCATACTGATGACATCAGCATTGAGATTGTACTCCTTCTTGATGCATTTTAAATAACGTCACAAAGAGGGTGAAGTATCTGTATTAAAACCATGGGGAAAAAAGTGTGCAGTAATATTTTCTAACTTCTGATATTTAGAGAGACAATGAACACGACCGCTTCATGAGCATTATTTTATTTTATAAGTATTAACCGGAAGTCTTGGTCTGCTTTTATTTCTACATTGAAGTGCGCTTGACGAATTGTATAGATTGCAATACTGTAATGTAACCACAAGATGGCAGTAAACAGTGCCAATTTTAAATATGTACAAATATAGGATAGCAAAATAAGAAACACATAATACACTTCCGGAAACAAGGCATTGTAGGCTATGTTGTAAATTTAGTTATTTTATTTTTGAAAGAGTTGACGGAATAGAAGAGGTCGTGTCATAGACCATCATAGTCGCGGACTTGATTATTTAAATAGCCGTTCGTTCTCCCGTGGGGCCACTAGAGGGCAGTGTTCGCTACACTTCCATTCAAATTTAAGGCTTTAATGGCACGTAACAATGTTTTGGAAGGGACACTTTTATAAACAGTAATATAATATATAATTATTTAACACATTTATATTCCTATAAAAACAGCACCACTCCAAGTAGCAGCATTTCAAAGGGCTTAAATAGGTCATAATAAACAAATAGTCATCATAGTAGAAATCAGTCAGTCGTAAAAAAAGGTTAAATACAAATAATATTTTAAAGCACGATTGTGTATATTACTTGAGGGGTATTGAACTTGCCCATCTAGGTGTAACACAAATTGGTTCCTTCACATAATACAGTAGATTAGGGCAGATTAACAGGTGTACTTTTCTTTCTCTCTCTCTCTCTGCTCTCTCTCTCTCTCTCTCTCTCTCTCTCTCTCTCTCTCTCTCTCTCTCTCTCTCTCTCTCTCTCTCTCTCTACTCTCTCTCTCTCTCTCTCTCTCTTATTTGAGTTTTATTTTTGAAGTTCCGACCGGATGTCGTCACGTCGCCCCTAGTGTTGGGATCCGGGATATTTTGACCTGTGATTGTGATGGTGGCTGCCGCTCTGCAGACTGGATACAATTAAACGCGTGTTGTTTGTCGGTCCATAAACAATTTACAGTAGAATTTAACAGTTTGCGTAGACGACAGGTGCCGGTAGAATCAATGGCGGCGGCTGTGAGGAGCATGAATAAGATGTATGGACTTTGTTTCCACGCTGTTCGTCAGACGGCTGGACTAAAGGCGTCTAGACTGCTCCAACACAGAGCCTTCAGAGTCGGGGTGAGCTTGAAATAACCCCCAATAATGTGGTTGTTTTGCTACATAGCTTAGCTTTAGCTCAACGACACGAAAGGTCGTAGGTTTGTAAACGTTGCAAATGTGATGTTGTTAAGGTGATAGCTCCGGTGGACCCAAATATCGCGAGACATTGTGAGACAGCTGTTTTAGGGGACAACCTTGCCCAACATATCGTGTCGTAGTTTTATGAAATTTGCCTCGTTTGTGATGACATATGCATTATATATTTTATGTTGCATATCTGACACTAGAGCAGCCGGTATGTGTCGTTATAACTACAGAGCTTTACGTGTGTATCTCGCTTCCTTCCCATTGGTCGAACAGAGGGGAGTGAGGTTTACACTTCCGTATTCAAGTTCAACTTGAAAGACAAGTGATGGGGACTAAAAGTAACATTAACACTGTTGTAGTCAGTCCTTATTAAATATACCAAATAACAAGTTGATATTATTAATGTTGATAAATAATAGACCATAGCTTCCTTCATTCTCAGGATAATTTCCTGTTGGTGCTGAAACATATGTTCATATTCATCATTATACAGCAGTTGGTTCTGAGCGAGTGATTTGATCACTCCGCGGCTCACTGATGAGCCGGAGCTTCACTTGTGTGTTATCTGTGTGTGTGTGTGTGTGTGACTCAGGTTGACTGTGGCGAGTCTCTCCGCTGTGAGAGGGCATCGCTGCCCAGTGTTGCCAACTTAGCGATTTTGTCGCTATATTTAGCTACTTTTTAGCCCCCCTGGCGACTTTTTTTTTCAAAACAGCGACAAGCGACAAATCTAGCTTTTTTTCTGGTGTAATTGGTGACTTTTTCGCCGAAGCAAATATCACTTTTAACGCTTCTCAACGAGCAGCGGGAGCCTCCCGGCCCGTCCCCCGTCACAGAGCACTGACACACGGCCCGCTCCTCGCGCAGCAGTCCCTCCCAGCTGCGGTCAGAGCAGGAGATACACCTCTCTGCTCGTGTTCCGTTAGCATCACTATTAGCAGTTAGCAGTTTTTCCCACCTCTTCTACAGTCTACGAGTAGTGCAATTCAAAATGTTATGCAGTGCTTTTTTAAACCATGAGCATGTAGCATGTATGATTACTGCTAGACTTAACAGCGCAGCATAGCTTTAGCCTAGCCTACCCTAGCTTTCCACCTCATTGTATAACGTTACTCCCCCCGGGCCGAAATACACTCATAAACTCTGTGAAATGAAGCGTGGGGGTTTGGATTGGGCAGCGGACCTTATTACCAACTAGATTAAGATCCGCCGTTCCTTTACTTTGGTGATTTTAACAGAACATTGGGCCGCCGTGGTTAATGTTACCAAAGTAAACACTGCAGGACGAGCTAACTCCGAGTCCCGTCAAGTTGTTGCTTAGCAACGCGCTCCGCTCTGACTGCTGTTGTCGGACTATTTTGTTGGCGGAAGCAAATACATTCTTAAATGATTAGTAAAGATAACATTTTAAAGTTAACCTGTGAATTTCAGTTGTAAAACTGCTGTATAAAAGCAATAGCACACTCGAGGTCGCAATGTTGTCGCTGTATATCAGCACTGCTGTGTTTCTCTTCGGCACTCGGCCTGCGGCCTCGTGCCTACGACCGAATCACAGCAGTGCTGATATACAGCGACAACATGCTCCCTCTCGTGTGCTATTGCTTAATCATAATAATCAACTTTTATTATAAGACTCAAGGTCCATTTAAAAGACATACAATACAAATAATAGACAACACACACATACATAAGAATAAAAACATTCCGACCAATTATAAAAGGCACTTATACCAATGTCTCCAAAGGTATGACTGGTAGCGTACTGCAGTATAACTTTGACAGCAGCATTATAATTTAATTCTTTAAGTCATTCACGCGACCGATAAAATCAGTACAAATTGTTTATCCTAACTGCCAAAAATTTATATTTATTATTGTGGTATAAAGACCTGCTACTATGGGACAACATCCCATCAGCCCGGGAAATCACACATCTGTTTTTATAGAGGAGAAAATGTGTCCATATTCCAGCACAATTATTTATTAACATTCACTAAGTCATAATGCAACAAGTTGTGTTTTCCATTCAGTGTCAATAAAACAGCTGCCGAATGTTTTTCTTTGAATGCCATTGAGAGAAAGAAGAATCCTCCTATTGTTGCGTCTATTTGAAGACCTAACCTTCCTTTTTCTGTTTCCACTTTAACCTGTCATTTTTCTCCTATTTAAATGTTTTATTTCTATTCATTCACTTTTTCTAATGTGTATTATGTATTTAAATGTGCCCCTGTAAAGCACTTTGAATGGCCTTGTGTCTGAATTTGTGCTATATAAATAAACTGGCCTTGCCTTGGTCATAGTCATGTTAATAATAAATAACTAAAAGGCTTGTTTTTGGAATCTTCCAGGCCGTGCACCGACAGGAGCCGTTTGACTCCACCCTGGAGAAGCCTCAGTTCCCCGGGGCCTCGGCAGAGTTCATAGATCATCTTGAGTTCATCCAGCCCAACGTCATCTCTGGCATCCCCGTGTACCGCGTCATGGACAGGCAGGGCAACATCATCAACCCCTCTCAAGACCCTAAGGTACAGTCTGCCTGGCTGACCACAACGCTGCATTTTAAATTTAATTTTTTTAAAGATATTTTTTGAGGTGTTTTAACCTTTTTATTGATATTTAAGGAGCAGAGATAGAGGGGGGTGACATGCAGTAAAGGCCCCATAAGATTGATATGTAAACTAGATAAACATTTTTCCCTGTTTGTCGCTGTGCAAAGTTTAGTTTGTACTTAAAGGCCTACTTCACCGGTTGGAATATGAAGGTGTATTGAACTCGGAGATCCTATGAAGTATAAATGTGCAAAAAAAATTGAAATCGGATCATCTTAGCCTGAGAAAAGGCAGAAAGAGTGTTTTATGGTCTCACTGTCTAACCCTACATTTCTCTTTCTGTGACATCACAGACCATTTCAACAAAGTGAATGTGTCGGTTGTCTTGTGTTTGTTCTGTTCTCAGCTCTCCAAAGAGGAAGTGTTGAACTGTTATCAGAAGATGACTCTGCTCAACACCATGGACCGCATCCTCTACGAGTCACAGAGACAGGTTCCTCATTCTGATTTTTTTTTTGCATTTCCTGTTTTAACCATGAACCAGCGGAAGAGTCTTAAAGGTCACATACTATGCTCATTTTAGGGTTTAAGATTTACATTTTTGATTTCACAAGGGGAGATAAATAAATCATTCAACACAGGTTTTCAGAAAAGTGGAGGTGGAGGAAAAGAGAGCGGGTTGTTTTTAAGAATAGAATAGAATCCAATAGAATCTTTATTGTCATTGCAGGTACAGGCATACAATGACATTGCAGGGCTACTTTCGACCAGTGCATAATACATATCATACTTTGGGAGTCTGTAGTAACACAGGGGACTGATAATAATGTTGAAAAAAAAAACATTAAAAAAATGTTAGGTGTCCCTAGCTGTCTTTATTCTAATTTCTGTCTTTTTTTTTTTTTTTTTTAATTATTATTATTGTCTTTTTCTTTATCTATACACTTCTATGTATCTATTTACAAGTATGGGTACTGGATAAGTGTATTTTTCTGTATATTATTATTATAATATGTCGTACTTTGTCTGTTAATTGTATTTTTGAAATAGAATAAAAAAATGATCACAAAAAAAAAAAATGTTAGGTGACTTTACATTGTTTCTGTTGCAGGGTCGTATCTCCTTCTACATGACCAACTATGGAGAGGAGGGGACGCACATCGGCAGTGCTGCTGCTCTGGACCCCAGCGACATCGTGTTCGGTCAATACAGAGAAGCTGGTGAGCAGCAGACAGTGTGTGGTGGTTTAGGAGTTTCCCCCGACAGCTTTTTAAACATTTTGATAACCATCTCTAAGCAATGTACCTTAGAATGGTATTTCCTCTACCTTTTTTTTACAGTCGTTTGTTTTTGTTCTTAAAAACTAATAATCCAAAAATAGAGTTTTTTTTTTTTTTTTTTATTGTATTTTGCATCAAATAGTTTTAAGTTGTTATAATTGTCTCTTTCTTCACTAGCACTTTGAAACCGTGTTTTTTTTTTCAATCTTGTGAGTGACAGTTTTATAATTCCTTTGCAGTATTGGAATAATCACCCTTAACCCTACTATCCATCTACAATTTGTTGTACACTGTACAATGACAATAAAGGATTGTGATTCTGTGCGGTCCTGCAGGCGTGCTGATGTACCGCGGGTTCCCTCTGGATATGTTCATGGCTCAGTGCTACGCTAACGTGGACGACCTGGGGAAAGGCCGACAGATGCCCGTCCACTACGGATCCAAAGACCTCAACTTTGTGACCATCTCCTCTCCTCTGGCCACTCAGATTCCACAGGGTGAGAACAGTTAAAAGATCTTAAAAGGCATTGAATTGGTGGCGCTCCAGTGGTGTAGTGGATAGAGCGCGTACCATATCGACTCCGGCCTTTGTTGCAGTGGTCGCGGGTTCAAATCCGACCCGTGGACCTTTACTGCAGGTCATCCCCCCTCTCTCTCTATCCCCATTTCAACTCTATTTCTCTCCATACTATCAAATAAAGCTTGAAAATGCCCAAAATATTTTTTTATAAAGAAAAAAGGCATTGAATGAGTTAATCTAAAAATAAAGCCTAAATTAGTATTAAATTGTCTTAAATAAATCTTCCAAAATTCTTAATTTGCTAAGACTTTATGATGTATTTTTACTCTTTGGCCAAAATTGCTCCCTAACCCAAAGTAATTCATGTCAATTTTTCTCTACAGTTCGGGTTATTGTACAATTGGTCTTCAATTTTAAATTGCAATGGCTTTTAGAAAGCCTTATATCTAACTTGCGTTAAGCTGTAGGGACCCTGTAAGTAGATACATGCAACTATGGATATTTCTATATTCCTATCGATATGTTTTTTTTTTTTCAGCGGCCGGAGCGGCATATGCAGTGAAGAGAGAGAACGCGAACCGTGCTGTGATCTGTTACTTCGGAGAGGGAGCGGCCAGCGAAGGGGACGCACACGCCGGCTTCAACTTCTCGCGACCCTGGAGTGTCCCATCATCTTCTTCTGTCGTAACAACGGCTACGCTATCTCCACGCCAACCAACGAACAGTACAGGGGAGACGGCATCGGTAAGAGCATTTCTTTTTCTTCTTCTTCTTTTTTTAAGATTTGTTTTTATTAACAGAAGCTCACATTACAGTTCAATTGCAGTTCAAACAATGTTTCAAGTTCCATTCCTGCATTTGGAAACATTTACAAAATAGTAAAAGTACAAAAATACTTAGCAAAAAAATAAATGATAGCTCTCAGTATCGACAAAGAAAACATGGAGAGGGTTTCTGTAGGATCTTATAACATTCAGATTTCATTGTCATTGTGCAAACTTGTACAACGAAATTGGGTGGTGCTCACCAACAATAAGTTAATAAATATGCGAATAAAAATATGAGTCTCTTTAAAAAAAATACGGTAGAGGATTCCACATGTCCAGTGGGGGGGGGGTGTCAGGCATTTAGTAGCTGAAAAGCCCAGGGGTAGAAAGTATTCCTCAGCCTGTTTCATTCATTCATTTAACCTTTATTCGTACTCGAGAGATCATTGAGGGCTGACCATCCATTCCTATGATGTTAAGTCAAACAAGACATGGCAAAGCAAAAACAAACACGATATGCAAGGCAAATACATCAAATACACCACAAGCTGATATAAAGAAGCCAAACCATTGACACATTTAGACAGCGATGTAGCACAGCTGCAATGAAAATGACGTTGACTGACATACCTGTTGATGCTATATTTACACTTATGACACAATATTTCTAACACATCTCATAGAGCCTACTCTATTTTCAGTACTTAATTGTGTACATAATGTAGTAAAATGTTCATACTTATTATTATTGTTAGGTTATACCTTGTGGCATATTCTTTATACATTATTTTTACACGTTATTCTACTTTAGAGCAACTGTAAACAAACCGAATTATCTATTTAGTGTCTTATTCTGAACACATTTCATTGTTTCTTACAGCGGCCCGTGGTCCAGGTTACGGTATGCAGTCCATCCGTGTTGATGGTAACGATGTGTTCGCTGTGTACAATGCAACAAAGGAGGCGCGACGCAGAGCCGTGGCTGAGAACCAGCCCTTCCTCATCGAGGCAATGACATACAGGTCAGTGGATGATATTTATTTTAGATTATTATTTAATATCCAGTGTATCGGGGCGTAGTGGATAGAGCGCGCACCATACCGCCGTTGCAGTGGTCGCGGGTTCGAGTCCTTTACTACAGGTCAACCCCCTTCTCTCTTGTCTCCCCATTTCAACTCTATACTGTCAAATAAAGCATGAAAATTCCAAAAAATAACCTTTAAAAAAAATATATATATATATTCAGTGTATCTTCAGAATTGACCACCGTAGCACAGTTAAGTCTCTTTTCATTCATTTTAAAATAACTTTAATTTGATTTGACTATTTGTTCATTGTCTCTGTAAATTAATGTAAAGCTCATTGTAACTTGTTTTTTTAAAAGCACTTTATAAATAGGTATTTATGAAAAAAATAAATATTGCTGTACAGAAAGCCAATTGAAGATTTTTTTTTTAATTTATTTGTATTTTTTTTCCATTAAATTTTCCAATGTCTATTCAATACTTAGTATATTTTAATCTTGATGTCTTTCCTGCCCCTGTAAAGCACTTTGAATGGCCTTTTGTCTGAATTGTGCTATAGAAAAATAAACTTGCCTTGGCGTTGTGCCTTTTTTGTTCAGAATTGGTCACCACAGCACCAGTGACGACAGCTCTGCGTACCGCTCTGTGGACGAGGTGAACTACTGGGACAAGCAGGACCATCCCATCTCCAGGCTGAGGCACTACATGACGGCCCGCGACTGGTGGAGCGAGGAGGACGAGAGGACCTGGAGGAAGCAGTCCCGCAAGACCGTGATGGAGGCCTTCGAGAGGGCCGAGAAACGCCTCAAGCCCAACCCCGAGCTCATGTTCACCGACGTATACCAGGAGATGACGCCCAATCTGATGAGACAGCGGGATGCCATGTGGAGGCACGTCAACCAGTACAAAGAGCACTACCCACTCGACATGTTCGCTAAGTAACTAGGACAATAGAAAAAAAAAAAAAATGGAACCACTTGTGATTTTGTGTAAGCTAATGTAAAAAGGAGTGGGCGAGGGTTGAGTCTATGGGATAAACTGCTGCACAACTTTAAAAGGTGAAGTCAGTGATTCTGGAGAATGCTTGTTGAAAAATCAAGTGAATATTTCTCACGATCCGCTAACAAGTGTTTTTAAAAAAGTGATTTTGACAACAAGCGTTCTCCAGAAATGCCGTCTCCACCTTTTTACAATGTATTCAATAGTAATATAGTTTTGATATGACATGTTTTTTTTTCTGCCCCACAGCGGGAGAGATGGAAGAATGTGCTTTCATAAATATTGTATCTTCACGCCTCTGGGTTTTGGTGCCTTAAAAGTTAATTTACTGTCATTAGTAAAAGCTACTAACTCTATGAAGTGCACATTTCTTTTTCACAGTATTTCCAAAGGTCGACAATGTCCTTTTCAGTTTTAAAGTGCAGCAAAAAACCAGCTGGTCAAGTTTGAAATGCGTTATGCAAACAAAACAAAACATACAAACTAGGGCTGCAGCTAACGATTATTTTGATAATCCATTAATCTGATTAGTGTTTTGGCCCGTAAAATGTCAGAAAATGGTGAAACATGTTGAATCAATTTTCCAAAGCCCATGTTGACATTCCTCAAATGTATTTTTATGTCCAAAACATAATATTTCAGTTTACTGTCATAATAGGATTGAAGAAACCAGAAAATATTGACATTTGAGACACTGAAATCAGAGAATTTGGAAATTTTTTATTAAAAAATTACTTGAAACGATTAATCGATTATCAAAATAGTTGGCGATTATTTTAATAATCAATGATCGATTCGTCGATTAATCGTTGCAGCTCTAATACAAACAGAGCAATAACCGGTGGAGGTTTTGCCCGTATTCGTCTATATTCCCTCTCGTGTCACTTTCCTCTGTAGTATCTAACAGGTTTCCTAGTGTATCATTGAGGTGACTTAACCTGATTTAACTTGTGTTAAATAACCATTTGAGTGCTTTTTACTTTAGCATATACACCCAATTTTTAGATGGGTTTGTGTGCTGTAATGCTGTTACACACTACATTAAATCCCAGAGCTGTACACCCGCCTAATTCATGATTTATGTTTGGTGTTTTGTGGAAAATAAACTATGGAAATTTCAGTGGTCTTGCTTGACAATTTTTTTATTTTATTTTGAATTCACAGGCAAACTGGCTCATCTAAATGTTACTGAGTTGTGAAATATCTTCAATGATTAAAAAGGTGGAGTCAGCGATTCTGGAGACTGCTTTTCAAAATGAGTGACTTATCTCCTCACAATAACGTACTTGTGTGAGCTGAATAGAAATCCATTGTTAATACACAGCCTAGGCTCTGTAAATGGGCAAGTTGCTTGCTACGGGTGGGCCCCTTTGTTTACAGCCCAGGCAGTGTTTTTTCCAGTGCACAATAAGGACAGGTGGCAGATCGTGAGGAAATATTCACTGATTTTTGACAAGCGTTCTCCAGAATCACTGACTCTACCTTTAAATTGCCCACACTAAATGCTGAACATGTATATTATGATAGCTGGTGTTTTTTTTCATGATACAAGTCCATGCAAAATGTGAACAGCACACAAACTCAGTTCATCTTGCTGCATCATCTCTTTAACCACGTCCTCAAACTGTCAGTGTATAGGCTACTCTTCATTGACTCGCCAGGCCAGCTCAACAAGTCAACAAGGGGCTGTGGATTCCCTTCCACAGCGTTTTTATCTGCTTAGGGGAGCGCTGGTGGGCCAGAATAAGATCTCTATGTACACACAGATTCTCACGGTCCTGCTCTTTAACGTCAAAGGTGTGAAAGCGGGCGTGTGCTTCTGCTGAAACTCCCAGCGCCATACAGCACATTCCCATGTAGACGTCATCCATGGGGAAAAGGGGAATAACTCTCGAAACAGAATATAAGGGTTTAAGCAACGCCCCAGATATAAGAAACCCACCTCCACCGGCGTAGGCAGGGTACGGCCCGTCATAGAAGCTCACGGGGATATAATATTTACTTTTGGGGTCTCTGAGGGGACTTGCTTTGTTTATGACATGTCCGGCGTACAACCGAGAGGCCTTGGAATGCTCCAGGGACTGCAGGTACCTTAGCAACGCCGGTGTGTTCACAAACACGTCATCATCTCCACTGAAGACGAAGGACACGTTGGGACAGTGTTTAGGCGTCCACCGGAGCAGCATGTTCACTTTGAGGGTCAGATATAGGAGAGACTCGTTAAAGTCCCATTGCACGAGGTCCCCAAAATGTCGGGCTTCAAATGCCAGTAGCGCGCTGAGGTCAGGGTCATCCGGTGGGGAGCTACCCAACAGAAACACGCGGTGAATTCTCTTCCCATTCTGATAAACGCCCTCTCGGCCCCACGTCTCCCGCACCGCTTGTCTCCGCTCAAAGTTCGCAGGAATGGATTTGATGGCCATAAGCAGAAAGGTGTTATTAGGTCTGTCTCTGCACTTGTTGGGCTGGTTGATGAGGAGCGGAGGAGAGCGACAGTTCATGTGTGCAGAAAGTCCTGTAATACAACTGGGTAGGAGGCAACGTCGTGCACATTGGTTTGTAGAAGTTCTCGGTTGGTTTCCCTGCATTTGGACCAATTGTAGTCGCGTCTGAAAGAGCCCTTCTTCTTGTCTAAATTTGCCAGGGACGAATGCAGCAGGCGATTCCAGTAGGCCCCATTTTGAGGGATGGCGTGTCTGAATTCAACAGAAACAGATGTAGCGATAGGAGCAGGCCTAGACTTATTGGGCACTTTAAGTTGATGTAGGTCTACAGTGGAGTTATTTTGCGCGGTTGATTGTGTGTTCACATCTCTATTTAGGACTTTGGATGGTGGCGGGGGCCTCAAAGAGTTTTTCTGAGCCCGGGACTTGTGGCTGTGCTCGTTTCTATGTGTAACGTTGAGTAAAAGAATAACAACAATAGTGTGACAAGGACAACCATGGCACTGGAGGATCGAATGAGTCTCATTGGTTCGAAGGTGAGTCGCCTAAGCCAAGCGTAGTGTGGTGTGAAGTTCCTTAGACGGAGGGTCATGTTTCAGTTGGTGTCTTCAGATTACACACATCTATGGATTACACACACGCGCGCACTCTGCCAGCGGGCGACACAATGGAAGGACCTGCCAAACATGGAAAATAAAAGAAGTCATACCTTAATGTTAATCATTCCACACATCACAAACTGTCCAGTCTGGAACCTCATTAAGAATGAACGGTAAATTTCAAGCAAATTTCAATAAACTCCTACTTCTTAAAACACTTAGGGCCTACATCAACTAAACTTTCCATACTCATTCTAAGCGCTATTCTGAAGGTTATTTCAGAAATGTTTGTTCATATGTTTTTCATATCCTGATTCAGAATGCATTTTGTTCTTAAAAACATGTGGAAAATGCATTTTTTTTAAACCAGAACGTATTTGTATTCACAAAATACATTTTAAAAAGTAGGTATTTATCCTAAATCTGTTCAGTTAAGACTTTGGATAGCCTAGCCTTCTGTTAATTTGTAAACAATTTAATAAAGATTCTAACTGTTTGATTTTTTTAAAGAGATGTAAAGAAGAAATTCTCTTATGAATACATTTTTAAAAATGTCACAATCCAGACTTGCGTAATTCTTGGCTTTCAATGCAACACAAAGTTTGCAGCCCCCTGTCAACCACAGGCTGTATGCAAGCCGACCGCAGCATTTCAATAAAGCCAAATACACATCCGCTTCCCACACTAACATGCACAGTAGACTAATAGTTAAAATGTAGATTTTTTAAATGAGTCCTGGCGATACCGTAGGATTAGCTTACCTGAATTCGCAGTAGGTGATGTTGTCCTGGAAAAAATATTTAGGCCTATCCATTGCAGTATTTCTCAATTCAACAGCTGACTCAAATAATCAACTCATTAGCCTTGTTTGAGATAGAGCCGTCTTGCTCAGACCTGCGCAATTATGACGCGCGTCTTGCTGAGCGCAGCATTTTTGAAGCAAGACGGCTTCTTCTCAAACGAGGCTATTATAACCTCCTGAAGTCGTTTGATAACAAGCTGATGATTTGGATCAGCTGTGTTGGAGACAGTGGGGAGGGAGATAGGTTGGAGAAAACACGGGTCTACTGGGATTCAGATAAAAACACTCATCTCCCCAGTGTTCAATTAGGAGCGAACGGTCTTTGAGCAAACAATCCTGAGTGCCCTCTTTTTTCCCCTTCTCCCAAGTAGCCTATGATTTAATACTCGACAAACCTGTGTGATTGTTCAAAAAAAAATCACAAAATAGTCACACAAAGATAACTTAATATTCAAGTTGTTTTTTAAATACTTACTATAAACCGAGGAAGAACGGCTGAAGCGACAGGAGGACAGATTATTATCCAGAAGTTTCAAATCCTTCCGACACGTAAACAGGTGCACAATCCGCATCCTTTACTAATTCCAGCCCGTATTTTTCTGTTTTTTTGCTTCAGGGGCAGATATGAGATTCCATGCAGGTGAAGCTACAGAAACATTATAATGTTTTGTCAGGACACACACACACAGCGGAGCTTGGAAACCACGCCCATCACGCAGTGCGTCTCAAGACAAGGTTTTATTCAAACGTTTTGACAGGAAATATCAATGATTACAAGGTATTTAAAACCAACTGTCTATTATTGACAACATCATCGGTAGGATAGGGAGGGGGAGGCGGGGGGGGATTACAAGTCAAGAGCACAGTGTTCAGATCAATAAAGCTCCGGTTTCTTTCATTTATTGCAACTCCGTGCAGGCTTTTAAAAAACAAACAAAATGCTGATTTTTTTTTTTTTGTTTTTTTCTTTCAGTCTGGTAAGTTAGAACAGAAATACACAAATGAGATAATCACAAAAAAAGAAAAAAGCACTTGAGAAATGACTCCAATACAGAGAAAAGGGCTGCTGTAGTTTTGTCATCTATAGCAAACCATGCAAACGTTCATAAAGGTGACAGGGGTGGGTAGGTGGGCTTGTCTCGCCTTCTTTTGTGGAATAAAAGCCCTTTAAATGGACAAGACAAATTAGGGAAATTAGCAGGTAAAATTTAAAGCACTTCTAAAAAGCATTAATTTATTTTCCAAACGTAGCTGTTAACATCCTGAGAACTTCCCAGTGTAAGTTTAAGGCAGAGGGGGTATTTGCCATGTGGAATAACCTCAGTAACTTTGGCCTCTATACTTGCCCTGCGTTCCAAATCACAAACTTTTTCTTTTTACTACACTACATACTAAAGTACAGAAGAGTTTTAGGGCCACAGGAGAGAAAAAAAAATCAGAAAAGGAAGATTTTTTTTTCCATTATGTCAAGATATGTTGAGAATAAAGACGAACACTCCAAAATGTAGATTGGAGTTAGTGGGGCATTTATGTATTTTCAGCATACTACAATTGACGTGCATGTATTGGGGCATCCTAAATCTTTTTCTGGCATACTAAATAGTAGGGAAGTATGTGATTTGGAACACAGGGTTGGTGAGAAACCTTCCAGCTGATATGACGTGCTGGTTAGTTAGTGGCGCCATGATAGCACCTATACAGTTTACTCTAGCACTGAAAAAAGAGCACCAAAAAAACCAATGTGAGTGCTTTAGGTTCCACTGGCATTTTGGTCGAGTCAAGTTTTATTAGGAGCAAAAACTGGAAAATAGATTTTTTTTTGTAGATCAAAGTGTTAGTAAATTGGCATCCTCTCATCCATTCTATAACAAGAAAAATAAAATACACTACTACTTTAGATACAAGTGTGCTGGTATGAGTATTTGGTATTGCAGCCCCCAATACGGATAATTTCACTAATATTGGGCAAAATACCGGTATCATATCAACAAAATACAACATACTGTGTGCAGCGTAGTGTTCATACCTTTAAAGACCATCCTTTTTTGGGGAGCATTGAGTTAATATTAAAAAAGGCAAGGTGAAAACTCTGCAGATGGTAGAAGATACACAGTATACAGGTGCATCTCAAAAAAATTGAATATCAATGAAATTTCTTCTTTTTTTTTTTTTCGTAATTGAATGCAAAAAGTGAAACTTTCATATAGTCCTAGAATCATTACACACAAAGTGAAAGAAATACATAATCTACTTTCAGGTGGTCGACATTTCTGTATTATTAATCTGTTTTTAGTACGTATCTATGTATGTGATGTATTTTGAGATACTGAATTTTTTTATTCCATGAGCTGTATGCCGTAATCATCAAAATTAAAACAAAAGAAAGAACTGACCCATATTTCACTTTGTGTAATGCATCTAGAATATCTAAAAGTTTCCTTTTTTTTTTTTTTAAATGAACTTTTCCATGATATTCAATTTTTTTTAGATGCACCTGTATGTGTAGGAAGCTACGGGCTAATGGTCGACAAGGTAAGACTGCTGTTAGAATGGAGAGAGAGAAAGAGGCTCCAGGCAAGAGAAGAAGGATGCGAGTGGTCTGCTGAGGCCGAGTGGATAGAGAGGTCAGCGCAGTCGCTCTCTTCGTCCTGTATGGTTTTCTTGATGCGGAGAAGCATGGTGGTGAGCCACTGGTCCAACCGCGATATGGTGTCAAACTCCTTCACCTGGAAAAATATTTAGTAAATCAAACAAATCAAATATCAGTTTTATTTGTATAGCCCAATATCACAAATAGAGATTTTCCTCAGTGGGTTTACATTCCATACAGTATGACACCCTCTGCCCTTTGACCCTTAGCTCGACTGAGAAAAACTCCCAGTAAAAAACCCCTTTATCGGGATTAAAAAAATTGAGAAATCTCAGGGAGAGTTGACCGAGTAAGGGATCGCTCTACCAGGACGGACATCATGCAGTAAATGTCATAAATAGGATCAGAATTATCAAACAGTTTCAGTTAAGAAATGTATATTAATCTTTCAGGTATAAGAATGCTCAAATTGACATGGTCTGGTTAAAATAAGTTGCCATTTTTTGCATCTATCAATACTTATTTTAATAACCATGTATGGGACTCAGAAACACGGTAAAAACTAATTTCAGTAAAGGATTTTTAAATTTACAGCTGCAGAAAAAAACCTTGGCTTAATTTTTTTTTTTTTATATATAATGCTCAAAGTGAAACTGTCCACTCACCGAGTCAGTGTAGGCATCCACGTTCTGTTCTTCACAGGCATCTAGAAGTTTCTGGTTGGATTAAAACATGTTTTAATTAATAATACATACTATATCCTGATACATTATACATCCTAATACAATCCACACAAACTGTTGATGACACCAATGCTGAAATAACTGGCCATAATACAATGATTTATGATCATCAGAGGAAAGATGAGACTGTTTGATAAACATATTAAAGGTTCCTTGTAGTCTAAACACCAGCATGTATTTTTGTTTGGGGAAACTGTTGAGTTCTGTTCTGAGCTGTCTGGGGCTTTTGTGATCTGATGCTGGGGGTGGAATGAAAATGAGGATCATTTTGCATTAGGCTAAAAACAATCCACTTGTTGATTTAAATAAATACTATATATATTGTTGTTGTTTTACCTAGTTGCTGCTCTTCTATTTGTGTTGGAAATTGTATATTCTGTATTGTTGCTGCTTTTTTTCTATTTTACTTGAATAGAGCATATTTTCAGGTTTCTTTCTTGGCATTCAGTATTTGGCATTTGTGGAAAACAAAGAAAGATTTCATTGTATGACTGAGAACATGTTTCTTTTTGTGCATATGACAATAAACACTTTGAATCTTGAATCTATATCTATCTAGAAATGTCCTTTCGGGAAGCAACAGGCGGCCTGTTGTTAAAGTTTATCTCAACAATCTGTTCACTTTTTACTCTCAATATCTAGAGCAGGGGTCTCCAACAGGTCGCTCGCGAGCTACCGGTAGCTCGCGGGCGGGTTTTCAGTAGCTCGCCTGATAGGTTGACCGACTTGTAAAAAAAAAAAAAAATTTTTTTTTTTTTTTTTTTTCACAAGTTAAAAATCTGATGAAGGTAAATGCACCTCTTCCCATGGTCAAAACTTTGCGATTTGCGGTAAATAAATGTTCATGTGTCTCAAAGCGTTTCTCTATCAGCTGGTGTGTGTGCTGCTCTGCGGCTCTGCATGCGGCCATGCATGACTACGGCATGCACTGTCTTTGACCTTTGCATAAATGTATTTAATCATTTTAAGGGGAAAACACATTTTATTTATTATTTCAACTATTGAGTTATTTGTAAAACAGCCTGCTAATGTAGCCATACAAGATTTATTTTCTGAATTTTCAATGCTGCTTTATTTTTATGTTTTAAATTGGGAAATACATGTTCCAAAACGACCAATAACCTCTGTATTTAAAAAGAAATCAAGCAAGTAGGCTAATAATAACCATTAATGAATGTTATCACAGTAGGCCTAATTGTCCACAATAATCTCACAACAGCCCCCTATCCGAAAATGAACTTTAAAAATGTACAACTGTAAGGTCAGTTGTCTGTTTTATTCAAATAAGCAGTTGTTTATTTCTGTAGTGCATATTGGTATCTTTGAGCAAAATACCCCCAAAATTTTCGGCGCGCCGCTTTGCGCCGCGCCTCCTCCACACGTCCTCCACACCTGGGGGAAACACTGTTACGTCACAATAAGAAGTGTAATATAGACATTGATGTCAATTTTCAGTGATATGTGGCCCACAAAAAGTGTAAAGTAATGTGTTCTTGGACCTTTGATTGGGAAATTATTTATGATAAGCATTGGGTATTGCAATTTCACACATGTACAAACAGAAGCTTAATTCATTTGATGTGTGCGATGTAAATAAATATAAGCGATTTGATACAAGTAGCTCTTGGCCACTTACATTTTTTCAAAGTAGCTCTCAGTTGAAAAAAGGTTGGAGACCCCTGATCTAGAGTATTATTCAGTTTTTTTCTTTTTAAGTATTTCAACGCTAATATGACCAGAAAACTCACCTTCACCAGTTTGCATTCCCGGGCGTCTGAAAAGGCCGGGAACATTTCTTCGTACTTCTGCACAGCGAGCTGAGTGACAAACAGGGTCAACATTAGGACAGAGGGTCAGGTGACACGTTGTTTACATGGGTAACAAGTTGTGTGTTACGTCTTACTTTAGCGTTTAGCATGTCAACACAGAAGTGACAAAGTGCTGCCTTGAAGAAGTGATCCTTGGCACTGTATTTCAGCAGCGTGCTGTCCATCGCGTGGGTTCCAACCTAAAATCAAATCAATCAATCAATCAATCTGCATTTATATCGCGCTTTTCACACTCATGAGTCGCTCAAAGTGCCTAACAGAGATTAAAAACAACAGAAAAATTAAAAAAACAGCAAATAAAATCAAGAGAAGAAAATTAAAAGAACCCAACCTTCCCACCCCCATAGACACGCACAGAGACATACACAAATATATACAAACACTCACACACACTAGCTGTCACTAAAGAGACATAAAATAACAAAGTACAATTATTTTCGGTTGTTGTTGTTCCTCTGAAGTGAATGATATGATCTGAAGATGAGGGGCAGCTAAGGGAGAGTTGACAAACCTGTTCATAGATCTCAATGGCTTTGGGATACTGCTCCAGCTGGGCCGCGTACGTTGCTACTTTCAGAAGGCACTTGTTTGCTGAGCTGTGATGGGAAAACACAGACGATTATTTACTACACGTATTGACAGAAAATCAAAAGGTCAGTGACCACCATGAAACTTAAAGGTGGAGACTAGTCAGCCATTCTGGAGAATGCTTGTTGTCAAGATCACTTTTTATCAGTGAATATCTCACTGACAATCCACTATCAATCCATACTGTGTGTCTGTGTGTGTGTGTGTGTGTGTGTGTGTGTGTGTGTGTGTGTGTGTGTGTGTGTGTGTGTGTGCGCTGAAAAAAAATAAAGTTTTTCACCTGGTGGATTCTTCCCCTTTGTAATAATCTGCTGCCTGTTCATAATGAGCGATGGCCTGAAATGGAAATTGGACAAATTACAATAAGATAATAATTAAACACTTTTTTTTAAACATAATTTTTATATAAATCAGTTATATAAGAAGCAAGTTATTGCCCATGGAATGAATACGTTCAATAATAAATAAATGCCACACAGATCTTTCCTCTGACCTTGTCGATGTCCACCAGCTCTGATTCATATATTTCAGCGATGTTGATGTGATGTTTGGCTGCGATCGTGAAGCGCCCCTAGAACCAAAAGAAAATATGGATTTACATATTAAATGAATACCATATTGGCTCCGGCCTTCGTTGTAGTGGTCCCGGGTTCAAATGGACCTTTACTGCAGGTCATCCCCCCTCTCTCTCTCTCTGTTACACCATTTCAACTCTGTACTATCTAATAAAGCTTGAAAATGCCAAAAAATTCTCTTTCTTAAAAAAAAAAAATTAAAGTGAGAGTTTCCTCTGCATAGACTTACCATATCAGTGTAAATCTCGATCGCCCGGTTAAGGCAGTTTATGGCCTCTGTTGGTAGAAATAATGATATCAAGATTTAAGACGTTATACTATATAGACTGTATATAAAAGTAGGTTAAGACACATGACATATTCTAAGACTGCAATTATTGAGTTCAGTAAAAACTTCAAAATAAAAGCCCAAAGTGAGAATTAACTTTCAAGACCGACAAATTAAAAAGCAACATGTTGAGATCAAAGTGCAAAGTTTGAAGCGAGTTCCTCTTATAATGTTCCTGTGCCTAAAGTATGGTGAAGACCACTGGCACTAAATGTCATTCTTTTTTTCCAGTGATAAATTATTCGTCCAAATTCCCCTTTTTAAAAACCCACTTATTTTCCTTGGCTTTTTATCTCTAGTTGAGGGCGTTCTATCCCAGTCTACTAGAACTTTTACTATTGTTGTGTTTTTTAATTTAATTTTAATTTTTGCTTTTATGTGTCTTTATGATGTTTTGGATGTAATGCATTTTACTGTACTGACTTTTATTAACAGCAAAGTAGGAAGAGTTGTGAATATCGCTGTTAAATCAGTGGCACTTTGTCTGGTAGATCTCAATGACATTACGCTTTATGTGTAAACTATGGTCCAAAGGAACTAGTAAAATAGCTTGTAAAACAGGAACTTAAAGTTACCCTCAGCAGTCAGTCATATATCCCAAGGGTAGGGATGAGTAAGGATTGTAAAGTGTATGAAATGACGCTCCATAAAACGGTAGAGTTTAAATCCTTAAGTCAAGGTCAACAATTACAGCCTTCATACCCAAAGGCACGGCTCGTTAATTAACTTGGTCTTGTCGTATCTATACAACCATAGAATCCATCCTGAACCCAATGACCCCCAAACTTAACTTGCTGGCGTCCCATAGTGGATAGTAGAAATAAACTGTGTGTGTGTGTTATGTATTTTTTAATCGTATATTTTTTCTTTCTCTATGTTTAAAATGTGTTTTCATTGTATTTTTTGTTTGCAAGGACCCCCTTGAAAACGATATGGTTTCATCTCAACGGGTTATAACAATAAAATAATTTGAAAAAAAAATAAAAATAAAAAAAAATAACATAATTTGAGAAATGTGAATGATAACAACATATACGAAAGCACATCATAGCACAGGCACTGCTAACATTACAATGGGTGGAACGCTCGGGTTGCTAGTGAAAAGAGCGTGTACCATATTGTCTCAGGCATCGTTGCAGTGGTCGCGGGTTCGAATCCGACCCATGGGCCTTTACTGCAGGTCATCCCCCCCCCTCTCTCTCTCTCTCTGTCTCCCCATTTCAACTCTGTACTGTCTAATAAAGCTTGAAAATGCCAAAAAAAAAAAAAAAAAACTTTACAATGGTTACCTTGTGGATCGGCTTTCTTGAAGGCGTTTCCCGCGTCTATGAAGTTGGTCGCGGCGTCGTGTTTGCTCTGCATCTGGAGGTGAAGGCGAGCGGCCTGGGAGAACGCATTCCCCGCGGCTGAAACCAAACATTCTCAGGTTAGAATTTTTAGAATCAGAATCCTTTTATGTATTTATCATTTTCTGTTTCCATTTCAAACCTGCAGTGTGTAGAATTTTTGGTTTTATTTCCTAGCAGATTTTGTAGAAAGTAATTATAATATCCATAAGTACATTTAATTTAGTGCATAATAGCTGAAAACATTTTTTTGAATTATTATTTTTTCCTTTAGAAAGGGTCTCATATATGTCCATATTTCTGCATATTTTGGACCAAGGCCTAGTGCCCCCATCTTGAAAGTGTCATAGTTGGAATGTCATCAGGTGCATTGTTTAAATGTAGAACTTTATTGATGATGTCATATTACACACTGCACCTTTAATCTGCAATTTTTATTTTATTTAAATGTTTTGTCTTTTTCTATTTGTTAGCTCTAAAATGTTTTTATTTCTATTAATTCGCTTTTCTAATGTGTACTAATTATGTATTTTAATCTTGCCCCTGTAAAGCACTTCGAAAGGCCTTGTGTCTGTATTGTGCTGTATAAATAAACTTGCCTTGCCTCATTGTCAATGCAAAGACAGTGTACAACCAATTTAGCAGCAATCCTCAAGGTAAGAAAAATTATATCTAAGCAGAAAAATATATAAATTAACATTTTATATAAGCTATAAAAAATATATAATGTAAATAATTTAGCAGTAAATACATATATCAGTACATATTTTAAGGAGGTATTTACCCTCGCCCTGGCAGAATATATCATTACACTTGTTAATTAAACGTAACCTGTAATAGTTTTTTCTTACCACACCAATTTTTGGCCATTTTGTACATGTTGGCTGCTCTCACATACATGTCACAAGCCTCTTCTGTCTTGGAGGAACCCCTGTGGGACGGAACATGCATTTAGTTAAACAAGACTTGGACAGGTTGTTGCTGTGGTGTTACTCACAAAATAATATCAAGTGCCATAATAGTTTTGAGCCAATAACTACATATTGATAATAAGGATATTTATTTATTAATAAAATGATGATTTGAATCAATATCGAGATCAACAAAGTATCTATCTATCTATCTATCTATCTATCTATCTATCTATGTATCTCATAGCCCTGACTTAACTATATGGACATTTGCATCTGTCACTTAAAATGTTGCAATGTGACCATATTGCGTCATGGACTGTTGATCTGTGTGACATGACCATTACTGCAAGTTATTTGTAAACTATCTACAAAATAGATCCTACTTTTTATTTGGAATTTACTCATTACAATATCAGAAAATTATTGGTAAAAAACATTATGTCCTTCTCTGTCTTACTATTTTTTTAAGACTTTTTTAAAAGGTTGATTTAAGACATTTCCATATAATTTAAGGCCTCATTTCAGATACATAAACCCAGTGCCTTTTAAGACTATTTAAGGATCTGCGTGCAACTTGTTTATCCATAACCGCCCGGCTGTGTTTCCTAACGTACTACCCTACTATTCTACGTTGATGCAACTCACAAATCCATGCTCAGCTGTTGTAAACAAAAGTGACGGGCATGTAGTTTGCAACCGTTCCCCAGTAGATGGCGCTATAATAGCAACAACCCTCCAGTTAATATCAATATACAGTGTCGTTAGCGAGTCACTTGAATTGTCACACGACTCATCTCCGATTACAACCTTATCAATACCCCCGATATATGATCAAGGCATTCCTCACTTCAGAGATGGCAGCAACTGCTATTGTGAAATAAGCCTCTTTCGCTCCTGCAATCCTCTCTATTTTACGCTTAAATATTGTCAGAAATATGAGATCTGAAGAAGAACGATTAAGCTATAACATTATACGTGTAGCTAAACTGTAACGTGGGCCACACGAGCAACAATAACTTGACGTTAGATATGAAGTAACTCAGTCTTGCAGTGGTGTGTTTTTAAATGTGTTTATTTAGTCTTGCCTTCACATCTGGCAGCAATGGTCAGATAGCCACCTTCCGCTTACTTGGCCATTTAGCTTTTGACAACATTAGCTAAACAGAAGCTAACCAGAAGCTAACAGCAAATACTCACCCAAACATCGCTCCAAAAAACGACGAGGATGATTTTAATTTCTTGTCGGCTTCGGCCATTAGAAGCCGCCGCCTCCTTTTCTTTGCCACTATTGTCCATTTTCGTGTCTCTGCTCTTGATTTTTGAGGAGAAACGAGGAAATGCGTAAAGTCAACAAAACTTGGTGAGCAGTGGCTAGCAGCAGCAGCAGCAGCGGTAGGGTTTGGTTTTTCCTTGTTACATCACCAGCCGCAAAGTAACCATCACCTCCGTCATGTGACACGAGAGCACGGCGGCTGCGTTCAGGTGAGCTGCGTAAACCCCGATTTTTTTAATATATTTTTTCCCCAAAAGTTTTCAGATACAAAACAGGCATTTTTATAGCCTATCAATTTTTTTTTTTAAAGCAGCAGACATTGAAAATATAAAATAAAATAAGAACACCAACTCGTCATTAAACAATAAGAATATTCAATCAATTATAGAATTGAAATTAATTAAAATAAATTATAAAAAATACCAGACTTTACCATATGATACTCAAAAACAGGTATTACATGCGCTTTATTTGAAATGTGTAAGTTAATAGGCAACAATAACAATTTAGCATGGATCAATTAATTAGGCCTAAGATGCACAGGGAATAATATGTTTACATTATACAACATGTTCAAAGTGCTTTTAGGTGATTTAATCTGATGAAAATAAAATAATACAAATAATTATAAAAATCAAATAATAATTACAAAAATACTCTAAATATCACACAAGGGGAAAAAGCTGAAAAGTTCTGAAATCAGTGTTAAGAAAGCATCTACTTTCCCCAACAACATTGATTGTTGTGACTGTGATGTGATGCCCAGAAGTGCTTTCTAATAGGACTGTATTTCTGATTGTCATCGGCCAAAATAATAACCTGTGTGCCTTTTGTGTAAGAGAAACTTTTTGTTGTTGTTGTTGTTGGGTTTATTTCCAGGAACTGCCTTGATACATGGATGCATAATGCATTTCATAACATCCATTAATGTTTTTAAAAAAAAAAACTAAACAACCCAAATAAACTTGAGTGAAACACATTAGGCTAAAAAGGGAGCACAGTCTTAATAGCTTGTTGTGTGTTTGTTATTTTTGCAGAGGTTATTTCTGAACATATAGTTTAATTTATTTCCTAAAAGCATGAAAAATAACCTATAAGTGATAAACACGTCGACAAGGCACACACACGCACGCACACACACACAACACTATGGACCTAATAAACACACGCACACAGATTTCGATCAGGCAAAACGGAAGTCTCCTGTTTCCTGCCTGTAGTTGGGTCCTGTACAGCAGCCCGTGCGAGGCTGTCCTGGAGACCCCGCGCTGCCTGCACCTCTATCGTCTCGGGTGAGTTTGTTACAATGTAGCAATTTCTCTATTAATCCGAAAAACTGCAACAAAGCTGCAACATCAACATCGCTGCAGCCACGCCGAAAACTGCAAACTGCACGGCAACCGCAACCAATACGCCAGGCCGATGCACGAGCCGGCAAACCTAGTCGTTTTCCACCGAATTCCCAAGCATACCCCCCTCATCCAAGACTATTCCAACATTAACTCATATTTTGCTTGCAAGGAGAGGTAGATAGCTCGCTGCGCCATTGCTTTTCGACTTCTAAACAAGCAATATTGTCCTGTCTTTGTTGAGTCGAGGTGCCGCTTTCACCATACGAGTGTTAAAATTGTGTCACTCGGTGGTTTTTTTGAATGTCAAGGGCTCAAGCTAGCTGTACGGTCTGAATATTGTTGATAGCTTGGTCGGTGGCTAAGCAGGCTAGGCTAACACAATTCAACCCAGATGCATTCAAAATGCTAAAATTTAGTGGTTAAAAATGGTTGTAAAATCAAGCGCTTTATGAAATAGGAGTGTTACGTCAATCGTGCAGCGTGTGACTACTGTGTCTTGTAGCGAATCGATAAAATAAACATGCAAAGCTCTTTGAAAACACCAGCTAGCATGTAGCATTCCGCTTGCAGTGTCTCCATTCATATCCTGCGCACTAGCTCTGCTCTGACCGAGTAATGGCTACGATACGCTGCTTTTTTAGAGCGGCAACTGGGTATACTTTCCTCTTACAACCGCAGTTATATTCCATGTCTGCTTGGACATTTTGGTGACTAGTTGTCTTTTGTGTAAGTATTAGTGTTGTTCACAGTTTTTTTTTTTAACTTGTGGTGAATGAGTGAGCGCTCGAAGTGGGAATCTTTACCGCGCGTTTTCTGGTTTGTTGTCTTTCTCTATCCGCTGTTTTCGGTGTGTAAACATTGCCACTGTTTGATCTGACAAGGAGATTATAGTAGCTTTAAGCTTTTCTTGTTATTGAGTGTATAGGCTAGACATGGAAATGGATTTGATAGGCTACAACTAATGGTGCAGGTTATGTGTTAAAATGCTAACTGGGCTACTTTCTTTATTTAAAGACCCCATGAATTTAAATTGTGGTAGGCCTAGTTTTTCAAGTTAGGAACGAGCTTTGCCGTAGTTTGCCTCTGCTTTCTTAATTCGCATATAATAATAGCAATGTCTGCCTGAGAGTAATATGATGCAATGTTTTGGTGTAACTCGTAATTTGAATGTGAAAACAGAGGGATCTGAGTTGAAAAAAAACTTGACATGTAAACTATAGCCTAAATAATGACAGATTTTATATTTGGGCTATGGTGTAATTTACCAGGATTTAAAGGATAATTAGTTTTTAAAAAAAAACAGTATAACAAAGAGCAAACACCTCAGATAGAAGCTCGATTTTCGGTTTCATGTTGCAGTTTGTTGTTTACCACCCTATTAATTAAAGTAGCCCAATTTAAAAACTTAATAGATGAACAAGATATTTAATTATTTTTAAGCGCTGTCTCCCTGGTCTTAAGCTCAACACAGCAACATAAATGTGAATTGCCATGCCAAAAATAGTGCAGAGCGTTGCTGAAATAATCTCAACAAATTTAGGTTTTGACTGTCAAAATGATTGTTCATCAAGTACATCCCAAATGCATTACTCCTTGTCACACTGAGGCTGAGTAGCATTTTGAAAAGGTCTTGCACTCATGCAGTTCATCAGATTAGAGTAACTCCTGTCAAAATACAACTATAAGTCAGCATTCAAACTTCACAGTGCCACTAAAGAACCAATGCGCTAAATAGGATATCACACAATGTGGTGTCATAAAAAATAAATGTAAAATTTGTACACCATTTTTTTTCAGTAGGGGGCATTCTTTGTTTATGCTGTACTTTTATGAATAGCGTTTTGATAATATTGATGACTGAACTTTTCATCTTTAACAGTTGTCATGGATGATGAAGACGGCAGGTGCCTTCTAGATGTAATTTGGTGAGTTATTTGGCGGTTGATATTGACATGGTGTATGTAATACCGGTTTTAAAGAACTCTCGTCCAGTGAAATTTCAGTGTTGTAAATTGCAATTTTTTTTCCCCTTACAGTGACCCAGAAGCTCTCAATGACTTTCTTCATGGATCTGAGACCCATGTGAGTATAAGAGAAAAAAACAGTGACAGCAGAGAACTGTTAGAATGGGTTTGTAATGTCTCTTAAAGGTTGAGTCAGCGATTCTAGAGAATGATTTTTGTCAAAATCAGTGAAATATCTACTAAAAGAAAATCCAGTGTTAATACACAGCCATAGCCTCTGTAAACTGTTATGTAAACAAAGGGGGCCCATCGTAGCTAGCAACATGCCTGTTTACATAGGCTGTGTATTTACACTGGATATTTTTTCCTGCACACACACACACATTACGGACAGTTGATGATAAGTGATTTTGACATCAAGTGTTCTCGAAGTGCTGACTGTAATTGTGCAAATTTGACTCGGGGCAAACATGATAACGTAATTAAGTCACGTTCACATAACACCTCGATGCCCTTCTAAAACCAACCAACCTCCCTCACTGCTTTAATTCATTTATTTTTATTTTACTGCTTCCTCTGCTTTATGGTATCTTTTGCTTTTTGATTGCTCTATTTATGGTTTCAGCCCGGCGCCAACCCTTTTTTTTTGATTGCGCTAAATCTCAATATACAAAATGCCGATACTAATACTTCCCAATCCAACTACCTGTTATTCCTTATCTTTTTTGCCCCTCTGTCGCTTACCTTTTCACCGGTTCTTTAAAACCTGTTTTTCTGGACTGTGTTCTATCCTTTCCCTGTCCCCCCTCCTCCTCTGTTTGATGGTCTGTATTTCTCTGTCCTGGTGGCTATTTGCCTGCTGGTTTGGGTGCCTTTGGTTTCTGTCTGTCCTGTCCTGGGTGGGTGATGTGTCTGTAGTTGGACACTGACGACCTTTTGGATGGTTCGAGTGACCCCTCCAGCTCGTTCTTCTCTACCACTGGGGTGAGTAAACCCCCCCCCCCAACCCTTTTCCCCTCTGTTTTTCTGTCCATCTATGTGGCATGCATCTCCCAATACCCTCCCGCCCTTTTTCCACTAACCTTACAAGCTTTTGATTTGCCGCAATTTGACAAGGTTTTTTGTGGGGTTTCAATGTTTGCAATTTTGTGTTAACTTGCCATGAAATGTAGGCCATGTCCATCCGTACAAGGATATCTTTAAAAAAAAAAGCATTTTCCCCCCCTTCGTTTGCAGAAAAAATCACGTACACACAACGGTATTTTAGAATATAGTTTTGTACATATCGCAATGCAAAAAAAAATGAAACCGCTGACGTTACCATGTCAGGACAGTTAGTAGTGCGCTAATGTGTCACATCAAACACCATAGATAAATTGAGAGCATGTACATTGAGCGTTTTTCTTGAGCGAGGTTGGTGCATGCTCAGTAGATCTAAACAACAATGGTCATGACATTAGCGATTCTCAAATCCAAAATCTCCACTTTGGCTAACGTTTTCAAAACGCTCTGATCTTACAGTCCGGTAGTGATTTATTCCGTGTGAACATCAGGCCAAACCGCACAGAAAAAGATAAGGGTTACGAAAAATGAGCCCGTGTACGTGTGTGGACATGACCCTAGTCATCGAAAATTCCTCCACCACCTGTCTTCACTCCTGTCTTCTCCCCTCTCCGTTAAGGGCCATGTTCCAGAGGCCCAGCCCGCGGCCCAGCTGTCGGCCAGCGAGCCCTCGGGCCTGCCCCGGGTCAGCGTGGACCTGGACTTCCTGGAGGACGATGACATATTGGGCGGTTCCCCGGGCGGCGACGGCGGGAGCAACGGCATCGGCTCCAACCACGAGCCGTGCGACATCCTGCAGCAGAGTCTGGCCGAGGCAAACATCACAGAGCAGAGCCTGCAGGAGGCAGAGGCCGAGCTGGACCTGGGCTCCTTTGGGATTCCCGGCCTCACACAGGTGGTGCAGACGCTGCCCGACACCGGCCTGTCGGGGCCTGGGGGCGCTGCCGTCGGTGTAGGCCTCGGCGTGGGTGTCGGGGGAGCAGCGGCGATTTTCTCTGGGTCATCGGCCCCCAACGCCACAGCTACTCCTCCCAACGCAGCCGCCGACATGCTGGGCTCGGTCCTCGCTCAGCAGGGCCTTCAGCTCCAGCAGCAGGTCATGAACAAGACGATTAGCATGCAGCCTTTTATGCCGGGGCTCGGCAATGTGACGCTACAACCCATTCAAGGTCTACAAGCTCTTCCTAACGGGAGTCAGTCTGGACATTTGGGTATCGGACCGATTCAGGTCGTGTCAGGTCAGCCTACAGTCATGACTATCAATCAGTCTGGGCAGCCCATTCTGGCTAAAGCCATGGGGGGCTACCAGCTACACCAGCCTGGGCCAGAGGTCTCAGGGGCTGGTTCTCAGCCGGGGCTCGGAGGCTCCGCGGGTGGACTTCTGATCCAAGGTAACAAAGCTACTTTGGGACCTCCAGCTTTAAATGGACCAGCTGTTTCCGTCAGCAGCACCAACAGCAGCGGTGGCGGCACTATGACCGCCCAAGCTGGGCTGTTGGGTTTTCGGCGGCACCAATCTCAGTTCAGGAATTGGACCCCACACGCAAACGCAAGGCCAAATCATGCAGAACGTGATCATCCAGCGCACACCAACACCTATCCAGCCTAAACCTCCTCAGGGGGGGCCATCCAACCAAAACTCTTCAAACAGCAGCAGCAGCAGCAGCAGCACAGCAGCAGCAGCACAACAACAACAACAACAACAACAACAACAACAGCAGCCTCAGCAAGCGCCCCAACCCCTACAGAACGACGCCCACAAGACTATCGGGCTGCAACAGATTCCAGTGTCCGCTGCTCAGAATGTAGCCTTCCTGACGGGAAAGCCGGGCTCCAACGTTGTCCTGAGTACTCAAGCCAACGCACAAGCCCAACATCAGTTTCAACAAGCCCTATTCAAACAACAAGCAGCACAACAATCTGGCAAGCCCCTGAGCCTTCACCTGTTAAACCAACAAGGCAGCATCGTTATGGCCGGGCTGCAGGGTCAGAACCACCAGTTTCTCCTGCCACAGCTGCAAGCCGGTGGGCAGATCCTGACGCAGCACCCTGGGGGCCACCACATCATCACCAGTCAGGGCCCTGGTGGACAGCTCATAGCTAACCAGATCAACCTGGGTCAGATGCTGAGCTCACAGGGGCACCCAGGGGCGCACATCCTCTCGGGTCCCATCCAGCTGCAGTCGGGCCAGATGGGCACCCAGCTCTTTCAGATGCCCGTCTCCTTGGCCCAGAGCCAGAACCAGTCACAGACGCACACGGTCATGTCGGGTCACGCACAGACAGTGATACAGGGCATGCCCCTCCAGAACTCCCTCACCATGCTCAGTCAAGTGGAGGGCTTGAGCCCCGCGGTCAGTCTGCAGCCGGCCCTTCAGACCCAGCCGGGGGGCGTCCCGAGTAGCACAGGAGCCCACGGCCAGCCCGGAGAGTGTGTGACGGTGCTGGGCAGCTCCACAGACCAGGCTGCCCATCCCACACAGCAGCAACACGTACCACAGTCCTCCCTCCTGGCCATGCAGCAGCCGGCCTCCTCGGTGGCCACGCTGACCACGGTAACGTCCTCCTCTCCGTCCTCTGCCTCTGTCCCAGCAGTGCAGGCGCAGCACAGCCCCGGGAGGCTTCTCTTCACCAACCAGGGCTCCAGCATGATCCTCAGCCAGGAGTCTCTACAGCAGCTCTTCATGCAGCAGGTACAGTTCTGCACTCTTTGCTTTGTTTGATTTCATTGTGTACAGTTAACATTGACTATGTTATTATTACATGCACAACAGTATTCTGATTTTAGGTTAAGATCATATTCTGTTTAAGACATCGCCATGTAAACAGCAGTGTCTGCTCACCTTAATCAGATTTAAGGTCATAGTCTGAGTTAGCCATAATCATATTGGAGTATTCTGATCTTAGTCGCATTATTTAAAACGTATATACACCTTAATTGCACCAAATATTAGAGTTTTTGCTGCATTTTTCGGCATTTGCAGCAGTTAATGATGCTTGCCCTGGTTAATGACTGTTAAACTAGAGTATGTTAACATGCAACATGGCTCTGTCAAAAAAGGAGGTGTCATTTTTTGGATGACAAAACAATGCAATACATGGATAATGACATAAGGAGTGTTCATTTCCCTTGGATGGGACGAGAATTATTGCTGGAAAAGAACGTGCTGATGTTCATGCCACTACTAGTGTACGTCGCTGGTTCATTCATAATATGCTGAATAACATGGAAACGGGAATGTTCCCTTAGCTGCTGCTCATGTAAACGCCTTATTTGGAATATGGTCTTAACCAGAATATGGAAGTGTCAGGATCAAATGATCAAGTCTACGGGTTAATTCACTGTCCAGGTACGAGACGAGCAGGCCTGAGTTTAGGTACTAGCCAGGTGAGGTACAACCAAGTAGACTTGATCATTTTTGTCCTTACAGAAGTTAATCAGAATATGCTGTGCATGTAAACGAGGTCAGTCTTTTTAAAAATGAATAACATGCACGGAGTGATATCTTGGTCTGACCTCTTTTGGTTTACTATTTTACTTCCCCCCCCTCCTTCCAAATCCCCTTCCTTCTTCCTCTCTTGGTCCTGACATGATAAAAACACTCCTATCAGGATCAGCACACAGAGCCTGAGCCCAGCCCCTCTGTGGGCGTACCGGCCTCTGTAATCGTCAGCAGCAACAGCGCCGCTGCTCCGGCCCCCGCTGTCCTGACAGCAGATTAAGTGACTCTTGGGTGGGTCAGAGCCCTCCCCCTGGCCCCTCTCACATGACAGCAGTGGTAAAGCAGGTAGACATGCCCCCCCCCTCCCTCCCCTTTTGTCACGCCCCCACCCACACTTGTTGCTGCTGCCGCTGCCACAAATGTTAGGGTATCTACCTCTCCCCATCACCGCTCTGCACCCCTCTGCTGCATTAGCCATCGCTGCCATGTCGCTACGCTAAGCTCAACAATCACTCATTCGCTTGCAGCTTCTGTTTGTCTCTAATATCGCTTTGTTATGTGTTAAGGCATGATCATTCCACTTGTTCATCCGTTTTGTGTGTCAGCCACTCTCTTAATATCTGACTGTATGTGGGACCAGTAATCAAGTGCCAGTTTAATCTTACATGTGACATACATACATAACCTCATCGCGATGCATTCTGCAGTCTCTTTTAATCGCTTCCTAAACAATTGCACACGCTTGGGTGCTGGTGTCTTAAAAAACATTATCGCCTTTGTACAAAGGTGCCGCTAGAATCAACAAAAATGTTAAGTTCCTCGTAGCCACTTTGAGCTAATTCTAATTCTGTAACTAAGTTGTTATGTTTTCCATCCATTCTACTCTGTGTATTTGTTAACATAATACAAACTCCAGTCCATGCTCATTCTTAACAGAGGAGCTACTGAGGTGCCCAGTGCAACTTGTTTCACCTTTTTCACTAACAACCTGTTGAATCAAATTCAATCAAAACTCACCTTCCATCAGCTGCATTACTAATGACTGATCAACCAATCCACATCTCTCAACCCTGCACTTCTCATCTAGACTCATATGTTCTCACAGTACCACCCACTCCCCCTTGTAATCCCTAGTCTGGCCAGTGTAACGTCCCCCAAATGATAATCACATGCCCCCCCCGTCCGCCTGTCCGCCCCCCCCCCCCCAGACCCAGAAGTCTTCAGATCACCTCCACAGGCCTGCAGATCTATCTCGACTTCTTGCTTATGTGAAACAGTTTTTTTTCTTTTCGTCTCGCCAAAATGATCATTGCTCACGTTCTATGTCTAATCTTTCCTTAAACGCTTCCAAAGAAAATCAGTGGGCTTCAACTACTTTTACCGTAGCAAGAAACTACTAGATTTTTAAAAGTCTAACACTTTGCTTTTGTATTGTTTGCTGTTGTTTTTCTCACGTTTGAGAAAGTTTATATAGTGGTTTGGCGAAATTTCCATTTAAAAAAAATATATATATATGTAATGATTTTCAGAAGAATATTGATAATATGATCAACTGTTATTTTTGTAATGTTGTGCAAATGGTCACTTCAAGCCAAGTTAGTTAGAGACAACTAAGACTATTTTTTAGTTTGTGTTACATTTGTCAAATGTTTTTTCCTAAACCATTGAAATGAATACCAAAAGTTATCAGAATTAAGAGTCTAATGTAGCCATAATCGCCCAACCCTATTATGTATCTAGTTTTGAATCTTGTAGTTGAATCCTATTTACTATATAATGTCTGCATGCAGAATTTTCAGTGTGTGTGTTTGTATGTGTGTGTTTTTATGTGCTTGATTTCCTAAATTTCTCCTTTTTTGTTAAATTAACTTTTTTTTATATTCTTGAATCAAATCAATCAACTAACTCACCATTCTACTCTTACCTCCACTTCTCCAGGTGCCCGGCGGTGGACAGAAGCAGCCCTTGAGGATCCAGGGCATGTCCCCTTCCCCTACCCTGACCCCCCACACCACGGGGCCCCCAGTGTCGGTCAGCCCCAAGCCTTCACACTCTCCCCTCACTCTGGGACAACAACACATCCAGTCTCCACACCATCAACAGACACAGTCCCAAACCCCCCAGCGCTCGCACACGCCCTCGTCCCACTCGCAGCTCTTTATTGTCCACAACCAAATCGCCGAGTCCCCCCAACCATCACCACAGATCCAGACACAGCAGACGCAACAACAACAACAACAACAACAGCAGCAGCAGCAGCAGCAAACACACATTCAAGTTCAGCTGCAGCCCCAGCCGCGACCGCCCTCTCAGCCCGCCCCGTATCAACAAGAAATGCCTCCAATGTCCCAGTCACCCAAACCACCTCAGCAGCAGCAGCAGCCAGCAGCAGCAGCAGCAGCCACCTCCTCCACAGCAGCACCAGTTCACTGCGCTGCCCGTTAACTCTCAGCCCCTAACGTAGTCAAAACCCAGCAGGTCTCCCTCCAGGGCTTAACGGCAGAGCAGCAGCACCACCTGCAGCTCATAGCAGCACAAATACAGACTCTGTCGGGCATCAGCCAGCCCTCACCTCAGCAGAAACAGCTGCTGGATAAGCTGCACCAGGTATAGTCTGAGTTTACTATCAACTGCTATCAATGGAAACGGCTTCTTTGTATGTTATAAGGGCGCACTCGCACTTGGCAGGATTGCTTCTTGCTTATGTCATCATAGCACACGAGTCATGTACTTTTGGCATTCAGTATTGTATCAAGGCATGCCTTTTCTGACCGGGCCAGGGCCAAGGAAGTGTACCATGTGGTTAGGGCACTTACACTTATCAAGTGAACTAGACTTTAGCTGTCTATCGTTCACAGCACGATAGCCTTAAAGTGAGTGCGCCTTCATCCTGTTTGTTCGGACTACTATGCTATGTTTTCATCCATGCTGTAGTTCAGCTATTGATCAATCTTTGTAATCTTCCTGTAAATGTTTGCTGTAAGAATACAAAAATTAAAACTGTGCGCTCCGGTGGGGTAGTGGATAGAGCGCGCACCATATCGGCTTCCGGCCTCCGTTGCAGTGGTTGCGGGTTCAAATCCTACCCGTGGACCTTTACTGCATGTCATCCCCCTCTCCTCTCCTCTCTCTCTCTCTCTCTCTCTCTCTCTCTCTCTCTCTCTCTCTCTCTTCTCTCTCTCCCCCATTTTCAACTCTGTACTGTTTAGTAAAGCTTGAAAATGCCAAAAAAATAAACTTAAAAAAGTGAAACCCTGATGTGTGTTTCCAGGTGCAGCAGGGCATCCTCCTAACAGCCAAGCAGCCGCTCAGCCTCAGCCTCAGCCTCAGCCTCAGCCTCAGCTCCAGGCTCAGCTCCAGGCCTCCAGTCAGTTCAGCTCTCAGCAGAACCTCTCTCTGGATAAAGTGGTGATTCCCTCGTCAGGCAACACCGGCTCCCCCGCTCAGCTTCCCTCAGTGCTACAGCCCACGTCCGTGCTCGTCAAAACTCCTGCTACAGGTTAGTCCCGTTCTAAGATGAGATAAGATACAACTTTATAAATCCCCCGTAAGAGGAATTTGTTTGTTGCAAAACAGCCCAGCAGCAGTGGAAGGACACAGGATAAAAATGACAATACAATAAATACAAAGTGCTAATTCATAAGTAGGCGCTAAGGTAAATGCTAAAAGTAAAAGTAAGGTCAAAAACAAGACAAACAGAACTAACCTCATGATGGTGAATGATGCATATACACATATATACTAGGGCTGTCAAGCGATTAAAAAAAAATGTATCTAATTAATTACAGGCTCTGTGATTAATTTTATGCCTGTTTATAAACAACTGTAGGCCTATAGGCTACCGTTCGTTTCTCTCTCTCTCTCTCTGTCTCTCTCTCTCTCTCTCTCTCTCTCTTTCTTTCTCTTTCTCTGTCTCTCGTAACTTCTGTCTCCTCCCATTTAGGAACTTTAAAATGTACGCATTAATTTGACAGCCCTAATATATACGCAAACCATGATGCTAAACGGCAGGTCCCTGAACACACCTTGAAGTATTGTCTCTATGTAATAATGTGTTAATTCATCCAGATCTGGAGAAGTCCATAAACCATGAAGAGTAATAGGTCAAACCGACCATGTGCATTCCAGGGTATTCTCATATTCTCAGTCATGCCCTCTGGCCGGCACTATTACGTGCCTGCAAGGAAAACAAATCGTTAGGCAAATTCCTTCGTTTACAAGGCCTTTAAAAAAACAACCCATTCGTCTGTGCACTTACTCTCTGTGGCATGTTGATTTTTGAGTGCTGTTGTTAGTTTATTTTACCTACAGGGATGGGATAGATAGAGTTTATGTATTTATTCATTTTATTTACAAGGATTGGATAGACTGTTGAAAATGAAATGCTCCTTTGGGATTCTTATAGTATTCTGAATCTATTTTCCGCTTGTTTTGTTTTTTTAGCATCAAGTGACTTACAGGTATTCTCAGGAGCCCAAGGGCCAGCTGGAGCCATGGTGAATCAGACTGTCTCTCCTGCCAGCCTTAGCCAGCCTGCACAGGTAGGCAGCAACACAAGGGTGATTCCTTATAAGGACATGGTGCATGGTCTGGATAGTGTGTGCTTGCTAGGTGTCATTCATTTTTTCCACCATTCAATAATGCATTTTAATGTGATTTTTATTTTATTTTTATTTTTTATTATTTTCAAATGTATTTCTTCATGTATTTATTTTATTGTCTAACCATGACAACACAGACTCCTCCAAGGTCATGCATGGTTGTTATTGTGTGCTAGCTGATTTTTTTTTTTTGCATTTTCCCACCATCGATACTGAATTTTAAATTAAATTTTTTTCAATTGTGTTTTTTCGTCTATGTATTATTTTTTTGTGTCCAACATCCATCCTGATTTGTTCCCCCTCAGGTTCAGCCAAAGCCGGGGGTGATCAGCTCGGTGGGAGGGATGCCTCTGGGGAAAGGTGGCATGCAGCTCCAGGTGTTGGGGCCTGGTCTGAATCAGATGCCCGCTCCACAAGCCCCTGTTCTGGGACAAACTCAGGTAAGAGTGAGACAGTGTCGCTGGTTGTTACTGAGGCTTTAAACAAAACTCACTCTCAAGCCTTATTCACACATGCAGCCTTTCCCAGTAATGTTGCTGCATGTTGTACCAGAAAGGGGTCATGTGGGAATGAAAGCCAGTTAAAATTCCTAGTTACATTACTGGGATTATGCTGGTTTGTATTCCCGGTAATTTAATGAGAAAAAATTGTGAAATGAGTTTAATATTTAAGTTTAAAGTCTAATCCCCATTTGTCATCTGTTTGTTCACATCACAGACACCAACAATGAAGATGCCTTTCAGTGCAGAGCCCAGCAAAGAAGCCAGGTGGGTGCCACATGCATTTTAATGGCTTATTAACTTGTCTGATGATCATGGAACCATCTTTGTAATCAGCATTTCTTTACACACATTTCACTGCAGGATGCTAGAACAGCTGAGGAAACAGCAGGGTTCAGTGCTTCAACCAAACTACAGCGCTCCTTTCTACTCCTTCGAGGACACAATACACAGACTGCTGCCTTACCATCTCTACCAGGGAACTGCCAACTCCTCTCAAGACTATCAACGAGGTAACTAACTTACTCACATTTATTTTTTTATTTATTAGATTTTTTGTGGTTTGTGTCCTTGTCGCTATGGTGCAGGTGTTTGTTTTGTGTGTGAAAAAAAAGCCAAAACATCAATAAATATATTGTGTAAAAAAAAAAACGTACTCACACAGTACAGTTTAGTCATTTTTTTCCCCTCCAATTTCACTATTTTCATGTAAATCTTCTTGTCCACAGTGGATGACGAGTTTGAGAGTGTCTCCTGCAATCTTCTGAAAAGGACCCAGGCCATGCTGGATAAATATCGCCACCTGCTCTTTGCCGAGTCGAAAGTAAGTTTATAAGCCAACATCCTCACCATAAACATTCTGGATATCTTCTTCTTCTTCTTCTTTTTGAATTGGTTTTGACCTGCTGTCTGTTGGTCTTCAAACCCGAGCAGAGACTAGGGCCGTCGGCCGAGATGGTGATGATCGATCGCATGTTCATCCAGGAAGAGAAGGTGGCTCTGAGTCAGGACAGGGTTCTGGCCCGGGAGAGACCAGGTAACACTGTCTATTAGAGACCAGGTAACACTGTCTATTAGAGACCAGGTAACACTGTCTATTAGAGACCAGGTAACACTGTCTATTAGAGACCAGGTAACACTGTCTATTAGAGACCAGGTAACACTGTCTATTAGAGACCAGGTAACACTGTCTATTAGAGACCAGGTAACACTGTCTATTAGAGACCAGGTAACACTGTCTATTAGAGACCAGGTAACACTGTCTATTAGAGACCAGGTAACACTGTCTATGGCCGTGCACTGTTATGTCATTGTCTGAATTAAAGGAATTGTTCAACATTTGTCATTTTTTTTTAGCTTTTTGCCTCACTCGAGCGTTAACCGTTCCTGTAATGCCTCGTTTCCACCGAGTAGAGCGGGTCGGATCGGAGCGGCTCAGAGCGGGACAGCTCACTTTTAAGAATCTCGGTGTTGTTTCCACCGCCGACCCTACCCTTACTGGTAGGGCGTGGTTTAGGCTGGACTGCGATAGCCGCCGCCAGAAGGTGGGTCAAACTATCGGGCTGTGGGAACAACTGTGGTCAAGCCAGCGGTCTCTTGTTTTTGCTTGGTCAAACCAGCCGCTTCTTTATTTATTACCCCCGTGTTGTGAGCACAGAGACGGCTCGGTGCAAATGATAGAGACAGTGAGCGAACAGCACTGGCTGCGGCAGCTATACGTGACATCGTAGCAGTGGGACACAGTGTAGCCAACTGATTCATTTAATGACGAGGAAAAACACCACACAATAAACAGTGCCGCGCTCACATTTTCGCCAAAACTCTCTTCACTCAAGCCGAGGTGACTACAAACGGCGGAAATGATTCAAACCAGCCGCTTCTTTATTTATTCCCCCCGTGTTGTTGTGAGCGTGTATTTTACTACTATCTATGGCGTAAACACACAGAGACCGCTCGGCGCAACTCAGACAGTGAGCGAACAAACAGTGCTGGCTGCAGCAGCTACGTGACTATGGGACACAGTGTAACCAACTGATTAATTTATTGACGAGGAAAAACACCACACAATAAACAGAGCTGTGCTCACATTTTCGCCAAAACACAAGACTCTCTTCACTCTTGCCGAGATCTACATATGGCGGAAATGATTCTTTCGACCAATCAAATGACGGCAGTGTGTAGCTCCGCCTTCTCATGCATTTTCGGCCCGCTTTCAGGCCGCTAGTACCCCTACGGAGGAGTACTGAGATCGGGAGCGGCTCAGAGCGGTTAGGTGCGCTTAAACCGTACCCTACCCAACTTTTGGCAAATGAAAAGCCAAACTACCCGGACCGAACCGCTCCGATCCGACCCGCTCTACTCGGTGGAAACGAGGCATAACTGTGCGTGCATTTTTGACGAAAAAATGGGCAAAGGTTGCTCTTCCAGGTTAACTTAGCTCAAACACTGGTAGTCAAGGGTAGCATTAGCCTGCCACAATTTCCAACATGCAAACTTGTTATCCATTTCCTCTCATTTTTACCAAAAGAAACAACAAAAAGATGGACCAAAAACAAATAAAAACCCTCCAAGTGTTTGCCTATCAATAAGGTGTATGCTAATGATGTCATTTTGTTTGGCCGTACATTGATATGTCATTGTCTGAATTAAGCAATAGTTCAACATTTTTGGTTTTTACCTGTAACTGTGTGTGCATTTTTGATGAAGAAATGGGCATAGGTTGCTCCTCCAACCTAGCTAGTAAGCTTAGCTCAAATGCTGGTAGTCAAGGGTAGCGTTAGCCTGCCTCTGCTGACAGGTCGAAAGGAAAACTTTACAACATCACAAAATTAAAAATGTTGAACTATTCCTTTACAAAGCATTTTATTTCAAACAATATCACAATTGCCAACAAACATATCCAATTTTCTCTCATTTCTACCAAAAGATACAAAAAAAATGGACAAAAAAATTAATACATTTAAACCCTCCAATGGTTTGCATATCAGTAAGGTGTATGCTAATGATGTCATTTTGTGTCTTTCTTTGCAGAGGAGTTTGTGGCAAACGTGCGTATGTTGGAGAGTGGAGCTTCATCCCAACAGAAATCCTCTTCTGCTGACTTCACCCCATCGGGGAGCGGGAGTATAGCTGCTGCTGCTGTGCCCGCTCCAGCCCCTTCACACCCCGCCCCAGCCCCTCTTCCAAACGTCGCCCACACAAACCCTCACCCTCCCCCCACACACGCTGCTCCTACTCCGGCTTCAACTCCATCTCCAGCCCCTCCCTCGGCCCCTCCCTCTGCCCCTTCCGCCTCCCCGTTCCCCCCAACCAAACTAGTAATAAAGCACGGCGGCGGTGGAGCCTCTGTCTCCTGGTCCAGCAGCTGTTCATCCACACCACCTGTTGCTTCAAACAGACTGTCCGAACCGACCAATCAGAGCTCGTCTTTCTCTCGAGCTCCGGTGTCATCGGCTATGACATCATCATCATCATCATCATCTTCTTCGTCCTATCATTCTAAAGTTGCCAACGACGACGTGGACGCCCTACCGCAGAGAACCAGCAAACCTCCCATGAAGACGTACGAGGCGCGCAGGAGAATAGGGCTCAAGCTGAAGATCAAACAGGATCAGACGGGCTTCAGCAAGGTGGTGCACAACACCGCCTTGGACCCCGTGCACACGCCCCACACACCACACACGCCGCACACACCGCACACGCCCCAACCTCAGCAGCAACAGAGCAGCCAGTCCACTTCTCAGACTCCCACTCAGTTAGACACGGCTGCTGTAACGCACCCAAAGCCCCTTAACCCTTTACCAACCCCTAGTCACCCCCCTCCTGTTACCACTGCTACGGCTACCCCTTCTACAGTCATCAGAACTCAGTCCCCCGTATGCACTGCTCCTTCTGCATCATCGGTCTCCATAACAACCGCTCAGTGTAGTAACCCCCCACCACCACTGAGAGGTAACGCCCCCCCTAACCCTAACCCCAACCCTAACCCAGCCCCATCTTCTGCTACCTCTACTTCAAATACTTGGTCATCCTCCTCTTCGTCCACTCAAATGAACGGGACATTGGATCACAAACATAATTCAACCCCCACCCCCACCACCACCAATACTGCTGCCCCTGCTGCTGCCACCCCCTCCCCACAGACAACCTGCCGGCTCCCCCTCCGAAAGACCTACCGGGAAAACATAAGTCCCCGTGTCCGGCCTGGGGTCCCAGGGGGAGGGGACGAGAGTTTGTCCTACCCCAGACCCACACCGTCACCCCCCAGGCACGAGGCCTCATCGCCCCATTCGGAACGGACTGTTATAGCCAGCGTCAAAGTGGAGAAAAGAGCCAGGGACCCCTCCTCGCATCACACAGAATCGGGTCACGAATCGGGCCGTTTGGGGAGTGCAATGCAGGGGCTGGACGATATGGACGAGGTGTTCATGAACCGGGGGATTAAAGCCTCTCTAGACAGGGACGGGGCGAGGGAGAGAGGGGAGGAGAACGCAGAGCAACAGGACACAGCCGACGGGGGAAATACAAGAGGGTGAAACACAGACACAGGGCAGGCGGGACGTTCAGAATGGACCAGCACGCGCCCGGGCCGCCCTCTCCGGAGTCGTTCCCGCGAGACTCTTTGCTTCCTGCCAAGCGCTGTAAGTCCGACTCCCCGGACATGGACAACGCCAGCTTCTCCAGCGGCAGCAGCCCGCCGGACGACTCGCTGAACGAGCACCTGCAGTGCGCCATCGACAGCATCCTCAACCTGCAGCAGGAGCCCACCGGCCGCGGGCACCACATCAAGGGGGGCGGCAGCCGGTCCCATGCCCACCACCAGAGCCAGCGGGCGGGGAGCTCGGGGGGCTCGTCACACCACAGACCCTCGGCACCTCCATCCTCCTCCGCGGCGCCCTCCTCGTCCTCTCTGGCCCAGCACCCTCAGGTCAGCGGGCGGGGACACAATGGAAACCTGGTGCCCCAGACTCAAAGCAGATAACAGCCCCTCAGCCCCAAGCCGGACTGATAAATGGGTGGGGAACTTAAGAGACTGAAGAGAAATGTTGTAGGCAGGGAATTTGGAATAGGGGGGCACTGTGAAAACAGTATCTACTACTGTACTACTCTGCCAAGCTGTGTTGGTTCTGTTTGTCCATTTGAATTGTCCCAGACATTTCTTTGTCATTTATTATTATTTTTTTCAAAACCTGAGTTAGTGGAAGAAGTGACTGTTTTGGTCAAAAGGTAAAACTGTCTTTGTGAAATGAAATTGCAGACCTGAAGATGCCTGGCGCTTTGTTTGGGTTTTCTCTCCAGTTACAAGATGAAATTGTCTGACGTGTTTGTCCTGTATTTCTTTTCGTAATTTTTTTTTTTTTTTTTCTAAAGCAGTATTTATACATTCCCTTGATTTGGCCTGAACACCAGTCTCTATATGTCCCTATGAGCATTTGGCAGCTTGTTTTAAACAGTTCAGAAGTCAACAACTTTCTTCATTTGGCTACCTGCAGCTGAAAGGGAGAAAAGGTACAACCAAATTCATACTGTAAAAACGTCATAATAACACATACAGTGTTGTCCTTTACACACCAAATCAGATTATATTAACACAAATATAATGCTGCCCTACTGACACAGCCAATACATGTTCAAATGATACAGTGCACCCGTTTACCGAGAATACATTTCTTTAGGCAGTCAACAAACCCAGAGGCTCAGTTACACTATTATTGGAAAGTCAAAATAGCCTTGAATTTAATTACGCCTGCATTTAAAAGTTAAAACATGTTGAGAAAATAATTTTGAAAAAGTGTTTTTGTTGTTATTGGCTGCTCTTAAGGACTGTCACAATGTAAATGAAATGTTTTTACGGAAAAATTCAGTTTTTTTCTGCTTCTAATGGTTCTTGCTTTTTACACCACGTCTCTCCACACACATCTGCTCCCCTTCTGCCCATCATGTTTAAGACATTATGCATTTCAGTCAGCAGGGGCAGGCCAGTTTTAACCGTTGATATTTTTTTTTCTGTGTCTGTTTCATCTTTCTGCCTCTGTATACCCCTGCCTCCCATATGTGTGTTCTTTTTTCTTTTCTTTGTTTTGTCTTTCTTTTTTTAATATTTTTTTTTTTGCCTGGTGGACAATTCAAACACAAACGCAGCACAAGCTTTGAAATGGGGGAAAAAATGGAACAATAATAATGTATAAAAAAAGACCGTAAGAGAATTTGAAGTATAGTATTACAGATTAATTTTGTATTGTATTTATTGTGTATAATGACACTTTTTAAAAAGAAATGTACATTTAGTAAAACTGTAAATTAAACCTTGCTTCTTTTATGAAACATAGCATGATGTCTCCCTAAGTCATTTATCCACTCTAGTTAGACAGTCAATCCAGATCTTCATTCCTTTTGGTGACTAACTATGACTTACAGTACAGTATGAGAGCTACGTGGGAATGGTGGTCATGTGTGGTGGTTGTGTTTTCCAACAGCCAGCCAGCAGATGGTGCATAGCAGTGGAAAAGTAGAAGTTGTTTGTGTTCTGCGTAGCCTGGGAGGTTTTCACAGAGTTGGGGAGGAGCGAGAGATTTCCACAGATGAGGGGTTTAAAAAAAAAATCATATCTGTGTTATGTAGTGACATTTTATGGTACAGCAGGGTTGAGTAGAAACATTTTTTTGAGTTTGGAGTTCACAAGTTGGAAGGGTGCAGTTTGAGGTTGTTTTACTATTCAAAATATGCATAAGGACAACATGAAGTTATGTTACAAAAAAGAAAAAGAAAACGACTCCACCCAAATTATTTATTCACCCCCCCCCCACACACCACACACACACACACCCCCCCCCCCCCCCTCTCTCTCCTCTTGGTCCACGCCCTCTGACCACAGCTCGATGCATCCCTGCCCCGAGCAGATTGTGTTGTGCTGCCCAGCGTTGCTAAGCATCACTGGAAGAGGAGGTGCATTGAAAAATAGAGGGGAGAAGCAGCAAGCATAAAGTAAGAGAGAAAAGTTATCCTCAGAGTGCTGTTCTGTGGCTGGATGTCTTGAAGAGTTTGCCTTGTGCTCTCTTTTTAAAGCAAGCACAGAAAATAAGGATCCTTCGCCAAAAAATTTCAGAGCTCATCTGAAATACATTAAAACCCTTTTTGGAGAAGAAGGATTCCTCTATCTGGCTGGGTTGGCGCTGCGCTGAAGGTTCCTATTTGCTGCCAGAGGTATACACACCCGTACATGTAGCAGCAGCTCCTCCAAGAAGAGACTCACTGTTTTTTTGTCTCCTCAAGTCCAAATATTTTTCCAAACTCCAGAGGGCAAGACTGGAGAGAGAGAAAGAGAGAGAGAGAGGAGAGAGATCACGGACTGCTGTGCTTGAAGAAATCTGTTCTTTTCTCCATAATAATCTGGGTAAATATTTCTTTATCGTACTTTTAATTCAGGTTGTAATTGAAATTTAGTCCAGCAACTGTATTGTCAATTCTGCATTTTTTTTTTTTTTTTTACATTGTTTTCAAAGATAACCAGTTTTTGATACAGTAGAGGAAACTGTGCCTTCATTGCATTTGGTGAGTGCAAAGTCCCAGTTTATAGCTTTAGTATTTATATAAAAGGAAACGTTCTTATGCTCGATAGTCTTTCTGATCATTGTTTTCCATTTCTTAATCTGGATATTATTAAATTATGACTCCCTTGACACTTGTTGCTGCTGCATGTTACATTTCTGGATCTAAGTTCAAAACTGTGTCGCAATTGTGGTGTTCGAAAAACCCACCAGCCATTTTCCACTCCTTTTAAAGTTAAGAAATGAAATCCTGGAGCCTAAACCAAAAAAAAAACATTAAGTCTCAAGGGTAAGCCGTGAAAGCAGATTTTGTATACTTTTGTGTACAGTATGTATTGTAATGGAGGTTTCAAATATTATGTCTTGGGTTCGCCATTTTGACACAAACATTTTCCACACTGGGTCTTGTGACATGTCAGGACTTTGTTGCATATTCAACTACTGGGAAATTTTTCTTTTTTTTTTCTTCTTTTTTTTTCATATTCTTGTTCAAAAGGGGATTTAAAAGAGGAATGATTTCCACAGATGATTTAACGTGTGCGGACGCGTATCTTGCCTCTGTGCCTTTTGTGTCAGTCTGCTTCTTATAATTAGATGTGCCCTCAACCCCTAATCCAGTGTTTCTGTGTATATACACTCTGGTAAAAAAAAAAGAAAGAAAAAAAAGATCATTACTCAAGCATAGCATAGTTTTTTTTCCATGTATACACGTCCCTCTAGAAAGTCTTTACCTTACATGTACATTGGGCTCATGGAAGTATTTCATGTTCCACTTAAAAGGAATTGCAGATGATAAAAGGAATGTCTGGCTCATTTCACCATTTGAATGAAAATAAATGAGCTGTTGTGCCTATGTGCAAAATCCTAACTCAGGCCAGGGGCTGCTGGGGTTTTGCAAGTTTTTCCAGCGTGAACACCAACTTTTTTCCGTGCATGCTCTGACAATGCCTGGCAGACTCCCCAAGGGGCTGAAACTTACTCCAGATTCCACATCCTTACTCTAGGTTATTGTGGCAAAGTTTTATCACCGACTGCATGCAAGAGCTATGAGTCAACTTTTGCCATCTTGATTAACCTCATTTTCTCTCCCACTCATCTCCTTCTCTGTCCACATTTCAGGGGTGAAACGTTATCAGTGTGACTGACAACTGATTTCAAATAGGGAAGAACCCAGACTTCAAACATAAAAGCAAGCCCTATCGGTCCCCCTTGGCGTGTGCAGACGAGGTTCCAAGGACAAGTGATCCGTGTTTGCACAAATACAGGAAGCACCTGAAGAGTTTTTCCAGGTTCAGAGACAGGAAATACATCTTCAAAACAACAGACACAATCTGTGACACTGATTTTTCTAAAGAATCAGCCCCTCCTATCCTATCCTACTCTATTGTTAAGTCAATCAACATGTCACGCTGGGGGCGAAAAAATGTGAAGAAAGCTCCCGAGGTGATCCGCACTGTGACAGAAGGACTCAAGTCCCTCTATCGCACCAAGCTGCTGCCCCTGGAGCAGTACTACGGATTCCATGACTTCCACTCTCCCAGTCTGGAAGATGCAGACTTCGATAACAAGCCCATGGTGCTGGTGGTGGGACAGTACTCCACTGGAAAGACCACGTTCGTCAAGTAAGACATTATGGTTCTGCATCAAATCTGTTAAAGCCTCTGAAAACCTGGTTCAAAATAGTAAAAAAATCTAAATATGATATCAAAGTTGGATGTCTCAATAAGCTTTTCCAAAAATCTGAATGGAAATAAATGTGCATAAGTATTATAAAACTTAAAATAAAGCTTTTTTTACTGTCTAGAATCTTTGACAGGACTGTGGGCGTGGCCATGTCAAGTGGTCTCCATGGCAACATTCATTGTTTTTATAGAAAGTTCTGGCGGAGACCTATCAATGATTGGTCCAAAATACTTGATGTGTCATAAGAACCAGAGCATATAGCCCATCTCATCTAAACGGAATTTCTGTGAAGTTTCTCAAACTTATATGACAATATCTTTAATTTGGATTGATACATATGCCTAACTCTTTTCAGATTCTTACTATATGCAACTCACTCCCCTAAATACATAGTTAAAGGATTTTGATGATTTTGGTGCTTGCAATGTTGTGTGATTGCAAAGTGTATCTAACCAGCGTCATAACAATCATGTTGTGACTGACAGGTATCTACTGGAGCAGGATATTCCTGGAAGCAGGGTGGGCCCTGAACCCACCACCGACTGCTTCACTGCCATCATGCACGGGGAGGTGGAGGGCGTCATCCCCGGGAATCGCCCTGATTGTCGACCCCAACAAGCCTTTCCGCAAACTCAACCCCTTCGGAAACACCTTCCTCAACAGGTGAGTGCAACAGTTCCATTCACACTGTGTTGTGCAACGATTCCACTAAAGCTGCGTCATATCAGTGCAACAGCCCTATGTGAGAGAGAAGCCAACAGGGGTAAACAAGAGAGATAACAGAAAAGTTTTTGAGTTCTTTGGAATTTCATGTGCCTGTGCCAAATTTCGGAGCGGGGAGGAACTTGCCTTATTTGTGGAAAAACCGAGAAAGGGAGAGATATCGCCGGAGAGGGTGATGAAAGCTAATATACTCAAGACAGGAACAGCTATGTACGCAGGTTTCAAAGATAAGGTCAGAGGGCTCCTTGGCCCCTCGGGGGAAAGACAAACAAATGAAGTCACAGGCTTTTCGGAGGCTTATAGGGAACCTTCAAGAGAAAAACCTTAACACTCCGGTTCTTTCCTCTGTCTTGTTTACCTGTCTGGGCTGCCAGATTTATAGTGTATGTTTTTCCACTGATGGAAAAACCAAGTTTAGTTGGTGTTCGAAGTGGCTTGGAATACAATAAAGTACTGTTCTAAAAGTACTTCTAGAAATATGGACATGCAGGTCAGAATTGACATGAGAAGCAGAAGAAAATGTTCCACTTTGCGGACTTACGTACCTTGACCTTGACCCTGACCTTGAACATACAGTACTACTGTTTGTGGGGCTCCGACATGAGTCTTCTGATGACATATTTTCCCCTCTCCCTCCACTGTGTGTGTGTGTGTGTTGTGTTGTGTGTGTGTGTGTGTGTGTGTGTGTGTGTGTGTGTTGTGTGTGGTGTGTGTGTGTGTGTGTGTGTGTGTGTGTGTGTGTGTGTGTGTGTGTGTGTGTGTGTGTGTGTGTGTGTGTGTGTGTGTGTGGTGTGTGTGTGTTTTCCAGCGCATTTGCGTCGACTTCCTGTTCTGGGGACCACTGGGCTCGTTAAGCTCATGAGCTAAAGGAAGTGCTGTTGTTGTTCTAAGCCACACATCGTTAGCGAACCCTTATTGTTTGACTCTGGCAGAAGTGGTCATTTTCCTTCAGGAAGCCCAAAGCAATGAGAGGGGCTAGCTCGCACACAATGGCCCGCCATGGGAGGGGCAGGGGCTTTACAGAGGCCAGCTTCCAATCTGCTCCATAGATCATAAGCGTTAACAATTTTTCAGATCATTTAGATTCTTTCCATATGCGTTGACGTGTTTCGAACACAAGGACCTCTCTGAACTTGTCATTACGTGCATGACATGCATTAAAGTTCAAAACTGCTGTATTGCTCAAAGGCCACATTGAAATTGTCTTTCGCATAATCCCTCTCATGTTACCACACTTCGGAGGGGGTCATAAGCGCAGGGTCAGCCATAGTACAGCGCCCCTGGAGCCGTTTTGGGGTTAAGTGTCTTGCTCAAGGACACAATGGTAGAGATTGTGGGGACCGTAGATGTCATACCAACCACCACTAGTTTTACAACTAACACCCTCCTGTCCGGTGTCCTGTGCCAGGGGATTGAACCAGCGACCTCATAGTTACTAGTCGCCCCTTCTTTCCCCTCTAACCATCCTAGCAAATCATTGTGTATCTGATGTGATTTTTCTCTCTTGTCTTACCGATGAAAAAAAAAATCCCAGGTTCCAATGCGCCCAGATTCCCAACCAAGTCCTGGAGAGTATCAGCATCATCGACACACCGGGGATCCTGTCCGGTGCCAAGCAGAAAGTCAGCCGAGGTGAGAAGGGCCACGGTAAAGGTGAGGAGAGGGGGACATATAGGGGGGGCCCGCAGAGACACATACAAGCCTTCAACCATCGCCTCACAAAACCATCTCCATCTCCTCCTTGGCATCGCCCTGCTAACCCATGGGACCAGTTTAACTCTGTCACAATAACACTTGGCAGCAGCGAGAAAGAAAGAGAAACATCTTGGCATTTCACAGAGCCAGCCATGAAATCCTAATCACGAACAGAGTTGAGATAGACGGAGCATTTCAGAGCACATCGCAAGGAATGTGCCGTTGAGAAATAAATAACTGAAGACATCATCTCACAGCAGCAGTTTTGAACTCATCTATTCATCAGTGCTTTAAGTAACCCATCGTAACTCAAGTCAGTCTGCATGAGCAACTAACAATTTAAATGGTCAGTGCATCCAAAAAAATGATGAGAAACATTTTTTGCTTAAAACTTGTGGTACTACGCAGAAAGTTCTGGTTCAATATGACGATGATTTTGAAATATTATCTATGAGATTTCTCCCCCCACCCCTAACACAATGGAGGTGAATGGATTGCGGGGCTCAATGCTATATAAAACACAGTATTAACATGTCTTTCTAGAAATAATCTTCCCTGGATAATCCAAACTGTTCATTGGTTAAGGAGTTATGCCAATGCAAACTATTCACAGTGATGTTTTTGGGTTATCCAGAATAACTGGGACATAGTGTTTTTGAAAAGACTATACAGCAAAGTTTTTAGTAGCGCTTTTTAAGTCCATTGGAAGGACATTTTGAGATGAATATCTGATAATGTAAGGTTGGTAAAAACCAAAACTTTCTCTATACCACAAAAGATAAGTGATAAAATGTGCTTCTTGTTATTTGGGTGAATTGACTAATTGAATTTGAGTATGATTATGTTGATGAAAATTATGAAATATATATTTAAATATTTTGTTTATTAAGGTTTTTTACATGTTGAAATACAATAAATAGTCTTAACCATGTGGAATCTGCATTAAAGTGAAGGCCTGCCCAATTTTTGATTGACGACACAAAAAGAGCTGCGAAGAGTTTGTGTCTGTGTCGACCTTGTCCCCTCTCCTGACTGTTCATTTAGTTCTGTGCAAACTTCAAATCTAGGTTAATAGTATACACATCTGAGTTCTTCAACCCTTCAACCCTATACATCTCTATCCAAACAGGCTATGACTTCCCCGCTGTGCTGCGCTGGTTTGCGGAGCGAGTGGACCGCATCATCCTACTGTTTGACGCCCATAAACTGGAGATCTCAGACGAGTTTGCGGAGGCCATCGGAGCCCTGAAAGGCAACGAAGACAAGCTGCGGGTGGTGCTAAACAAGGCGGACATGGTGGGCACCCAGCAGCTGATGCGCGTGTACGGAGCTCTCATGTGGTCCCTGGGGAAAGTGTTCTGCACCCCGGAAGTCCTACGCGTCTACATCGGTTCCTTCTGGTCCGAGCCACTGATGGTGGCAGACAACCGGAAGCTGTTTGAGCTGGAGGAGGAGGATCTGTTCTCTGACATCCAGAACCTTCCGCGCAACGCAGCGCTGCGCAAACTCAACGACCTGGTCAAGAGGGCGCGCCGGGTTTCAGGGTGAGGGGGATTTTTCTTTTTTACGTCATGTCAGCCATGTTATTTTAAGGTTGAAAATGTGTATTTGTGTTTTTTACTAGAAATAGTTTTCATGGTGTGGTGTCCATAACACTTGATAATTCTCCATTCTGCCATTGCTGAATCTCCTTTTTTAAGCCTCAATCTGAAACATTCCGTTTTTGAGCCTGTCTCTTTAAGCCCCGCCTTCCAAATCTAATGCAGGGGCATGGCTTATCTTGTTATGATGTCATAAGGGGAGAGAAATGTCCCTGGGGTTTTTGAACACAGGTTTTCAGAAAGGTTTGTTTTTTTCTATGACTTTTGGAATCTCGAGACACACCGTAGGACCTATAATAATGTTGAACAATATTATGATTTTGATTAATAAGTGACCTTAAAATGATTGCAGACAGGTTGGCATTACTGCACTCTTTATTAATTACACAATATTAGTTGTGTCAAAACCTTGCTGTAAAAATAAGTTGCTATGTTTTAATATTATCCCCAGGTCCATGCCCACATCATCAGCCATCTGAAGCAGGAGATGCCGTCTGTCTTCAGGAAGGACAACAAGAAGAAGAACCTCATCTACCAGCTGCCGGTCATTTTCTCCAAGATCCAACTGCAGCACAACATCTCTGCTGGAGACTTCCCAGATTGTGCTAAAATGCAGGTTAGTTTGTGAGTGTTCTCTAATGGGAACATCTTAGAGGCAGTTATGTGAAAACTACTCCATAACATTTTCTTTAAAACAGTTGAGTCAAAATTGATTGTCATATTTTTCAGTTTCAAATTTGAAATTTGGGTTTCTACTAGAACCGCACAGAAACATGATGTAGTCTCCAAAAAACACTACATTTGCTACTCTAAGCCGCGCCTTCCAAACAGCCCAGTCTGAGCTGAGGTCTGAGAAAAAAGTTGAGGTCGAGAAAGAAAGTGTTTTTTTTCCCCTCATACTTTAGGAGTCTGGTAACCCTATTAATATTGAAAAACTATGGTGCATTTTAAAGAATAAGTGACCTTTAAATAAAAAGAAAATGCAAATATGCTAATTAACACATTTTTCTTTTCCATTTTACAGGAGCAACTGATGGTCCACGACTTCACCAAGTTCAAAACCATGAAGCCAACCTGATGGCGGCCCTGGACGAGCTGCTGTCGGCGGACATCTCCAAGCTGATGCCTCTGCTGCGGCAGGAGGAGCTGGAGGCCGGGGACCAGCCGGGTGTGCAGGGCGGGGCCTTCATCGGCTCCCGGTCCGGGCCCTTCGCTGAGGGGGACCCCTTCGCCGAGGAGAACGGAGAGGCCGGGGAGGACGAGGAGAACGAGTGGGTGGTCAACAAGGACAAGCCCAAATACGACGAGATCTTCTACAACCTGGCGCCCAACGAGGGCAAGCTGAGCGGCATCAAGGCCAAGGACTGGATGGTGAGCTCCCGCCTGCCCAACTCGGTGCTCGGGCGCATCTGGAAGCTGTCGGACGTGGACCACGACGGCATGCTGGATGATGAGGAGTTTGCCCTGGCCAGCCATCTGATCGAGGTCAAGCTGGAGGGCCATGGGCTGCCCCCGAGCTGCCCAACCGCCTCATCCCCCCCTCCAAACGCAGGCAGAAGGGTTCGGATATTTAGAGATCGTCACCAAGTTCCATGGAGCTGAGATAGACTCTTCTCTGTCGCACTTATGCTACTGTTTGTTATTTGCTTTTTGTTTTCCCCCCCCCCCCCAGACCCATGACAAAATGGTGTAAGTACCGCAATCAACGTTTCCTTTTGAGACTAAGGCTGCGTTCCAATCCCCATACTTCCCCTGCTATTTAGTGTGTAGAAAAAGATTTAGGATGTGGTCGAATGCAGCGTGCTTAAAAAATACCCGGATGCCCAACTACATCCAGTCGTAACTTTTAGTGTGGAAATCGGCATGCCTTATGGTTGTTCTGACCCACAATCCACTACGCAGTGGAAGTTACGTCACATCAATGGAGCCTCTCTGTGAAAACAACCAGCAATGCAACAGATATATAAGTAAGAGGCAAGATCAAGGAACGATGTTATGATGAAATAAATAAGTAAAAGTATGTCCCAATTGTACATGCAAACTACATACTTTTTATGATCAGACAGCTGTAGTATGGAGCATACAAAAAAGCAAGAGTATGCGATTTGGAACGCAGGGTGATTTTGGCCTTGAACAATGGAACACTGTATTAAAAAGTGTAAGCTGATACTTTGAGACTATAACAAGGGCTTTTGCACCGAAACAATAATGTGTTAAAAAGTCACACGGGTCTGGTTGCTTACCCCTCCTGAACGTTTGCTTTTTATAATGAGCTTTAAAAAATTATATATATTTTGTGTTTTCTAAGCAGAAGTAACTAAAGGCAGGCACACCCTGAAGCAAGCAGTATTCAACATATACTGTATTTGACTGAAAGCAGAGAAGTTGATTATTTTTCTTAAAATCATTTCAAGTCCACATTCCTTCAGTGAGTAGACTGGAGCAGCACAGTATTATGTCGGGGATCATTTGTAGGACTTTGCCGTTTTCAGGTCTGTTCATTCCAATCATCATCTACAACTTTATTTTGCAAAGACTATATATTGCTCAAATGATTTGTTTATAGCGTTTTTAACAAAAAATAAAAGGGCAATCGCAAATGTATTAATAACCACATTGCATTTCACTTTGAAGCTTTTACATGCCACACTTTTGTGCGTACGTTTTATATATTATTTTTGTAATTGTCTCTGTTGTTCTGTACGGTGTGTGCAAGAGCAAGACCTCAGTTGTTCAAAAACAACATGACAAGCTGATGATCCAACTAAACTGAATGATATCTTACTGACTACTGTACACAACTCCACCAACTGTTCTTATGTAAACTATTATTGTAACCAAATAAAGTTCCCTGACTGTGCTTTGTCTCTTTAGTGACCCCTTCCTTTTTGCAAGTCAAACTGTAGACAAAGCGATGAGATAGTGAACTAAGAGCCATTTAAAATGCCTTTCTTATAAACATAAAGCACGGGGTTCCTGAATTAATGGCTGAATGCTTTTAATAAAGGAACTCTTTTAACAAGATTTTCTTTTCTATCGGCGCATCTGGTCTCTCAGTGACAGACCAGATAAACAGTGAGTCACACGCTCCCTTGCCAAGTACCCATACCACCGTTTTCCAAAGCTCTCTCCCCCCTCATTCCATCCTAAGCCTTTCCCTATGCCTCTCTCTCTCTCACCTCACACACTCACTCTCCCAAACACACACCACTCTCACACACACACACACACACACACACACACACACACACAACACACACACACACACACACACACACACACACACACACACACACACACACACACCCACACACACACACACCACACACACACACACACACACACACACACACACCACACACACAGTTAAGTTAGTTCAACCAACTCCCCCACATAACTGTTTAGTTCTGCATTCACTCTCTCGCTAACATACTTGTAGTCTTTTTAGTTTTTCCATCCAAGTCATCTATTAAGACATACAGTATAGGCATAATTAATGTGATATAGCCTAAGCATTAATACAGTATGTGTCCTGTGTTGAACTGTGTGTTCACAGGAGGCTTTTAAGGTTCGCCGAAGAAAAGGGGGTGGCCTTCCCCGCCTTCCACTCCTCCATGGAAAGAAACACAAATGAGAAACAGAGGCAGCGAACGAACGCAGCCTTTTCCCTTCAAGCCCGCTGGTTTACAGTGACTCACATGTGAAGAATGTGGTGGGTTGGCCCATGGAGTTATTAATATCTCCTTTTCCTAGGGTCCGCTAAGTTTCCTTTAGGCTCACGAACAGGATCTAGACACTGTACCTTTATGAAAGAACTTCAACAACATCCATCCCCCTATTTGGAGAAATTCTTGAGCCAGACCTGCAGCACTATACACACACCACACCCTCTCCTGTGTATAAAGAGAGAGAAACAGAGGGGGTGTAGTGTGGAAAAAAGGCAAGTGAGGTGACATGGATTGACGAAGAACAGCAGGAATGATCAGATAGATAGATAGTGTTCTATTTTGTCTAGAAAAAAATATCCTGGCTTATTGCCAATGATGCCATATTGAAGAGTAGAATAAAAAAAATCCCCATAGCAGTTTTGAACAAAGCTCCTCTGTGACATAATTAGACAGTGATGCTGCTGAGTCATAAAACCATCTCAAACATTGGACCCCTCAAATCAAGCTACACAGTGCTGCCATAGTAACAGGGTCAAACTTGTGACAGGCCAAACATACAGCAAGGCCTCCCCACCACCTTTAGACATCCCCAACAATGAAGCTTACTCAACAGAACCCGGGGTCTCCGTGTACGTCACTGTGTGTTTACGTGGGGAATTCCTCACCAGAAAATCGTCCATGGGAAAAAAAAAAAAAAAAAAACTGAGGTCAGTAACTGTGGAGACGGGGACATCTGGTGGATGCAGGATTCCTGGCAACTCTGGATTGAAAGCGTAAGCTACAATGTCTAACTGTAGATGGCAGAGTGGAGGCATTAAAGGAGAGGTTCACACTTGTTCAAACCAACCCTGCATTCTAATACCCATACTAGTATCTGCTATTTAGTATGAAAAAAAGATTTAGGATGTCCCGATTCTTGTGGCCGATCGAGGATGGTTAGAAAGACCCGAATGTCTACTATATCCGGCCGAGATTTTAGTGTTGAAAACAAATAATCCTATTTGGGCGATTTTGACCCATAATCCCCATTTTTCAAACCAAGACTGCTGTGTATTGTGTATTTTGAAAAAGTTCCTCCTGTCTTGTCCTGTCCAAACTGGCCCTAAAGTGACATGAGTTGTTCCTTTTTGTGCCAAACAATAACAGACGCATCAGCATTACAATATGGTGTTTAACAAATAAAAGGGTTAACAAAATGTAAAGAAATATTTGGAATATTGTTTTGTTTTTTTTGCTTTTTTATATGTATTCCCTTTGAAATCAAGAACCTTTATTTATTTACCTTATATTCCTGATGGAAACGTTTTTATATAGTAGTAGTTGGCTCCTCAATTTTGACCTTTCATGTCTTAGAGGGAACAATTACAGCAACCCATAACTTTTTAATTTATGTAAATATAATGTATAACTACAGATGATAAAAATAGACTACACAAATACAATGTGATGTTACCAAAATTTTAGTTTTGTTGTTGTACCTTTATGTTTTTATATACATTTATTTTAGTGAAGATCTTTGAGAAAAATTAATTGATGTAACTGATATAATTTCTCACAAATGAGTACAGACCGTTACAATTCAAAGTTGACATTTTATTATTAATCCAAGCAATAAACAAACCACTTGAAAATATAAATGCCAAATGTATGCTCAAAATATTTCCCATTTAACTTCAGATACCTGGCATTTCTATGCTTTCAATCACTGACTCTAACCCCTTTTAACATGTAGAAACACAGATGTAAAACATATGCAAAGTGTTAGGCAAGACAGGAGGGCAAACCTAGTGTATCCCTATTAAAGAGACAAACAACATGTTATAGCAAAGATAGTCATGTAAGTGTATATAAAATATCTTTCTATTCAAAAGTCCCATTCCAAACATGTTCCATCAACTTATGACTTAGTTCTCATCCAAAACGCTGATTCAACACAGCATTCAAAAGAGAACTTAAAATCATTTTCCCCCAATTCTTTCCAACACAATCTGGAATTTTGTGCTTTAGAAACTGACATGATTTTTAACGTCTTTGATCTGCTTCATCATGTCTCCTATCTGCTGTCCCTGCTCTCTCAGGACGTCCTGCACCACCTTCTTCTGCTGCACGTTGAGGGACACCGTCGTCTTGGCCACAGGAACGTCCTTGTCCACCTGTGTCTTCTGGTATTCCATCTTCATGTTCACCTGCTTGATGCAGTTGTCCAGGTGCTTCAGCTGGTCGCAGATGGTCTTCAGCTCCTTCTTCATGTCCTTCTCGCTGTTGGACAGAATGGGCAGTTTGCTCTGGAGGCTGCCCAGCACTTTCTTCACCCGGTTGGTGGTGGCCTCCTGGCGGTATTTGGCGTCTTCGTACTTGTCGGCCAGCCTCTCTGCGGCCTCTCGTAGGCTCATCCTCTCCTCCGTGCACATGGACAGCTCCTCCAGCTGCCGGTTCTTCTGTCCCGTCAGCAGCTTGACCCGCTTCTGCATCTCTTCGCGGGCCATGTCCTGCTTCAGAATGTACTCCTCTCTGAACACCTGCGTGGCCCTGCTGAGCAGCTGAGACACTCCTGGGGCTGCGGCGAGGCGTCCTTGTTCCCGGCTTTAAGCACCAGGGGGTTGGTGGAGCCCCGTGCCGAGGATGTTGCGGATGTGCTGTTCGAAAGAGTCGTCAGCCAGCCCGCGGAGAGGCGAGCTGTCGGAGCCCAGACCCGGATGTGAGCACGAGCAGGGGAGGAGAGGGGGGGCGTATGGAGCTCAGGAGGGGAGCAGGATGCACTCGTAGGCACTGGTGATGCAGACCATAGTGGCGCCCAGGGAAAGATCGGACACAATCAAAAAGCCGTGAACCGGAGCGGACTGGCTGGTCTGGAGGGGTCTGGTGCAGAGGATGTGCTCTACGATGCAGCGCTTCTCGGCGGCTAGCTCCTGGAGACTGTCCTTGTCCTCCTCGCCCGACTGGAGGAACTTCTGCAGCTTGTTGACCCAGATGAGCCCCACGCTGTGCACGCCGCCTCGTGGGTGCAGTGGTACCGGTGCTGACACAGCTGGTCCCGGTGCAGCCGTATGGGGCAAGTGAAATCAAACTCTTGGAGCTCTTCGTCCTCTGCCGTCGCTACTTTGAGGGTGAGCTCCAGTTCGACACATTCAAACACATACAGAGCCGGCACCGCGTCCGTGCCCTGAATCCACTTCTCCACCGCCCGGGTCTCCTCCTCTTCTTCCGACTCGAGCACCACACAGTGATACAGCGTTCCTGTTTCCGTGGCGATGACCAGGATGCTGGGGAAACACGGCAGGCACAGAATGGCACAAGCGTCGTAGCCGTAGTTATCCTCCGCCGCTGGATACATGGGCAGGGGTCCCACGGGTTTAGAAAGACTCACCCCGTTTGACTGGCTCGTGTAGCTCAGGTAGGTCTCCCCGTTCTCGTAGAGGATGTACAGCGGGTAGACGAAATGTTCTTTGGAGGACTGTCCTGCTAGTTTACGCGGAGAGGATGAAATCGGCCCGAAGTCAAAGGCCACCGCTATCTCACCCAGAGACGCTGCGAATGAGCGGGTTGGAGGATGGACGCTGCTGTCATCTTCAGACTGCGACACAGACAAGACTTTGGCCACCGTCTGGGGCGATTTCAGGCTGTAAAACCTGATGGTGTTGTCGGATGTCAGCAGCACCAGATGGGGCTCGTCCGTCTCGCTGGGGTACCATGCCGCCTGACGTAGATTCACGGACGGGGAGCTGGTGAAGAAGCGCTCCGCCACCGGTATGGTCTTGCAGTTGATATCGCTCCTTCCGCCCTCAAACTCGGACCTCTTGCCCCAGCGCTGAGGCAGCTCCAGCACCGAGACGCCCCTCTGCCCGACCAAGGCAACATGCTGCTGCGTGGGACTGAGCAACACATGGCACACGTCGAATAGCGGAGGGTTAATGCACAGCAAGGTTTGATAGTTCCCGCTAGTATCGCCACTCTCATCCGAGTTTAGCTGTCGCAGGTTCGTGGTGTAAAACACGCGGTCGGCGTCGTCCCACACAAAAAAGTCCCCCCCAAACAAAAGGTGAGGTTTTTAGTTATCCCCCTTTCATTTGAGTGTCGGTCCAAATCCAACTTTACCCGTATTCTTTGGAAAATACCGTGGTTTGGTAAGTCATTCAGCCAGCGTTCAGCGCCGAATGCCGCCATCTTGATGTGCCGTCTGTTGGTTTCAGGGGAAACGGTCCATGGCAACCGCGAGTGTTTTACGACGTCATTTAACGTAAACCGTCGGCCGGTGTCGTATATTTTGCAGAATCACCATGGCGTTGAAAGAGACTGCGGGACTGTACGAGACACTCAAAACAGAATGGAACAAGAAAACCCCAAACCTGAGCAAATGTGGTGATCTCCTGAGCAAGCTGAAGGTACAGTAGACGTGTGTGTTTTCGATTTTAAGAGTCGAACAAGGAAAACTGCCTTTTTAGAAGCGTCAGCGCCTTTAGCAAATGTAGCTAACGTTGCTATCCTAGGCTAGCCATGCTAATGTGTGTGTGTTAGAGTTGACTTACTATGAAGTAAACTTTGAAAACATACAATGGTATTGCTCTTGTGGGATACAAACATCGAGTTTCTATGAGCCACTTGTGTTTTTAGTTTGTGAGTGTGTTTTATTCAATCGCTTTGAGATTTGTGTCAGGAAGCAAATCATCACGGCTAGTGTTGCTAATGTCAATGTTATTTATTGTACGACTACTGTCAGAGAGTTTTAACTCTCAAATAAACATTTGAATGACAGTTGAACGAGACTGCCCTCGAACATTAGCTATTGCCTGCTATCAATTTACATCTCTTAATAAAAGCTGTTATGTATGATAAAGGATTTATTTAAATATTTTTTATAAATCAGTAAAAAGTTCCTTTTATTTATCTCAAATACAAAGATAGATCCGGCTTCCGACAAAAACGAAAAAAAACACAAAATCATCTACTACTTAAAAAAAACAGTAATGCTAGAGATTCAAAAATATTTTAAATATTTAATTATAAATAAATGAAAAACAATATGACACAAGAAAAAGGCTTTCAATGCTTCTGGTAGAATCTATTCTAGTTAATAAAGAGGGACTTTTGGTTGATTCAAGGTGACATGTTATTATTTGCTTCAGTTTTGTATTTTGAATGACCTGAAATAGAAATATAACAAACCAAACTAAACAATTTTCTTTTCTTCAATCTTCTCCCAAGATTTCGTTACTGGAGCTGAACTTTTTACCTACCACTGGGTCCGCGCTCACCAAGCAGCACTCATCTTAGCCCGTAAGTATATGTGGACAGACAATATTCATTATAATCATGGCCTAGTGTTTTTACTCAACATCATTGTAAATGAGGGTCGACATCATTTTAAATTAGGGTCACCCCTCAATAAAAAACAAAAATGAAATGAAATGTTTGGCAAAGTAATCACTCAATATATCTGTTATTAAGACATATTTGTTTCTGTGTGTGTTTCAGGTGATGTCCTTGAAATTGGAGCGTTGTGGAGTATCCTCAAGAAGGACATCCCATCCTTTGAACGATACATGGCCCAGCTAAAATGTTACTACTTCGATTACAAGTAAAGTCACCTTTTAGTTATTTATGCTAAATAATAATAATACATTTTATTTGTAATGCATTTTGCACTATAACTAAATCTCAAAGTGCTACAGAGAAGTAAAAGAAAAAAAAAAAAACAAGTGGGTTATTGTTATACACGGCTCACTACGTTTTTCTAATAACATTTTTTTTAAAAATCTTTGTCATTTAGGGAGGAACTGCCAGAAGCCGCCTACATGCACCAGCTACTGGGACTGAACCTGCTCTTCCTGCTCTCACAGAACCGTGTGTCCGAGTTTCACACAGAACTGGAGAGACTGAGCGCAAAGGATATTCAGACCAACGTTTACATCAGGCACCCAGTGTCCTTAGAGCAGGTAGCGCTATTTACTGCAATTATTTGCCTAGTTCCCTCCATAATACATTATTTTGGTTCTTGATAAATGCAGGGCTCTGTGGAATCCATTAATTACTTATAACATTAACACTGTCAATAACGTGTTTAGTAAATACCAACATCTCAAGTTCCTCGTTTCCTTTTCAGTATTTGATGGAGGGAAGCTACAACAAGGTATTTCTGGCCAAAGGCAACATCCCTGCAGAGAGCTACACCTTTTTTATAGATATTCTGCTCGACACAATCCGGTAAGAATCAATAAACCGTGCTTCTCATTTTTTTACACTTTTTGATTTTAAGCATTTTGCAGAAAAATTATATATTTTTCTTCTAAAGATTGCTTCAACTAAGGCTGTGACCTTTTTTAATTGCAGTGATGAGATCGCCGGTTGCATAGAGAAAGCATATGAGCAGATCCAGTTCGGTGAAGCCACCCGTGTGCTTTTCTTCAGTACCCCAAGGAAGATGACAGATTACGCCAAGAAGGTTTGTATATTTTGATTTAGTATAAATTCTATGTAGAAGAAGAAAGAAGTAAACATTAGATTTCTGCAGACACAATTTCAAAAAGTTTTTGTATTATTTGTATATAATAATAGGGAGTTTAATCTTGTGAAAGCAAATGTCCTTCCTAGATTCTTGCCTACAAAGAATAATATTGCCAAGGCTGAGTTGTTCTTTTAATGTCATTTCAGCGGGGATGGAGTTTGAGCCCTGAAGGCTACTACTCCTTCAGCAGTCAGCAGCAGCGGACAGAAGACGTGAACATCCCCTCCACAGAGCTGGCAACGCAGGTCATCGAATATGCACGACAGCTGGAAATGATTGTGTAATCCGCCCCCAGGAACACACTCCACCATGTACAGACGCACTCAGACACACACACACACACACACATACACGCAGGCAGGCCATCCAGTTTACATATACTCAGCTCCAATGCAGTTCGCCTGAGGAATATGACTTCATTTGTTGCCCATGACTCAAAAAAATCTATCAACATGTATTTTCCCTGTTTTCCTTACACATGTCATTTGCTTTAATTTTAAAAGATTGGCAGCAAAACTAAAAGATGGCCAGTGTATATCCAGCTGTAGTGACAGTAAAGGGTTTAAATGTTGGTTAATCATTTTATCCAAGATTCCATCTGTCCAACATTAAAAGTTGAGTTTTTCAATGGATCATTCCCAGCTGATAACACTAGTCCAGCAACTACATTTAATTCCCTTCTGGCTTAATTACAACCACCACCCTGCAACTTTGCCTTCCTGTATCACACAAAACTACGGACACAATTGAACCCCCCCCCCCCCCCCTTCCCCCACATCTATTCAAGCCAACTCTTGCTGTATAATACAAACTTGATTTTGCTCCTGCCTTGTATCCTAGCGAGGGGCCTTTGAAGTTTGTGAGTGTTTTCTAAATGGTAATGCCTCTTCCCCCCCTCCCCACCTAGATAGTTTGTAATCCAGTTGATCTTACAATGCAAATCTTTGTCTGCAATAAATGATTCAGAAAATAAAACTTTTTGAACTGACTGTGCCTTTTTCATTTTTTTTTAACACAACTTTAAACATTCATACGAAGAAGTAAGTAGCCTCATGTGCAAGAACTTCACACATTTCAAAATGTTAGTTATTTACTTGACAAATACTTTAATCTTCTCTCAATGGAGGAACTCTCGTCGGCCCTGCGTCTGTCTCAGGGCTAAGCAAGCTGCCAGTCTGGCTGTGGTGAACCAAGCAGGCTCACTCGAGAACTTGTAGCTTTCATCGTACCTGTGGATGAGATGCACAAAGATGTAACTCACTGACCTTAACCAATATTATATGACAGAATAAAGGAACTTACAAGAAAGAACAAAAAAAAAAGTTGTGCTGATTTTCTAAATATTAGATTGTATATAAGTTTCTCGAAAACATGTATATAAATCGTCTTGATAGTGTAATGTCTAATGTGTAACTCACCTATTTGGAAGCCAATCGTACCCCCCATGAGATAATGCGGGTGTGATGTCGTCTGGCTCCTGTTCTACTTTCTCAACCTGGCCATTCATTTCATCGATCTCTTCTTTGGTAGGGAAGGTTCTCGTATATTTCTTGGGTTTGGTTCGAGGTAACTCTTTGGGTGGGCTTTTTTCCTTTCGCCTAACAGCGGGATCTGGAGGAAAGTATGCTTCAAGTACCGGGTTTTGTGGACCAGCTGGTGAAATGTCTTCCGTTTCCATTACTGGGCCCTCTTGTGGACGTATTTTGACGTTGACATTGCCACCAGTTTCATCTTGGTCCGATTCAGGTGTATAGTTGGTAACACACAGTTTCTTGATAAGTTCATCTTCCTTGTCAATGCAATCTTGCTTCTGTGAATTCCTTTGCCCGTCCGTGACTGTATCTTTAGCCGTTTGTTGAGGCCGGGCCTTTAACTTCTTGGCCAGTTTTTCCCTGAGCCTGTGTTTGGCGGTGTTGGTGCGGCTTCGCTCTGATTTGGCCCACAGTCGTTCGCGTTCCATGGCCTTGCTTCTCTTCGCTCTGGCCCTCGCTTCTCTGCGGAGAATGTTTTTTTTAATGACGCCTCTGATCATCTCTCTGCACTTACGATGCACCACTTGTATTTTGGAGGTGGGACGTCCTGGTTGCTCATTGAACCCGAAGCTAGGTAGGTCAACAGATAGATGCGCATATTTTATAATAATAATAATAATAATAATTTTATTTAAAGGCGCCTTTCACGACTCAAGGACACCATACAGTCAGAAAAATATACAGTACAATCAATTGAATTAAAAACAGTTAAAATAAAATAAAATTTTAAAGAGTTTTACATGTCACACATTGCTGATGTCATTGTTAAATCATGTTAAAAAAATTAATGTAAACTTTCTCAAATGTATTTATGCATTCAAAGAACTGACCTCCATTGCTCACATGGTGAAGCAGTATTTGCCTCATGTGTGTTCCTGTGCTTCGGCTTCTGCTCTCTTGGTTCCTCATGGTGAGAGTTGGCTTGTGTCACCTCTATGTTTCCCGGTTGCTGTTCTGGTGATGTAGTCTTTCTCCGGTACCGTAGAGGTTTTAACTTTGGCCTCGCTTCTATTAAAGGACTTGACGGCACCAGAAACAAATGTTCAATTTCATCCTGAAGGTGCAGAGTTTGAAATTGTCCTTCAAGTATCTCCACAGAGGCTGGTCTTGAAGGTGGAGCATGTTGGAGTTGCATTGGGTTTTCAGTACTTTTCTCTTTCTCTTTAGTTTTAGGTTTTTCTCTGTTTTGATGGGCATCAAAAGCAAGGTTTACAATACCATTGCAGGTTAGTACTGGACTTGTGTTGACAGTGTTGCTAAAGCTAAAGCTAGTCTGCCTTATACCAGCTGATTCTTTCGACGTCCCATTTTCAATTTCCTTATTGAATGAGTGCTTTTCCTTTAGTCTCCACTTTTTGGACTGTTGAATCCCCATCCTTTCCTGCAAAATATTAGTGGTGACATTAGCAGACTTAATATATATATATATATACGTCTGGAAAAATGTTATATTTTGCTAAATGTCAACAAATCAATGACTAAAAATGGGCCAAAACACATAAATGAACTGATACTACCAACACGTTTAGTTTGTGTGTCCAAAGACTGAAATAGCTTATAGTCATCTGTGCTTGATACAATTTTTTTTTAAACTATTAATGAAAAACATTTCTCTGGGTGATATGATAATTCACACAAATCCTATTTGATCTAAATGTGGAGTCAATCCTACATACTCTATCTTGCCGCCATAACTTGAGAGCCACAGACATGGTAAGAAAGTCAGAAAACATTAGGAAAACAGACTAAAACTTTGTTAGTTTTGGTGTTTTCATGGTTTGTGAACAATAATAAAATTGTATAACACGGTCACCATCTTATTTTGAAATAGGAGATCTAAAGGTGCAAAGAAAACACATTTTTAATTTAATTGGTTTTGTAAAGACCCCTAGATAAATAGTCTACTACTTGCTACACACTACTTTATCTCTGCTAAGAAACGTGTTATTAGTCAAGTTGAATCAGTGGTTGCTGACAGGTTTATGGATTCAAATAGTCTGTCTTACAGTATTTTGACCAGGACATGGTAAATAATCAAAGAATAAATTATTGGCCTAGTTATAGTGAAAGTGAAATTTTGGAATGAAATTATTTTATTTCAGGTCATCATGCACAAGGTAAATCAAATTTGATGTAACACTTAGGACCTAGTTTAAAAATTGACACTCAACCTACTTTAACTTAACATTATCAGCTCACTTTACTTAAAAACAAGCAGAAATTGCGGCCAGATAAACTTACCAATGTGTTCGGCCAGACGGTCTTCGGGGAAGTTTGCAGATTAATGGACACATTTAGTTTACAAATGAATTTTGACGTAACGACAGCAACGGTCGTCAAAACAATGCAAACATCCGCATATTGCAAATAACATTGATATAGAACATAACTGTTCTTTAGATCATAATAACTGTTCTATGCGGAACACAACCGTTCTGTCTAGGAAGCTGCTGCGTTGTTTCGTCATAACACGCTCTTCATTCAATAATGATAGGCCTACTGGAAATGCTATTTTAACGGATGTAATCCAAAAATTGTGAAAATATGTCCTATGTCCTATAGGTAACCATACCAACTCACCTGTCAATCAGTTATTTAGCCTTATTACATTTTTAATGTTGAAACATCTTTTGGCGCAAAGATCAATGACCACAGCCTAACATTAAATCATGATTTTCTAACTTTAAAGGTGCAGTGTGTAATATGACATCATCAAGAAAGTTCTAGAATGCAACACTCCCTGGGTAACCCCACCCCTTTCGAATAATAACAGAAGCTACAGTGGCCTTCAAGGACAACAACAATTCTAAATTTTAAACAATGCTCCTGATGACATTCCAACTATGACACTTTCAAGATGGCGGCACTAGGCCTTGGTCCAAAATATGCAGAAATATGGACATATATGAGACCCTTTCTAAGGGAAAAAATAATAATTAAAAAAAAAAAATTCAGCTATTATGCACTAAATTAAATGTACTTATGGATATTATTATTACTTTCTACAAAATCTGCTAGGAAATAAAACCCAAAATTCTACACACTGCAGGTTTAAATTGTATTGACATTAAAACGCTGTCCTTGGTGCTGAAATAGGCCTATATGCTAAAGTCCTCAAATGGCCATCGCATTGTAGGCTACATGCTAATGGCATAGGGCTACCCATGTGTGAATGAAAGCAGGGTTGAATAAAGCAAAGTGTAATAGCCTATGTGTTGTTGATCCACGTGAGGGAATTCCCCTTTGAGTTTGTCGCCTTGCCAGGGTCTAGAGTGCCACACTGGAAGTCACGGAGCAACACTTGGACCAGGACGATTCCCGGTATAGCTACTATAACATCAGTTTAAAATATTGTTCAGGTCAGGAACAGACTGTGTAAAGTGAGGTAAGCCTCTTTAACGTTAAATTCGCATTAACGGGCGCAGGAATGGACTATAATAGCAGTAGCTAGCGTTGTGACATAGCCACTGAAAAAACTAAAATAAGGCATAGCCAATAAAAAACACGGCAACATGGTAGGCTATATCGTTGTGCCCAGTAAAAAAATCATGAAATCTTATATTTTCGCGTTAATATCATCAATTTATTTAAAGATTATTTTTGGTAATCGGAAAAGGTGGGCTCGTCCGGGATTTGAACCCGGGACCTCTCGCACCCTAAGCGAGAATCATACCCCTAGACCAACGAGCCGTGTCACCGATGCGGATGGTGCTATAATAAATACCCTCCAACCTATTTCGGCCTTTTGGCGGCACCCGTGGATTCTTTAGCTAAAACTCCCTAAACCGTTTCCCATTCATTCCCTATGGTAGTGCTAAACCACTACGGATGTAATATATTTTCGGCCACTACTGGGATTTGGGGGGCGCTGTTGTCCCCGCCCTCTCTCTAAACTGTTACAGTTAATTCTCTATGGTAGTTGTTTAGAGCTCCACTTCCGCCTTCTCTCTCAGTCACTTTTACTACCGTGTGGGTTTCGCTGTGTGCAGACTTTACTGATAAAAGGTAAGCTATCTACATTTTGAAGTAATACTTCGGTGAATTAAACAATGGACGATGTACGAATGTGCAGTGATACTTTCTGTCGCCGATGGCAGACGTTGTCCCGTTTCCGTGAACGAGATAACAGTTGCTCGGTGGAGATGTAATAGTAAACAAAACCGCGACATTTAGCCACTGAAAGTTTGTCTTAACACTGTGATTACCCTCCGTGACATTTACTGAGGTTAATAGATGTTTAAATATGCCGGTAAAAGTTAAAAACGCTGTGTGTTTCTTTACACAAAAATAGCGGAAGATAGCAGAGACTAGACTGTGAATGAATGCAAATGCTTCATCTCAAATGTGAACAGGACGACTGTATACGGTACATGTACCGTATACAGTCGTCCTGTTCACATTTGAGTTTGTGTTACTGCTTCCATTCTCCATTTTATAACGTTATCAGAAGGTGAACAAAGCTTTGAACGCAGGTCTTCACTTTATCCCCATTTTGAATGGCTATTTCATTCATTTTTAGCCTATATAGCAAACCACTCTGTGAGGGGGTTTCATACTGTTTCATGTTATGTAGCCTACATGACAGGCCTACCTACCATGCTTTATTTTACTACACCATATACGTTTTTATAATAGCCTATGTTTAGGCAATGTTGAGAGGTAAATAAATGCTGTAAATTAACTCCAAATTAAAGATTACAATCTCAGCACAAGTTTAAAAAAACTACAATAGTGCTCTGATGTCTGAGATGCCCAAAAAGACAATGTACACATTGGCCTACAGTAGTTGTTACTTAAGTCATTTGGGAGAAAGAAAGGCAGACCTGTAATTACAATCTAGGCAAATATAGTGATACTATGCAGACAGTAAAAGTGCTGGGGACCTTCTTATTTGTATTTATTTATACATAATAATGCCTGTAACATATGATAAAGGTAACACAGACGGTCATCACAGCTCCAGGTGTGTGATATTAACCTGTATTCACATTGTAAAATGTTTGATGTACTGTCTTTATAATGATACAGCTTTATTGCAGATACATGACCATATAACACATCATACAGTATACATAGTATACAAAAGGAAATACATAAATACATACAAATTGCATATTGGCCTTTAGAATAAACAGGCTATTTCACCAATGCTGTCTTAACCTTGGAAGTGTATCTATAGCAGCTTTTCAGAGGGCTGACTAGGGCTTCAATTATGTTGTTGTCCAGGCGACACATACAACTAAACATCAGTTGTCTTAAGAGTGCCTCACAGGTGGTTGGCACAAACAATTGACTGGCACTATGGGCAGCAAGTAACCTCATTGCATCATTGTATGCTACCTTGAACCTCTGCATACTCTTTCTTTACAGTTCGACCACAACTGAGCAGTATATAACGGTGTGATGTAGGTTCTAAACAGAGAGCACTTCACAGTCACAGCACATAGAAAACTTCCTTATAAACATGTTAGCTTGAGAATAAACTGTGTAAAGTGTCAATTAATATTTTTTCCTGTTAAAAATAATGAAATGTTTAATATTTCTTTACAGAACGTCTGTTCTACTGAGCCGTCTGCAGCAACCACTGAACCTCCGCTGTCACTAAATGCAGAGAGAGCTCAAAGTAAGTATTTACATGTTACTGATTTGGTTGCCTAAGACATGATATGAAGTCACATACAAAATCTTAAACGTTTGCTGGGTCTTGATTCTTGTCCGACTAGGTCCGCCGGCTGTGCCCCTCCTCCACTTCCTTCCTGTGGCTGTGATGTCAGACCGTGCTGTGATGTCAGACCGTGCTGCTCACAACAGTAGAGAATACCTGGCTCTCTGGATGGCTCCACCCCTGTGTGCAACCTCATGAAGATGTCCTGCGGTCCAAATCCTGTGCACTTTCTTTTTTCTATTCTACATACTGCAGCTGACCATAAAGAGTACATAGTTGGCATGCAGTATGCTACTATTGGGAAGTACTTATACTTCTAAATGTTGTCGTAACATAGTGCCTTGGACTTGACTCTGTTGCTTGTATATCTGTCTCATCGCTGTTTGTTTTTCTCTGGGAGGCTCAGTCCATGTGATGTCTCTTCCGCTGTGTAGATTGATTGTGGGTCAGAATCTCCATAAAGCTGCTGGTTTGCACACTGAAAATTACTACAGGTTGTAGTAGGACATCTGGGTATTTTTCGGCATGCTGCATCTGACATCATGTATTGGGACAGGCTAAATCTTTACACAGAAGATCTTATATTGAAAATAGTCTTTTTTAATGTAATTATTCTCTTTTATTTCAACCTGATGTGGATTCTTTATTTTATAGCCCCTTAATAATGTATCAGCGAGTATTTCATATAATGTGTGAAAGGATTTGATAGAGTTGATTTATAGCATTGTTGTTGTGTGACTCTTTGTTTGTTGAAATCCAGCTGTCATTGTTGTGAAGATGTTTTAATAAACAACTCATTTGATCCATTTATGTCTGTGTCAAGTAAATAAAGTATATTGATCATTAAATATATTGGGTTTGAAAAATTGTTGCATTTTAAACATGTTACACATAGAATCAAAGGTTTTTAATATTATTGGTTGATAGCATTGATAATTCTGCATTTAAATGTCCAGTGTAGTTTTAGTGTTTTATGTCAATACAATGAATTTTAGTTATTTATTCTGAAGTTCTAAAGTTCATCTTTTGTCTGAACTGGGATTTGAACCTGGAAACTTTGAGTGATTTGGCCCGTAAGTCAGCAGGGACAGTGCTGCAATTTCATTGGCTGTCAGGCTGTGCCCACTTGCCTGCTGGAAAATCAGTGCAATTCCTGCTCTAAATGTAGAGATAAGCTACTAGTTTAATGTTGACTGTCGAGTCATGGAGCACTGTTTTGAAGAAGAACAAAAAATAAAACAGTAGCCTATCACTATTATGTTTTTTCCTGCAATGAAATATCTTATCAGGTTTATTATATAGCCTAGCCTACGGATTTTTGAAGTAAGAACCACAAAGTAACATAACATGTAACGTATTCCCAAGAACGAACTATTAGGCTATTCAAACAAACCGATTAACTAATAAATAATGATAACTAATTAATGGTAGCGTTTTTTTAACGTAGTCTTCCGCTGTCCATGGTGCTGAAAGCTTTTTCGCTGCCAGCACCAACCCTATAGGATACCAGGACAATGACAGGTGATGGGCAACTTCATAATTTAGCCTATAAAGTTAAGAATGAAATAGTAAGCATATAGGGATTACAACAAACAGCCATGCTTGTGAGTGTGTAATTCAAATACTTTCAAATACGCAAAGAAGGACATGCTTTATTGGACCTTTATGTAATGTTTGATTCATAGAAAACTAGTTTGATCAGGGGATCAACTGGAGGTCATTGATAAATTTACCCATCTTTTCATTCACTCACGTCACTGCATAGGCTAGCTAGGCTATACCAGCAACTTAGTGCTCAACTTCAATCATCTAAAATCACATGGTTGTACTGTAATGATGACACAAACCATAGGATATAGCCCACCTAAGGCCACCAGGCTGTCAATGATTAAAAGTGCGGATGTGTTGGCACAGGGCAGGTAGAGTGAGAGAGGGAATAGGCTAAGCGAGGGAGTCATTGAGAGAGAGAGAGAGAGAGAGAGAGAGAAGAGAGAGAGAGAGAGAGAGAGAGAGAGAGAGAGAGAGAGAGGAGAGGGAGGGAGGGAGAGAGGGAGGATGCTGCCAGCGGAAAATGGCTGCTGCAACCTCAAGCCTATCCTGATACACCGAGACGACATCAAGGTGGAGAGAGAGAGAGAGCGCGAGGGCAAGAGGGAGAGAGGAAGAGAGAGAAAGATTAGGAAAATGAGAGGAGATAGAGTGAGAATGTGAGTGTGAGAGTGTTTCCTGAAAGGAGGATACAAAGAGAGAGAGAGGAGGAGAGGAGACCCTGGGGTGGGCTGCTGCAAGCGGCGGGCAACACCGAGCCATGGAGGGCGAGTAAGTCCTTACATTTTCATTTTTAACATTGCACAATAGCCTATATTCAGCTATTCGCCAAAAACGGGTAGAGAGTTACGCCACCGCCATCAATGTTAGAACACCAGCAGTCCAGCATCATGCACTGTCTATTATCAACTCGGTGGCTCTCTACAATTTAGCAGGCTGCCGGGAATAAAAACACCATTACGTAGTCTTCTTGAATCAACAGCATACACCCCGTTTCCGATATATATCCAATGCCAGTGTGTGATAAATGTTAAGCCACCTTACATGTGGACCTGTGCTTTTAAGACGACTGGCTGGCACTCAATTAAATAATAATAATAAAGAATGCATATCAAACAAACAACAGACGCTATGCAACAATTCAGAACTAAATGCGTGGCTGGCGATTGGTAAAAAAAAGAAAAAAAAGAAACAGTCACGAAATCAGTCAATGTGTAAAATGTATGGGGGGGAGAGAAAGGAAAAAAAAGCGAAATATGGCGAGTTTGGAGCGAGCGTCGCGTCATTCAAGAAATGGCTACACAGTAGAACGAGGGAGGGATGAATGCGTTGTGATTTTTATCAACGTGTCTCGGGGTTTCATTATGATTTTTTAAAGCCAAACTTTATGAATGAAATGTGATTTTTTTTCTCTCGCTCATCCTCATCCTCACCCCTCCTCTCTTCCCTTCCCTGTTCTAATCGGCCCCCTCCCCCATCCATCTCTCGCTTCCTCTCTCCATCCTCTCTCTCACCCACTCCATTCCTTTTTCCACACGCGATAGCATTGTATTTTAGGCCCTGATAAAATATCCCGGCGAAATATTATCTATAGAGGCTCTATAACGCCACAGTCAGTCAGTGCGATGCTGCGAATCCAATGTCTCGCTCTCTGTCTCTGTCCCATTCATAAAAAAATATAACTTAATTTCGGGGTGTGTTAATGAGTGCGTGCAGCAGGGGCGGAATGGAGAAAAAGGAGCGTCTGGAAAAATAATTGCAACAATTAAAATTTGGCGAAAGTGTGATTTAGAAGAGGGGGAAAAAAATCATTGTTAAGGCTACATTCACATGGCGAACTGCGGTGCTGAATTATTCAGCCGATGCATGGGCGAGGGCAGAGCTTGTATTTTTTTTTTTTTGCAAGAATGCCGGGGCCTCTGATGGCGAATGGGTGCGTTCATTGATACATCTATCTGGGAAACACTCATTCTTCATCCTCCCTCCCTCCCTCCCTCCTCCTCCTCCCATTTGGCCATTTCTCTCTCCCTCTAAACGCTGGCTTTCTGTCTATTTCTATCCATCCATTCGCTCCATACTTCCTTTATTCTCAGTTCATATCCTATACAGTCAGTAGCATGCTGAACATCCAAATGCTTACATGCTCCTTGATACAGATATAATAATCCAGATGTCTCGTTGTTTTTCCATATTTGTTTGTATTACCTTAACATTGTTCCTGTGTGCTTTGATAGGCTATGGTTTGAGCTGTCATGTTGTAAAGCCAGTCTGTTCTGTTCTTCTTTGTGTGATTTTTCATCATGCAATGTTAGTTCAACAGAGCAGAAAGCAGTTGCCTCGCCATCTCATGCAATCACCACACTGACATTTGTAACTGCACTATTCTATTGTATCGAAGTTGATCTATAAGCTCTATAACTGAATTATTCTCGCTAGACTATTTATATATGAGTATACGATTACTATTATGCCTATTTTAAGGTAACTATTTGTTTTATGACACTGATTCATTTTAAGATATGTATTATTTTTGGACCATTAGGATGCTGCTACATGGAATTCTGCTAAACTAAGTTTTGTTGTATCTATCTATCTATCTATCTATCTATCTATCTATCTATCTATCTATCTATCTATCTATCTATCTATCTATCTATCTATCTATCTATCTATCTATCTATCTATCTATCTATCTATCTATCTATCTATCTATCTATCTATCTATCTATCTATCTACTATCTATCTATCTATCTAATCTATCTTCTATCTATCTATCTATCTATCTATCTATCTATCTATCTATCTACTCCTTTTCCAAGTGAATGAATGACTGTGCGCATCAGTAAGTTAATGTTTATATTTGTTGTGTGTGTGTGTGTGTGTGTGGTGTGTGTGTGTGTGTGTGTGTGTGTGTGTGTGTGTTGTGTGTGTGTGTTGCATGTGTGTTGTGTGTGTGTGTGCACGTGTTGTGTGTGTGTGTGCGTGCGTGTGTGTGTGTGTGTGTGTTTCAGTGTGTGTGCATCATTGCGTTGTTTACAGTTTTTCTCAGTTGCTTTGGTGCTTTTCTCAGATCAGAATGAAAATTCTCATAACTATTAGTTCAACCTCCGCAACATTTAGTCATTTGAGCACATCATAGTAGCAATTTCTCCTTCCTCTGAACACATTGCAAATGCTTTTGGACATGTATCAGTTGCTTTCATACAATTCTCTGCTGTTTTATAACATTGTCATTTGCTTATGTCATGTCAGTCAAAATGAACTATACTTATCGATGCTGAATAGTCGTTCCCAATAAAACTAATAGTCTTCATTTCATTGCTTGAGTCATTACATACAAAATTGTTGAATTAGTAATCAAATTCTGTCAAGCTAATTTTATACTTTTCTTTATCATAGATACTTTCCTCGCTGCATTGCAAGGGATAATATCCGTTGTGATGTAGATGAAAATATGTGGCCAGACAGACAGGAACGTCTGGATGTGCCAGAATGATTTACCTATATATGTTCAGTTACAATATGTCCTGTTATATTGTTCACATTTGTGCACAGCTCTACCAAAAGGGTGTTTTTTTATGTTTGTTCTAAATAAGTGACTGAAGTGTATTTTTCTTTTGCACAATGCTGTAGAATTGCAAAGAGCATATACAGTAAAAATATGAAACATCATACGTATTCAGTGTCTTGTACTCACTTACTCCCCTAACTACAGCAATGTGTAACTTTACTGTAGTTTTCAAATGGCTGTACAAGTAGTGTATAGTGCTGTCTTGAGCATTTTCAGGTAGTGTCACCGAGGTCTGACCTTTTTTTTGCATTGGAAAACACTGAGAGAATAAACTGTCATAATGAAAACATGACAAAGCCATTTGACTGTCTTGTTCATAAACGATGGTGTCAAGACTTCTCATTTTGATGACACTGGCAGTTTCATTGACATGAATACTTGCTTTTGAGGAATAGACTATCCATTTTGAGCAAGTGACGTACTTTTGCAGGTTATCCACTAGGTTTTGCAGTTTGCACTAATTGTTTTGAGAAATGCACTAACTGCTGTGCAAATGTTAATAGTGAGGTGAGAAAAGCACCAAAGCGACTGAGAAAAACTGTAATCAGCCCGGGCCTCTGCTCTCTCTCTTTCTCTCTCTCTCTCTCTCTGTGTGTGACAGTGTACGTGTTCGTGCAGTGGTGATGACACGTGATGACTCCAGTGGCGGTTGGGTGCCCCTGGGGGAGGCGGCCTCAGTCATGTGGTCATATGTAAGGGGCGGAGCCAGGAGGGCCGGGGCCGCCGAGAGTACATCATACGTGGAGAGAGGCTACGAGACCGAGCAGTGAGTGTGTGCGTGTGTTATGGCTGTCTTTGGTGCCACGTTGCCCCTCAAACAATACACCTAAAGACCTGTATCTATAGATCCATGTTAAAGGTGCTTTCAGTGATTCTGGAGAACACTTGGTACAAAATCTCTTTTGGTCAAAATCACCTTTTGTCAAAATCACTTTCTGTCAAAATCAGTGAATATCTGCTCACGATCTTCTACCTGTCTGTACAATGTGTGCATAATGTTGATACACAGCCTATGCTCTGTAGGCGGGCATGAAGCTAGCTTTGGTGGGCGCCTTTCTTTTCATTTACATACCCTTTTTTCACATGCCAGTTTACAGAGCCTAGGCTGTGTGTTAACGAGGAATAATTCACTGATATTGACAAAAAAATAAATTATGACTACAAGGTTTTTTCCAGACTCACTGACTCCACCTTTAAGTGAAGGCATGATTTGAGGAGGGGTATGCATCTTGGTTGGAAAACTAACTTCTTATGTTGCTGGGCTTTGTGTCTGTAGCCGGTGTTGGAGTGTGCGGTGCAAAGGGGGTTAGTGTACAACAAGGTGAACCCCATCTTCCATCACTGGCGAGTAGAAGATCGAAAGTTTGGCCTTACGTTCCAGAGCCCTGCCGACGCCATCTCCTTTGAGAAAGGGCTGCAGACTGTCTTAGACAAGCTGGACAGAGGTAGAGATACTCAAGCCACATGTAAAAAGTGATTTCAAAAAAGTTGAATTTGTTATCTAGCAAAGATGATATCATCCAGTTTTGGGGACGCTACTTTGCAAACTACCAATGACTTCACACTAAAATAAGTTGATCTACAGCAAAGCTACCCGAGGGAGAATTCTAGTCGGGTTAACTAAATGTACTTAGAAAGATTTGTTCAAAGTAGTTTGTAAAGAATTATCAAATTGACAATGGACATAATGTGATATGAAATTATAACAAAATATAGTACAAAGAAGTCACATGCCTGCAAAACATGCCACTGATTTTATAGTAGAAAGCAAAAAGCGACAATTTGTTCTTCATAGGTCATACTGTGTACATGAACCAAACAACTTCTAAATAACATTTGTTAAAACGTAAACAATTAAAAAAATACATTTTTTAAACTGTAACCAAATATTCTCAATCCAGCTTCCTAGAAGGTGAATAGCCCTTAGATCTGAACTCATCCTAAATAAAACAGTCCCATCTGGACTCTTCACAAGGACACAATTACAAGGAACATTTTTGTTGTAAACTAATCTAGATCTTCTATTATCTGGGGCTCTTCAATGTGGGTTCAATTAAGATAAACATTCAATCCTTTCCTTGTATGGCCCAACATGTTTTGTAACTTGTAGTTTCAGTACACAAACATGATACAACAAGTAATGTACTACTAGAATCTCTACACAAACATGAATGTAGGTGAACTACTAGCAATCTACTGCAAAATGTAGTAATCACATAGAGTTCACTACTTATTTATTTATTTATTCAACCCCCTATTTATACTCGAAAGATCATTGAGGTGTGACCTCATTTGCAATGACGTCGAGTCAAACAAATGCAAAGCAAAAACAACAATAGATACACAATATACAATGCAAATAAATCAAAAATACAGCAACGGATAAAGAGAAAAAAAAAGACAATTTACTTCCGCACATTGCTTAAATCCTCTCTCTCTCCGTGTCACTAAGGCTCTGACTCGCCCTCGTCATCAACACCGGAAGAAGCCGACACGGAGGATGACGGACAAGCTGTGAGTATCTGGGCCGTTTGAGTAATCGCTCTCTGGAAGGCTGTTGGTGTTGTTTACAGTGCCATTGGGCCACAGTGCAGTTATTGTGGGATTACTTCATTTGAAAATAATATATATTCCTAGTTTTATTTCTGTTTTCTCGGCTCATTATACAGCTCTGGAAAAAAAATTAAGAGACCAGTCTGGATTTTTCTTAAATCTTCACCTCTACATTATTTAATGGAAATGCTCTTAATGACAATATTTTTTTTGGGGGGGGGGGGAATTTGGTAGAAATGTTGTCAGAAGTTTATAGAATAAAACCAAAATGTTTTACTCAAACATATTCCTATAATAGATGGTAAAACTAGAGACACTGAACATTTTGATTGGTCTCTTAATTTTTTAGAGCTGTATGTTATCCTTGTGACTGTGTTTATTGTGTAAGCTCGTCATCAAACCTCAGTGTCTTTCGAGTGAAAATAAAATGTTATTGATTGATTGATTGATTGATTGATTGATTGATTGATTGATTGATTGATTGATTGATTGATTGATTGACACGCAGCCTCTGCCAGTCCCATACAGGAAGTGAGTCATCATCCAACAGCAGAAAGGAGATGCTTCCCAAACCCCTCACCATAGTAACCAGCGAGTCCTCGTCCACCTGCTTTGTGCTGTCGGAGGAGTTCAGCTTTGGAGCCAGCCACGCTGTCACCACGCAGACACCTGCTCAGGTAGAAAAACACCTTCTGATACAAAGTGCATCAATCGTAGTGTTCGGCATTAGTGAACTACATGTCATAAAACTAGTAGTAACTATATTTTGCCAGTAGCTTGCTGGTAGCTCAACAACTTCTGATACAAACTGCATCATTGGCAGTGTTGTGTATGCGCTCCAGGAGGTTTAACTACATTTTGCAGTAACTTGCTGGTATTTTTCTACTATAGTATGATATTCATATCTGCATAGTGCATAGTAGTGAATAAAGTAGTTCAATATGTTTTCAATTTTTTCCGTGTGTAGGTGACTACTAGAAACTACATGTAACAGCTAAAATATATTGGGCCATAAAAGAAAATGTATTTATTTTTATTACAATTTTACCATTGATTCTCTAATGGAACCCATCCATGACGACATGTTTTGTACTATATTTTGCTATCATTTCATATCACATTGTCAATTTCATACTGTTTTCCAAAGTAGGTTGAACTACTTTTTCAAAGTAGATTTAGTTGACCAAACTAGAATTCTAAGCTTTCAAAGTATCTTCCCCAACACTGTCCCTGACACACTGTGTAACCCTGTCCCCTGTCCACAGATCCACACCAGGCCGGGACAAATGACGACTGTGTTGAACCCTCCAGCGCCTTCGCCCTCGCCTCCTGCTCCCACTACTCCTCCAGTGGGACCCCCGTCCTCCTCCCCTCTGTCCCCGCTCTCCCCCACCATCTCCCTGCTGGAGGAGGGAGACCTGCGCAGCGTGGACCCCTGCAAAGACCTGTGGGGTTCCCGGGGTTACGAGGACTACCGGCGGGCGGGCGCCACCAGGACTATGGTGGGGGGTCTGACGGGGGGTGTGGTGGTGGGCGGCTCGGGGAGCGGAGGGAGTTTGCAGGACAAGTCTGAGCTGTGCGTGGTTCACTTTGAGAAGGACATCGTGGGCGTGGGGCCGGCCGGCTGCGAGGTGACGGTCACCCTGGATAGTAAAGCTTCCCAACGCCTCTCCTCTTCGTCCCCCACCATCCCCAACGCGTGTCGGGCGTGTCATCGGGCGCTGGCTCGCCACAGGAGCCCGGCAAAGGCTCTCCCTCGCCCTGCTGCATCCACGCCTCCCTGGCCACGCCGCGGTCCCGGACTCGTAAGAGAGAGAGGAGGGGGAGGGGGAGGGGGGGGGCTAGCAGCAGCAGCGGGGGCGACCAGGGCGTCATCTCCCCCGATGACGACAGCCCGTGTCCTGCAGGCTCCTCGTCCTGCTCCTCTCGCTGCGTGTACTGCCGCTCCTTCTTCAGCGCGTCGGATAACGGGCGCGGCCGCTGCCGAGACGCCCCCGACCCGGCGCTGCACTGCCTGCGCCAGTGGACCTGCGTGTGGTGCGCGGAGAGTCTGCTGTACCACTGCATGTCGGACTCAGAGGGCGAGTTCTGGGAGCCGTGTTCGTGTGACGACACGGGGGGACACCCTCACCCGCTGTGCTGCGCCCGCTGGCTGGCCCTCTTGGCGCTGTCGCTCTTCGTGCCCTGCATGTGCTGCTACCTGCCTTTGCGCGCCTGCCTGCGCTGTGGGGAGAGGTGTGGCTGCTGTGGGGGAAAGCACAAGGCGGTCCGGTGAGGCTGAAGGGGAGTGGGAGGGGTTCCTTCGGCCTGAACCAATGAGGTTTGGGTGTTGAGAGGAGACAGCACCTGTACACTGTAAAACTGGAAAAAGTTAGGGACACTCAAAATTTCTAAGCAACTGCCTTCACTAGATTTAAATTTGACGAAAAACTTCCTGCATTTGAGCCAACTCAGTAACTCTTGTTGAGATAAATTTATGTGATGTAAAGTCAAGTTTTGAGTTCTACAAACTAAGACTTCCAAAAAGTGGAAGAAGAAGAAGTAGAACATTTTACATTTTTGAATAAACATTTTGACCGACTTTTTTTGTTATCTCAATGAAGTTAATTGGTACAACTGTTATTGCTTGAAATTCTTAGTATGTAGAACTCAAAATTGGAGTTTTTATACATAATGAAAAAATACACATTTATAACTTAGACCTAGACTTAGACTTAGTCTTGCTTTTCAATAAATGCACTAGTGCACCTATTAAACTAAATTTCGTTACCTTGGCTCACAGTGGAGTGAACACAATGGCATGAAGTAAAGAAAGGTTAAAATACTGGGGGGGGGGGGGGGGGGGGGTTTGAAGGTTTATTTATTGTCTGTGGGTGTTCAATAGTCTAATGCTCAGGGGAAGAAACTGTCACTGAACCTAGATGTCCAGACATTTTGTTAAGATAACATAATGTAGTTGCCTCAAATGTTGACAGTTTTTCTAAAATAAATGTAAGGGTTTAAAAATGGCCTCATAACCCCAAATCCTATTGAAGGCAGTTGCCCTGAAACTTTTGGTTTTGCTTTCTTTTATCATATTTACAGTGTAGGGGCTTGAGGGGATGGAGCTTAAACGTTGGGACAGTTCTCTCAGCAGACCCCCAAACCTCTGATGCTGCCCTCCACAGCCCCGAACAGCCTTCCACTGCATTCCGCTCTCTCTCTCTTCAACCTGGGGCCTTCCTCACTGTCTGCCCCGTGCCTGCTGAGCGCCACTGCACTCAGATCAGGCTCTGTGGGAGTCATCTAAGCCTTCATAGTGGATTTACCAATTGGTTTGGCTGATCTAGAAATCAGCGGTCGGAAAAAACGTTATCACAAGAAGAGATTGGCAAAGAGGCAAAAAGATGATGTGTACACTGTTTCAAATGTCTGTTTGTTTGTTTGTTTTTTTATTTAGAGAAGAAAAAAACACAAAAAACAGAAGATGTTTATATATATATGATTGTTATCATTTGAATTGGTATATTTTATTATATGTAAAACATATTGGCATAACCTCCCCCCCCCTCCCTCCCAAATGGCACACACTATCACGTATTCACAAACATGAGATCTTTTGGGGAAGTAATTGTTTCATGTTGACCTGTTTATCAGTCAGATGGACAGACGTCACCCTTTACCTCTATTTTTTTTTACCTCAGATGTTACTCAAACCCTGGGTAAGAAATGAAAAAGAGGAGGGCAGAGAAAGTATGGAGCGAGTGAGTGGAGTATTCAAGAGAAGTATAGAGCATCTGAGACCACAAGTGTTGTCTTTTGGTTAAAGGTGCAGTGTGTAATATCAGAATATTTAGTGGCACCCTATCCCTTGCGAATATTAACAGAAGCTACGGTGGCCTTCAAGGACAAGAAGCTATAGTTACTAAAGATGGCATCATCCATCACTGCCTCAAGTATTTCCACAATATCAAGTGATGAGGTGAAGATGTATTTAGTTGTTTATTCTATAGTACTTCTTCTTCCCCAACAGCCACTTTAAAATCGCATATGGCTGTTAACTTTGTCCATTTTGTGCTACTGTAGAAACATGGCGGTGCAACATGGCGGCCTCCGTGTAGGGTGACCCGCTCCTATGTAGAATAAAAAAAGGCTAATTGAAAGGAAATAAAATAAACAACACATTTTATTTTCAAGTGAATAAACACTAATTAAAACATGACTTATGAATATCATATTCCATGTCTACCAAGTCTGTTCTGAAAAATGCCAAAAAAATCTACACACTGCACCTTTAAAGTAATAAGTAGACCAGGATGGAAGAAAGGTTTTCAAATGCAAAAGGGACAATTCTTGTTAGGGAAAGTTGCAATGACAACCACAAAGACTTCAAAGTCATAATGTGTGATTCATTATGGTCCTATTTCAACCAAACACATATTTGGTTATATTTGTTTTCTTAAAAAAAATGAAGATAAAAAGACAGATATCAAGGTTGTGTGTGTCGAACCACATTCACTTTTTTGGTCATTTTTCATCCATGTATTCTCCGTATTAATAATAGAAACATCACATACCGCCACTGTACTTGTTGAATCAGTCAAGGTGCTTACAACTCTTGAGGCCTCTCTGAGCGAGTCTATTCTACCTAATGTACACAGGGACCGCACAGTCCCAACCCCAAAGAAACACAACACAGGACCACATGCTAACCCATCTGTAGAGGTGTCTAGGCCTTTGACTGAGAAGCCACCAAAAAAAAGAGAAAGAAAGAAAAAGAAAAGAAAGAAGAAAGAAAGAAAGAAAGAAGAAGAAAGGAAAGAAAGAAAGAAAGAAAGAAAGAAAGAAAGAAAGAAAGAAAGAAAGAAAGTGCAATGAACAATGTATTTGAAAGAGTATTTTTGTACCTCACGTTAGGGGATGAACTAAAAACGGAAAATCAAAAAGTGTTGGAACTGAAAACTGTAGTAGTGTGTGTTCTGGTGTTTGAAACCAAACAAGAGAAGATACACAACATTTGTCTTTGAGCAGCATTAGCACGTTTAGGCGCCGGGTGTGACCGGGTGTGACAATTTTTTAAACGTGCGTGCTGTAGACTGCTGATCCTGTGATGAGAAAAAAGAGAGAGATAGAGACATGTTAACTTGAAAAAAGACGAATAGCGGTATTATAGGTCTTTGTTTGGGCACAGTGGCAGATGTGTGTGTGTGTGTGTTTTTTTTTTTGCTGTATGTTGCTTTAAGTATGAAGTCAAAAAAAGCTGCTATTTTAAGTCCTGTCCTAACCCAACTCTATTCAAACTACGGCGCTGATCTATTTGCAATCACAGAGGTGGTGTGGGGCAAATCCTTCAGAGTTCTCATTCCAACCCAAGGTGCTGAGAATGCTAGTGTGTGTGTGAGGTAGTCAGTTCACAACTGGATTTAAAGATAATTTCGACCCTAAGACGTTTTAAAAAAATGTCTCGGAGGATGTACCTTATATTGCTGATTGGGTGGTATATTTTTATATTTCCAGTGAATACCTGGTGGATTAAAAGCTATTTCACATCAAAGCTCCAAGAGATTATGTTTATCAAAAACTCCTAACACGTTAACATGCACATCAGCCCCCCCCCCACCCCCACCTGGCACCAATGTTTAACAATCATGCAAAGTGAGATGTTTTAATCGAAAAAACAAAGTTACTCGACAGAAATTTGCCTCTTGTATTACGATCAATTTTTCGTTGACCGGAAAAACTGAGGCTCTCATACAACAAAAGTTGAAAGTTGAAAGTTGGAAAAAATGAGAGACCAGTCCGGATTTTTCTTAATTCTTTATCTCTACATTACTTATTGAAAATGCTCTAAATGACAATATTTTTATTGTGTATTTGGTAGAAATGTTGACAGTAGTTTATAGAATAAAACCAAAATGTTCTTTCTACTCAAACATATGCTCTAAACTAAAGAGTAAAATGAGAGACACTGAAAATGTGGAGTGGTCTCTCAATTTTTTTCCGGAGCTGTATAGAGAGCTGTTGTTAATGGTGTTTTTGCAGCAAGCCAACCATGCCTGGTATTCTGTGAGTTGTCGAGAGATTTCCTATGAATGAAAATGATGAAATTGGAGAGCAGGGTAAATGTTTATAACGAAGGTTGAAATGGAATCAACTAAAAAAAGACTACAAATCAACTCAAAAAAACTTAATAGCTGAACTTAACTTGATGTATCAACAGTGTAAAAAGAGATTTCTCTTTAAATCAAAAAGTATTTCCTTTAAAATGAAGATGGGAATATATACAGGAAGATCTGTTTAAGGAAACCAGTGTTGACTAGTTCTACAGTTTCTCATCTCAAATGGAAGACCTTGAGTTATGGCAGAATGAACCTTTAAAAAAAGTTTCATCAGATTATTTTTCAGGTTTGAGTCAATAATTGTTATCCAAAGTGACTTTGAGCGAGTGAACTCTAGGGTTCAGGGTTCAGGGACATTTGACTGCTGATGTGCGCAACCGTTGACTTATCAGTAATGGGACGGTGTTCTTCACTACTTTGCATACTATGTTGGTCCACTTACACAAAAAGAAAAACCGTCACAATTGCAGTTTTCTTAAACTCAGTCGGTCTCTAGGCTGCCATTACCTGATCCTAAAATTAACCATTTGTCCTACACACACACACACACACACACACACACACACACACACACACACACACAATCCCCACACATCGATAATGCATACACCAGCGCACATATACACACTTTCACGCGATGGTGCCGACATACAGAACTAGTAAAGCCATTGCACACCGTATGCTACTTCTGGTTCAGAACTGGTGATAAGAGTACAGTCATGCGATCACCATTGCAAAAGCCCCCCCCCCCATTCTTACATTTTAATAAATGTGCCTTTTGATTTGAGTAATCAATAACTTATGATTTCTAAGTAACTCTGTGTTAAGTACTATTTTACTTTTATTTCTGGTCATTGATTTCTGCCAATGTGCATATTTTTTCAAATGTACGTATTTATTAGTTTGAAAGTAAATTCTTGAGATATTACCTGTTTTATTTATTTATTTAGATATTTATTCTGATTCTTTATTTTTTGGAGACAGGTTTTTATCTTCCGTGCTGTCTTACTTCTGACTTTGTGCCAATGTGCTGCTTTGAGGTGTTACATATCGTGGGTTTGTATCATTATTAAACCCTCACTCTATATTTTAAACACCAGTGTCTTACTTCTCTCTCTCTCACGTGTGCATGTCACTAACTCACTCTGCCTTTTCCCCAAACACTGTATGAAAGTTGTGTTCTATTACTATTACACCATTTTATCTAAGGAATATATACAGCTCCGGAAAAAATTAAGAGACCAGTTTGGATTTTTCTTAAATCTTCATCTCTACATTACTTAATGGAAATGCTCTTAATGACAAAAGTGTTTTGGAATTTGGTAGAAATGTTGTCAGTAGTTTATATTATAAAACCAAAAAGTTCATTCTACTCAAACATATGCCTCTAAATAGTAAAACAAGAGACACTGAACATTTGGAGTGGTCTCTTAATTTTTTTCTAGAGCTGTTTATCCTCACGATCTGCTACCTGTACGGACTGTGTTTACAGAGCCTAGGCTGGATATTAACACTAGATTTTTCAGCGCAAACACACACAACACACACACACACACAGTATGGATAGCAGTTCGTGAGGAGATATTCAATGATATTGACAAAAAATTATTTTTACAAGAAGCACTCGCCAGAATTGCCGACTCCACCTTTAAGGCAAGGCAAGTTTATTTTTAAAGCACACTTCAGACACAAGGCCATTCAAAGTGCTTTACAGGGACATGAGAATAAATCGAGATTTAAGACAAAAACAATGCAGAAGGCTACCGAAAAATACACCCACTGGCCATTAGAGGGCAGTGATAGCTTAATACATTTCACAAAGTACAAGAGACAAGATCGTGACACAAATGGTACATAAAAAAAACATATTTATTTTATAAACTCAAGTCTTTCCTTGACACAATAAGTTGTGATCAGCTGTTTAGTCCTTTAGATGTTGTGGTCAGTTACTTGGTAGAATACATGTGCTGTCTTTTGTGTTTGAGGATCTCAGTGGAAGTGAGGTTCAGGTCTTCATTACAGACGTCACAGTGATACACTCTGGTCAGACTGGACGCTGATGAGGAGGCTGCCTTTACACACTCTGGCTCTGAAAAACACAACACAACACAACACCAATAGTTAAATTATATAAAGCTTTACTGCAGACACAGGTCCATATATATTACATCATACAGTATAAAAAGGAGATACAAAAATACATAGAAATTAATACATTAAATATTGGCCTATAAATTAAATTATTCATATTCTCTAAAATTAAAGGCACCAAGTATCAGGTCAGCTGCTTAATGCGAGACACTGCAGGTGAATAGGGTCAAATGTAACTTATAGATATATCATTCATGAAACCTTTCCAGTTGATTACTGACATTAAAAAAAGAAAAGAAAATCGTATACAAATTTTTTAAGAAATGTTTGAACAAGTGTGCATCTGGCATACTACACATTATGCTACATTTGCATCTCTTTTAAACACAAAAATATAGATGAAACAACGTTTCTGCCTTATGTGCCTCACATTAATATCTTGTAGCTGATGCATTCAAGTGATATAATATAATAAAAAAATATTCCCTGCGTTCCAAATCACATACTTTTTCTTTTTACTACACTACATACTACAGTACAGAAGAGTTTTAGGGCCACGGGAGAGAAAAAAAAAATTAGGAAGATTTTTTTTTCATTATGTTTGAGAAATGTCAAGAATAAAGACAAATACTGCAAAATGCAATTGGAGTTAGTGGAGCCTCTAGGTATTTTTGGCATACTGCAATTGACGTGCATGTATTGGGACATCCTAAATCTTTTTCTGGCATACTAAATAGTAGGGAAGTATGGGTGATTGGAACGCAGGGATAATAAATAGCTGACCTTCATCCGTCTGCTGTGGCTGCAGTTCCCCTGGCGGCCTGCAGGAGGCCTCGTGCTGCATGCGCTCCAGTGGAGTCAGAGGCATGTAGAGGTCACAGTTAGGACAGGTCCAGAACGTGCGTAAACACTCACTGTACAGATCCCTGGAGTCCTGGAAATCATACAGTGGAAAACACAAAAGGATCGGTTAACTAAGTTAATGTTTTTGTCAGGTCTGGTGATCAGTCTATTTTATGTTAGAATGAAGCATATTAAAGTTACATCTTTTTAAAACCTTAACGCTACCATCCAGAGGCAGATGATGGGTAAGCTAATGTGGGATGGGAAAATGCTGTTTCAGAATGTCTAAAATTATCTGTGTTTCATTTCATTCAATAATTGGATTTGTTTGCCTGTATGGGCAGAGGAGGGGGTGTTTTACAATAATGAAGATTATGTACGAGTGTATGTGACTTTACACAGTTCACCTGAAGTGACCTCTAAAGATACAAGTGCTAACAGTTGTAACATTAACTTTCCATCAGTTTGTAAATGTAACACAATGTTTTTCTGTACTCACAGCCAGACAGTTGTATGTGAAGAAGCTGGTGACCCTGAGTCCGCCCTTGATGGGGTCTGGCTGGGCCTCAGCTCCGGGGAACAGAGGGGTCAGGTCTGGAGGTTTGGAGTGGAACTCAGAGTCAGACTCAGAGCAAGGGCCAACGTACAGGTTCTGGGTCTGGAAGGCTGTGAGGCGCCGCAGGCTGTAACTGACCTGGGGAGGAAGGGGGAGAAGCAATGTTTACAACCGAATTTCACAGTTTTTTTTCACACTTTTCTACATTTAAAAGGTGTTTTTTTAAATAGTTTATTGATAATTTAACAAATAGAGATTGAAATAAATCATAAGAACACAAAACCAAACAATTAAATCTTAGGATGGTAAAAAAAAATTTTTTTTTTAAATTCCACCTTCTTATTGAATTGGATTTTTCCCTTTCTCTCTGCAATTTAAAAAAAAATCTCCAATAGTAACTTAATATTTTTCTTTAACTTTGTCATACTACTTCTTCTAAACATTCAAACTGAAACTAGACTTAACAAAGTAGCAGCACATCACAAATCTCCCTTAACCAAGAGATAAGTAAAGTATGTGTATGAGCAACTTATTGTTTTAAGGATCCTTATCAGTAAGTGTTTAAGGGTGTATACTGTATCAGTACCTCAGTGTATAGCAGGAAGCGGACCAGTCCATCAGTCAGTTTCTCCATGACTTTGCGGGACACAGCCTGCCCCCCCATGGAGCCCTGTCCCAGCTGAACCATGAGGAGGCGCTCCCACTCGCCCCTGAGGGTCAGGGCTGTGGACAGGGCCTTTAAAGCCTCATTGGGATCCTTCAGCTCCAGCTCCAACCAGCCGTCTATCACCAGCCGTGTACAGTCTGCGTTACTGTTAATGGAGTTCGCCACTAGCAGCAGAGCCTAGGGGACCACACGCAGATACACAGAGAATGAATTAATAGTTTAGTTTCAGTTTTATTTTCGATCACACATAGATTCACAACATCACATACATAGGTAAAAAAAAAACAATAAAAAAAAATTGTCATCTTGATTTATACATTGACATTTCTTATCAATAGTATTAATCGAAAAAGGTCTAGGTTGAAGCAGTAGGTTAAGTATAGTAATTAATAATACAACATAAAAGGAGAAATGGACCAGGGCTGTGAAATATCAAATAGATCGTAATACAAGATTGAGATTTTGCCCATAATGATATGATGCAATACTAAAAAAGGTGTTTTTTGTTACACAGATTTAAAATTATTAAATCTGTGGAAGATTATTTCCGTATAACAGTGAAGAAAATTGCAAAACCGTACAAGAACGCAAACCTCGTTTGGTGGTAATTTGTCCTAGCTTCACATATACATTTAGCATCACTATTTAAGGTTACTAAAACATAATACAGACTTTTCTCAGGGTTAATCTAAAAGATTCTTCATAAAAAATATAAAAAAAACATTTCTCAGTTTGTGTTGGCAAGGCAAGGCAAGGCAAGTTTATTTCTATAGCATAATTCAGACACAGGGCCATTCAAAGTGCTTTACAGGGGCATGAAATACACCAAGGTTAAGAATAAACATTAGAAAAGCGGGAAGAGTAACATCCACATGTGTCACTAACCTGCAGTGCTGGGACCCGCACACAGTTGGACAGATAGGGCTTGTTGGTCTCCAGCAGAGTGACAAAGCCTAGCAGCTGGTGTCTGCTGCTGGACCTCTTCTCAGGCCCTGCGTTAAGGGAAGGGACAACAAAACAAAACCACTTTAGCCTCCGCTCAGGAATACATGTAAGGGATAATGTATAGCGAACGGGTCACTTGCTAGAAATAAAGACCGACAAGCTGAAGCAGGAGCCCCCGACGCGACACGCATTAAACAGTTTAGAATGCATTCATTCCTAGACATGAATTCAACTGAAATGTTCTTAAAGTTTAGAACGAGCAGCGAGAAATATTGTTATTTATTTGGGCGAGACAAAGTTCATCGCAAAATTTAATTCAAAGGTGCAAGGGAGACCTGTTCACATTTACACGTTACCATTCACACACACATTCATACACCGATAGCAGGCTAACTATCGACATTCACACGAGGCAAGGTGTCTTGCCCAAGGACACAACAACCATGACACAGGTGTCAGGGCAGGAATCGAACCACCAACCCTTTGATCATTGGCCGTACCGCTCTACCACCTGAGCCAAAGTCGCCCGTTTATCGCCCAATTTAATTCAAAGGTGCAGTGTTTCCCCTACCATTATACAGGCCTGGCGGCCCCGCCAGGCCAACGGGACCCCCCGCCAGGCCAACAGCAGCCTGACTTAAATTTTTTATTTTTTTTTTAATAAATTTTTCATTGATTCCGTAATAATCATTTGCGAGCGTCTGCGCGGCACTGTCGGCCTGTCTTTACAACCTCTCGTTTGATCATCCCATCAGCTGATCTGTGTGTCTGCTTGTGTGTGTGTGTGCTCACGGCGGGCGCGATGCGCGTGTGCATTCGGTGCGCACTTGTTAAACACGGAAGCCAATGAGCAGGAGCATGACTAGCAAGCAAACGCTGAACTAGTGGCAAAAATAAAACCAGCGTCTGCTCTATGGAGATATTAAGGACTCAGTAACAGGGACGTTGAACAGGAAAAAGTGCTGAGCAAAACTTAGAAAGTTAAAATCGCTACGTCGCCGTGGCAACACACCCAATCTGTATCAACAGCAGAGACAGCGCTGAAAAAAACGGCATGCACACATTTCCGTAAGTTTACAGAAGTGCCACACTGCTACTGCCTTTGACATTCTCAGAAAAGCATTAATTTATGTTCAAGGGACATATTAATTTACTTATTGTTTTAACTGTTGTTATCTTGAAAACAGCTGGCTATTGTAGCCCTATTTGTATTTTCAATGCTACTTTATTTTTATGTTTTAAATTGAGAAATAGGCTAGATGAAATATATGGTCGGAATAGGGAATTTGCCTTATGTAGCACACATGTTGATAGGCTAATCATGATGTGTAGCCTATGTTAATTCATTTATTTTCAACAAGGCTATTTGCATTAAAAAAATAAAAATAAAAAAATAGGCTAGCTTCAGTGTGAGGTGATTCAGATTATTCCAGAAATGAGTAGGCTACTAGACAGGAGCTGTCTATATTAGATCTTAGTGTTTATTGTTTTTTATTGAAATCCACGTGTTTTTCTTGAATAGTTTACATGGCTTGTGTCTCCAAATTATTACAGAAAATAGTTATAGGCAGGACATATGACAGCTGTTTACAGAGCACATAATTAATCAGAGTTCACCTCTCAAAGTGCACCAGATTGATGCATTTAACTTTAAAAATGGTAAGGTTGTCTTCTGCAGGGGCATGCCCCCAGACCCCACTAGAAGGTCCATTCTCACCCAGCAGGATCTAAAAATCCTGTGAGAAACACCACATGTACAAATGTACTGAATGTGAAAGCATAACCCTATGCCCTCATTTTTAACGGGCTGTCAAAAGAGGCTCATCCCAAATGGGGTTCGTTTTGGTCAATTTCTTCTAGAAATTTGGTACGCACGCGGCGCGCATACTCTTTATCAGCTCTTACCACTGGGCCTAAAAAAAATTCTAGGGGAAACACTGAAGGTGTATTTTGATCTTTTGAACAACAAGGGTACACCAGTTATGACTTTGTATCTGTTGCCTTCCATTTTCTTTTCCCCTTCTACTCGTGATCCTTTAAAAAAAAAAAGTTTTACCCATTTCTCTGTTGTCGTCCTCGGGGACCTGCATGACCTCTGGGTCGTTGGCGAACACGCTGGTGGGGTGGATCACCACGCCCTGCTTATTCCTCGTATGAAACACCTACATGATGGAAATACACAAAGAGCAAGTCAAATACTTCATCACGCATGCATCATTTCACTATTGAAAAGAACATTTAAACAGTTCCATATTGGGTATACATGTCAATACTTATGCCCAGAAGTTTTCAATAAAAAAATATTTGAAAGAATTATTGGTTGTATGATTAAAAGTTGGGCGGATGCAGTGTGTGTGCAGACCTGGTCGGAGTCCTTGCACACGCACACGCACGCACACGCACACGCACACGCACACACACACACACAGCCTATCAACAACAATGTGAAAATATACAGTAAGTTCCTGTTTGTTTCTGTCTCGTCCGTGCTGTCTCTTAAATGTGAACACTTAAATTGTCATGTCCCTCACCTAATGTCATGTCTTTCACCTGTCTTGTTTTGTATTGCATCACGTAAAAAAAAATAAAAAAAAATAAATAAAAAAAAATAGGTGTGTGTGTGTGTGTGTGTGTGTGTGTGTGTGTGTGTGTGTGTGTGTACCTGGTCTGAGTCCTTGCGGTTGGTGTTGTGTTCGTCGGGCAGAGCCAGCTGGGGGTAAAGCCCCCGACACAGCAGCAGCTTGAGGAGAGACTGTTGGCGTGACGACAGGTCCTGACTGACACTCACCGCATCACGCAGCTCGGACACGTTGTGACGCAGCTTGAACTTCACCTCCTGTTGAAGAGAGACACAGCAGAGATATGTCAATCACTGTCTGTCTCCAACACACACTACACCAACACATCCACCCACTGTGTGTTAAGATGACTAGCATTATAAAGACATGGGTATCTAATTTGTTGTTGTTATTTATTATTTATTAAAAATTTATAAAAAATTATTATCTATTTAAGATTTTTTTATTTTTTTTATTTTTTTAATGTGAAACAATACAAGGAACCACAATGTGATACAAGACATAAACAGACAGTCACATAAAGAAATAAAATAAATTGAAATGAACATTGTAGTTTACCTGTATATCTAGGTTGTGTTCTGTCCCCTTCTTCATTTTGTTATTTCATTTTGCAGTAAATCCTGAGTGGCCACTTGTTTATGAACATGTGATGGTGGTAAAGTTTAGGGCAGCTTTGTAGTAACATATTAAGCTGAACTATCGAGTAGGTTACCTTTATATACAGGTTCTGTTCTACCCCCTTCTTCTTCATAGCTTTTTTGTATAGACTTTTATTTACGTTTTTTTTTTTTTTCATTGAATTGAAATGAACTCTTAGTAGTTTACCTGTATGTCCAGGTTGTGTTCCTTCTTGTCCTTCTTGCCCCTGCTCTGCTCAGTGTCCGACCCAGAGGAGAGCTCTCCCTCCTGGCCTTCCTCCTCCAGCTTCAGGACCTTCCTCCTGGAGCTCTCCTGCTGCTCGTGGTCCCTCTTCATCTGATGGAGCTTCCTCCGCTCCGTCAGACGCTCCCTGCGCTGCCCGCGGTCACCAGAGGGGGCGCCATGCTCCGACTCTATCAGGCCGTGGCTCTTCAGCAACTCCTAATAATAAGGAAACAATAGATTTAATATATGATTTGGCACTGTCCATCAACTACTCTTTTTTTTTGTTGATGTTTTCGTTAGTCTTGTCTTCAAAGGTTGTAGGCTATGTGCTAAGTGTTTCTCTTGCCTGCATAAAAAAAAGAAGAGAGCTATATTTCATAATGTGAAATGTTATTCACGCATAACAAAAACTTTATTCATAAAAAAAACTGTATGCCTCTGCCGAAGGCTGGATGCATTATGTTTTCGGCTTGTCCAGCCGTCCTGGCCTTTCTTGTGAACGCGATATCTCATGAATGCTTTGAGGGACTTTCTTCAAACTTGGCACAAATCCACTCTGACTCAGAGATGAACTGATTCTCTTTTGGAGGTCAAAGGTCAAGGTCACAGAGAGATATATTGTGAGGTTTCAGTGACCATGTACCATATTGTAGCTTCTACAGGAGTTTTACCTTCTTTAAGTCATTGGCTTCCACCACCACTGTACTGTCACCATTCGACAATTGAATGCTTCACGGAGGCCTATAACAACCAGTCTGTATTTCTAGTTATGTGTAATGTGTTCTAGTTATGTGTGGAATACTGTGCTTGCCTTGAACTGTCTGCGCAGGTTGACCATCTCATACAGCCGCTGCTCCTCCAGGCCTCTCCTCCTGCACCACTTCCTCGAGCCCCCACCTCTCTCTCCCTTCACCTGGGGAGACCAAAGATCAACATTTTTATTTATTTTTAAAGATAATTTTTTGGCATTTTCAAGCTTTATTAGATAGTACAGAATTGAAATGGGGAGACAGAGAGGAGAGAGAGAGAGAGAGAGCGAAGAGAGAGAGAGAGGAGAGAGAGAGAGGGATGACATGTAGTAAAGGTCCACAGGTCGGATTTGAACCCGCGACCAATGCAGCTAATGTCGGAGCCAATATGGTACGCCACCGGAGCACCCACAGATCAACTGTTTTATTCTCAATGAAGAACATATTATACACCCACTGTTACTGTGTCTCATCAGTTATATTAAATAGCAATTGTCCCTAGTTTTATATTATACATCATACACTTTTTTTTTACAATCACAACCCATCCAACTCTGGTTTAGACGGTTAGAGTGAGACAGAGTTTCCTAATGAAGTTTTGCAGAAGGCTTTAGATAGGATACATTCTCTGCCCTGAACATAATTTGAATAGTTTAATAATCAATCAAATCTTGGACATTTTAGTGTGTTTTAAAATTGTCACATCATGTTTACCTCCGCTTTGCTCTGTTAACCAGTCGATTTGATCGCTACGTTTGGTAATTATGTTGTGTTAACGTCTCGTAGTAGTGGTGTTTTTAAATATGGCGGGCTTGAGGTTTGAGTTGGTCTGGTTGGTCAAGATAATCCCTCCCCAGGCCCTTGATGTAGGCGGTTCACATTTTCTAGCCGAGCTCAATCCTGGGGCTGGGGTTGGCACCAGTTCTTACAGCCGGAGCCGGCTCTCTGGCGGTGTGAAACTTACTGACTCTAACTGGGCTCTGGCTCCGAACTAGCTCCCATTTTGCGCCGGTGTGAAAGGGGCATTACTGACCTCCATCCAGGCATTGAATGTGTTGAGCAGAGTGAAGGGGTCTCCCTGGTTGCTGTGCAGGGGCTGGCGGGCGGTGGCAGCGTCCGGGTTGTGCTGTGCGCTGCGGAGGAAAGGCGACTGAACGCTGAGCGCCGCGGCTACCGTCAACACCGGCTCCACCAGGTTAAACAAGGAGCCAAGCACCAGCATCTTACCTGTTTAGACACAGACACACACACACACACACACACACACACACACACACACACACACACACACACACACACACACTGTTACTGTTTGTCAAAGCCGCTGCTGTAGGTGTAAGCACTTGTTATTTTAAAAATTAAACTGAATATTTCATAAAATTACTCCAAGTGCAAGAGACCAAGCCTGGAAAGATGTTATTTAGACATCTTTGGTTGATTTACGAAGGTCAATCAACCATTTACGTCTTCTGTTATCAGCTTTATATAAAAACTGTCTTAAAAAAACAAAACAAAAAGGTAAATATTGCACATTGTTTTGCATTGGGAATCTTACCTATGACCACATCGACAGGCAGTTGTGCCAGTAAACTACCAATAGAGGTCAGTTCACCCCGACCGTCTAGCGCCCCCTGCTCCTTCAGATACGTCACTGCAGTCTGGATACTGGAGGCCGGAGGCGGATCGATGAAGACGAAAGAAAGAGGATCTCCAAGACACATGCTCTTCATCTGTAGGGACAAAACGGCACAAATGAAGCAAGAATTTAAATGTGCACCAAGCAAGGTGATTGATTAGTGCATGAAATTGTCAGGTATGATGGCAGTGTTATATTTCCCAGCATTACATCCATATAAGAAATCCAGGTTGAAATTATTAATATATATTTTATTTGTATTTGCTTGTCTTTTATCCGTTTTTAATTTGTTTTGTATGTGTAGAATTTTAACTTTCTATTTGTTGTGTTATCTTTTATAACGTAATAAATATATTTCTTTAAAAAATAAACGATAATAATTAATATAAAAAAAATATAAAAAATGTAATTGAACACTGATGAAAGTCCAGTCTGCTGCCTCTGTCTTGTCAGCCATGGGGATAATTCGGCTACCACACTATCCCTCCTTGATATTGTTACCTGTAGAATGAGTGAGTCCAGCGCCACTCTGTGTATTTCAGGAACAGGATAAGGTGCGAATGCGTCGTAGTCCGACTCGGCGTAGAGGCGGTAACACACGCCCGGTCCCGTCCGCCCCGCTCGGCCTTTCCTCTGCTCGGAGCTCGCACGGCTGATCCAGAACTCCTGCAGACGCTGCATCTTGGCCTTAGGGTCAAAACTCATCTCCTTCACCTTCCCTGTGAAACAAATACACAACAGAGAAATATGTTTATAGTACTGTTGGTCCACTACCTGGACAATTTTTGTTAATTTATTTTCTTGCTTATATATTTTAATATTAATAACCGGTAGTTTACTAGCAATTTTATGTTGTCATATTATTTCTTTGTCCGTTTTGTATTCTCTATAACGTTACGACATTTTTAAATTATGAAGGTGTAATTATTCAGTATTTTATTTTCTTAGTCATTCATTCTGTAATTTTTTTCTCTCTCCAAAAAATCAAAAAAAAAATAATAATAATAATAAAATAAATCCCGTTGGGGGTCCCTCACTACATGTTGTGATTGTAAACAAACAATGTCTGCACATATTTAGCGTTTGTACTAGTTCTGTACCTGAGTCGACCACAAAGCGAACCCCATCTATTGTCACGGACGTCTCAGCGATATTTGTAGAGATGATGCACTTCCTCACCCCAGGAGGAGACATGTCAAACACCTGAAGATTAACAACGACAGAGAATTAGAACTGATACACCACCGCTAACATATCACTTTTTTTTAACCTTTATTTTTACAGGTACAGTAAATCCCATTGCGACCTGAGACTATTTTGCAAGGATTCAAACATTCAAACATTATATAGCTTGTTTCAATCTACAATAATAAGATATATCCCTTTTTATACTTTCTTGTAGGAGAAAAAATAGGTTATCATCTTAATGTTCACATGTACAGCATTCTACAATTATTTTTTTTATATATAAGCTTAGCACAAAAAGTAAGGACATTTTTTTCCCCTATAACGTGGTATAATATTTATTACCAAGAAGCATTGTTACAACAAACAAGTACTCGACCAAACACAAATCTTCTCACTTGTCGTGCTAGGTTTATACACACATTTTTTATGTGATAAAAAAATAAAACAAATAATATAAAAGATAAAAATCAGACTGTGCCTTATCCTGCTGCGCCAGAGAGAGGGTGCTGTGCAGCGGTAGGACTATCCAGCGTTTTGTATGTGTGGCGTAGACCTGGCAGGCCTCCTGGATGGTGGATATCTCGGCCACACCGCTCAGGAACAGCAGCAGGTCTCCTCTCTCGTCCGGGGGGTAGCGCTGGTCGATGCCCTGCAGGATACGGAGGTACGGTCTGGGGTCAAGCTTCTCTGAGCGGGACGGCTGCTCCTCGGGGGGGATGGGCTGGTAGATCACCTTAGAACAGAGAGACGGGGAGAAGATGGACGCAATTCAAGGTCGAGACAAGGCAAGACTAGGCAAGTTTATTTATATAGCACAATTCAAACACAAGGCCATTCAAAGTGCTTTACAGGGGCAAGATTAAAATACATAAAACACATTAGAAGACATTTATAAGCGAATGAAAAAGTACAGGTTAAAATGGAAACAGAAAAGTCTTCAGACTCAATTTAAAAGAACTGAGGGTTGCAGCAGACCTCAAGTTTTCTGGGAGTTTGTTCCAGATATTTGGTGCATAAAAACTAAAAGCTGCTTCTCCTCGTTTAGTCCTAACTCTTGGGACTTTAAGTAAACCTGTCCCAGGCAGGCAAATACATTGTTTTTTTTCCACAGACGATTAAGTAAAAAGTTCCAAAATGTACATCTAGGTGTATATTTTACTAAACCTTGTCTTATGTGTCTTTAATGGCCATTATCTCAACATAAGTGAGAAGCCTCAATGTACTTCATTGATTGGTGCTCACCTGTATGGGGAAAAGCTGTCTGATTTATGATACATTTTCATCTAAAAACATGCATTTTAAGACCTGTTTCTAGGGATAAGCATATATATTTATTATTTACACCACTGCTTAGTACTGTCTATGGAAGTAAATGAGTGTCATCGGATTTTGAAAATAAAAAGCCATTGAATTTTAAGCACTGAATATTTATGCATTGAAATAATGTATCTGAATTTTTTGCCTCTGAATTTAACTCATTAAATTTTAAACAACTAATTTTCACCTTTATTTTACAATGTTCTCAAATTCAAAATCAAATATTCAACGTGCCAAATTCAACTGCAAAATCCCATGTATGAAATTCAGAGTAAAACTTTGGGGACCCAAGGAAGAGCAATCGATCATAGATGCTAGATCGCGTTCAAACAAAGAGAGCAAGTGGGAATATTAGCTCGTTGCCTTGGATACCCCCGACTGATGCAGGAAGGCAAATCAGGTTTTAGCCATGTCAAACGGCAACGCAAGTAACGATGGTGCTTCGGTGAGTACAAACATGTTTCTATATATATATGCTAGCCATTATATTCTTCCCTATAGAGCCTACTTCCATAGCTGTCTTTCTTCTCACCTGTATGGGGAACAGCCTGCCTGGGACCTGCAGCACCGGAGCTCCACTGAAGTATTCAGAGAAGAGTTTGATGTTGATGGTTGCAGACATGAGGATGAGCCTGAGGTCTGGTCGCTGGGCAACCAGAGAGCGCAGAACACCCAGGAGAAAGTCACAGTGCAAGTGCCTGTCAAATCAAAATCAAATCAGTTTTATTTGTAAAGCCCAATATCACAAATAGACATTTGCCTCAGTGGGCTTTACATTCCATACAGTATGACACCCTCTGCCCTTAAGACCCTTAGCTCGGCTGAGAAAAAACTCCCAGTAAAAAACCCTTTATCGGGATTAAGAAAAATTGAGAAATCTCAGGGAGAGTTGACAAGAGTAAAGGATCCCTCTCCCAGGACGGACATCATGCAGTAGATGTCATAAGTAGAGGAAATCACAATGGAGTCGAATCATTGAGCAGATGTTTCCATGGTCCTACCTCTCATGCACCTCGTCCACTATCAGGACCTGGTACTGCTCCAGGGTCCCGTCCTGCTGAATCTGACGCAGCAGCAGACCCTCTGTGAGGAAGGACAGCTTGGTGGACAGGGTGCGCGTGGTCTCAAAACGGATCTGGTAGCCGACCTGGAAAGACATGACTCTGTTTAGAGTCTTACATTTTGAGCCTGTTGTTTTTTTCAGATATTTATTTAAAAGTGGTGTAAGCGATACTGGAGAGTGCTTGTTGTTAACAGTATTTATTCAAAAATCAGTGAATCTCCTCATGATCTGCTACCTGTACTTACTGTGTGTGCACTGAAAACAAATCCAGTGTTTATACACAGCCTAAGCTCTGTGAACAGCCATGTTGCCAGCTGCAGTGGACCCTTTTATTTACATGCCTTTTGCTTACATACCAGTTTACAGAGCCTAGGCTGTGTGAAAAGATATTCACTTTTGAACAAAAAGTAGTTTTTGATAACAAGCGCTATCACTGACCCCACCTTTAACCAAAGGTGAGATCTTGTGTGTCTGATCTTTTATCACAAACCTTGGAGCCGTACTGGTTGAGGCTCTCGAAGCTGACCCTCTTAGCCAGTGAGATGCAGGCGATCCTTCTGGGCTGAGTGCACGCGATGTTGTTGAATCCGGCAGAGAGAAGATACTGGGGCACCTGGGTAGATTTGCCACACCCAGTGTCTCCTGCCACGACCACCACAGAGTTCTGTCTCACTAGCTCCAGTATCCGGTCCTTGTATTGGAAGATCGGAAGGTTCTTCTGCTCGCGACGAAGCTTGGATAATTTACCGAAACTCTGTCGTTGGCAAAAGTCTAGGAAATGCAGCAGAGCGGATCGACAGTCTGATATCTCCTGAGCGCCCGGACCTGAAGATTTCTGTTTGCTTTTGCCCATTAGCTCCTCTATGTCCCTACTACACACAGACACGTTGATACGGTATCGAGCATCGTAGTCTGTTGGGAGACCGAGATCTACCTTTCGAGTACTCGTCTGTCTACTGTCATCCCCTTCTCCACTTGCCCCTTGTCCAGACATGTCCTTTTTGATTTTATACCTCTGGAAGCGGTCAAAGAAAGCCCAGAATTCCTTGTGTTCCGCGCTGCCCACTTGAATGTAGTCATGACGGCGGAAAAAGATTTCGTCCATTTGAGCTCGGCACTGCGGGTTGTCCCAGTCCCAACCCCTCCGCCCGTCTGAATCCATATTTAACGTGAGACACTGCAGGAGAATAGGATAAAACAAATTAATATACACACTTATATATATATATATTATAAGATAAGATAATATTTATATAATAAGTTACAGATATCTCAATGAAACCTGAAAGTTGATTACATAAACAATTTTTTTTGTATTACATTTTTCTCTCAGTAATGTTTTAAAGAATAGGCACATTTGGCAATATCTAACTAATTATGCGTAGTTTGTATCTCTTAGAAAAAACTCAAATGTAGATGTTGGATAAAGCCAGATTTAAAATAAAAAATGTATTTTTGTGTGAGATAAGGGCCGTTCAAGTTGGTTATATTATAAATATACAGACGCATTCAGACGGTTTAGTCAAATATACACTTAAATGTACATTTTGTACTTTTTACAAGTGAACAAAAGACATGTTTTCGAAGCAAAATAGCCAAACCTCTTAATACAAACTGACCAGTTCTAGAAACAACTGTGTTTTTGCCCGCAGTGTCTTACCTTAAGCACCAAGATCACGCACGCTTAATACATTAAATCCACAGGTTAAAGAAGTAAACATGTAGCAGTTTTATAAACCGGTTACCTTCTAAAGTGGATACAGCACAGACTATCTTACAGCCTCCTCTCCAATTTAAACCCGATGTTTTGAATAAATAAACTTGAGAAAGGCAAAGCGCAAGTTCTTAACGTCGTTTTAAACTGCCACATCTGAAATGATTAGATTAAAATATGTTAAAACTGTAAGAAAAGAATAACCGAGGGATAGATTCAGCTGATGTGAAGATATGTCCATGCCATGGACGTATTAGGGACGGGGGAACAATAATACGGTGGGACTGTTTCCGCTCCGTTCTTGAAAATCTTCCGGTGAAGATCACGTTTGTTCCGGGGTTACACATACAGTCATAGACATAATAAATGTCTATGCACAGGGCTGCCAAGTTTCACCAAAAGTTTGGAGTGAGATTTTTTGGCCGAGGGACCCAAAACCGTGTCCTCTTTCCCACCCAATCATTTTTGCTAGTGTCCTGCAAGTTTACATATTGTTCATAATAAATCAGAAATAAAAGACAATTAGAAAATGTGATAAAACATCAAAAATCTTATTAAAATAAACAAATTCATGAATTGCAAAGTCGTAGGACAGGTTTTAATTAAACATGGGGTGTGGACATATTATAAGTGGGGGTCTGGGGGTCCCCCCCAGAAAATTTTGAGCATTAAACACTTAATTTCCTGCATTCTGGTGAATTTTTATGAAGCAATGTGTGCCTTTTCTGCATTAATTTTTATGTAAAGTAAAAGAGAACATTCAAGGTTTTGCTGACACAAATTTAATTGAATAGCCTACAATGCATGTGTAGTGCTTTCAAATATCTCCTGTAGCCTATTGTTAAAACATTTGGTTAAACTGTAATAAAGGTAATTATTCTATATCATGTCTACTATTGAGGGTTGAGTGGCTGGTGGTATTTTACTAGCAGCATTAGGCTTTATTCAAAGAAGAAAAAAATTAGGGAACAGTTCAACACCAATGCAAACTACTAAGCTAAAATAAAACATCTGGGTTACTTGGTCCCTCCTCTTAGGCTACCTTGATTTGTGTTATGAAAAGTGCTATAAATGTGCAATACATAGGCTACAGTTAATTACACAGAAGAATAAAAGCATTTTTATTGGCGGATGAGCCATTTGTTACTTTGCAAACCTAATTTTCAAACTAAATTACCAAAAACAATATACAAAACGATCCAAAGATCTTCTGAATTTACTTGAGTGAGATTGAAGGGTTAATATGTTTGATGCATGCGCGCTCACCGGCCGGCGGGGACACAATTCTTATCAGCGGTAACTTGGCACGCTATCAACACACACCTCGGAAGAGAAGGTGCGGGTAGGGGGCTCGCCTCCCGCTTCGAATGCACAGTGCATATCAAAGCATAACGTTAATGCGCGTTCAGAAAGAGGATGTCACGGAACTCAGTCCGTTTAGCTTTTCAAAATAAGACTTTCAAAGTAAAAGTACCAAAAAAAAAAAAAATTACGGGGATTCATTTCTCTGCGTGAGAAATTGGAGGTGTGGCGTGAGAGCGTGTGAACCGGTTGATATGCGTGTGTCTCACGGCCAAAGCGTGAGACTTGGTGACTCTGTCTATGCATATAATGTCTATGCATACAGTAATAGTCGTTATCATGGAGACAGGAGTGTCATTTTTAATCAAAAAGTCGGAGTTTTGTTTGCTTTTTTTCTTTGAAGCAAATATATTGCACCTTTCAGATGACATATATATGACAAAATATACTAGGCTATTTGCATTTTGACAAGAACGAGCACAACTTTGACATATAGGCCTATTGTAACCATAGATAGTAGATTGTAACCTATGGTCTTTTCTGCATAATTATGTGATACTAATAGAAAATAAAAAAGAATAATGTAAAAAAACAACAAAAAAAAAAACAACCATGTCAGCCATCAGTCTTTCCACACAGTGTTGAGTTCTGAAAAAAAGCAAATATAAGCAACTAAAAATAATCAATATAAATCAGATGTAATGAATTCAAAAGGGTGTAAAACAAAGTCATTGAAGAGTTGTAGATGAAATGCATGTTAGCATGAAAACACGAAAAGCAAACAACCGGAAGTTTTAATAGAAATATTTTATTTAAAAACATCAAACACATTTACACAGATTTGAGAGTGACTTAACTGGAGGAACTGTACCAATATTGTGCTGAATCGAAAAGGAGTCCGAAGAGCAGAATTTTCATGAAAGAATTAACAACCTGCCTCTAAAACAGCAGTTCATATCAGTGTTAAATGAAATGCAATCTGTGATGAGAGGGGTGATGCTTTCAAGTTTGAACAATGACACTGACTTTTCAGGGATTTCTGATGGACTAAAAATAAAAATGCATAAGGTACCAAGCCATAGGAGGTAGGATGGAATCAGCTTGCCGTCAGTTTGTTTTTAATTCATAACATTTTGAACAAAGACAACAAGGGAATAATGGTGGGGAATTCATATCATAGCAACAGATTCAAACACGGGACATCACAGTTAAAAAGGGTGCAACATTACAAGTGTAACAATCGCGCCTAAAGTTTTATTTCAGGTTCGGCACATAACATTGTTCTCTATCAAAAACAACAGGCTAAAACCACAAAAAGCAACATCAAAACAAACACACACACACACACACAAAATAAAACGTTTATTTACATTTAAAAAACATTAAAATCAACCCCACCCTCATAAAAATTGCAGTGGACATAAAATAAAATAAAATTTGTTGCAATTGCTCTTCAAGCAAACGTTTCCACTGCAGGAACGTCGTCTGGGAGTCAAGTCCACAACAAGTAACAATCCGTGCTGTAGTAACTTGTCATCAGTCAGTGTTCATGTCCATATCATTGGACATTGTTTGACTATTGTGCTACGGGGCCGGCCAGGCTACACTCCCGTCTTTTCTTTGACCCATCCGCGGAATTTGGTGACTGTCGTGTAGATTCCAGGTTTGTCCCTGCGAGCGCAGCCGTCGCCCCAACTCACTACTCCGGCCAGGAACATCCGAGAGCCGTCAGGACTGGACAGAGGGCCGCCAGAATCCCCCTGAAAAAGGGACAAATACACGTGTTATTACTTGTGGGCAATATGGGACATTGTTTCATTGTTTCTTATTTCCCTCCTTTAATTCTAACATTCTAAAATAAGAAGGTTTTTCGTTACCTATTAAACTGCAAAACAAACGGTTGAAGTGTCACTCTCGTTTAGTCTAAAATTAGGTAGCAGCCTATGTCTAACTTACAACAAAGAAGATGCATTGGTTGTGTTTTAATAACGTTTTGCTCATGAGTTATTGATCCCGGAAGCACAAGTCTTGAAACGTCAACTCTACTCTGGACATTTCAATTTTTTGCTGGAGATGCATGAAGATAAAAAAAAAAGCTACTTCCTCCTCTCATTTTTTTCTACTGTGGACCAAATACTCTTCACCAGATACAACTGAACAAGCCTAACACTTTTGTCTCACCAATCTTTTGTAACAGTGACATTTGTCGCCTTGATAAAATGTCGCTATCCCTTGTCTTTGTAAGTCAAAAGGGGTTCTTAATTTTACCTGACAAGCATCGACTCCTCCGCTCAGCACTCCAGCACAGAGCATCCTGGAGGTGATCTGTCCGGCCATAAGGTTGTTACACACGGACTGGTTGATGACTCTCACCTGGGCCTTCTGGAGCACCTTGGCAGCAAACCCTGAGGAACACACACAAACAAACCCAGGACTCCATCACATATAGGTTTAAGTCTAGCAATTTAGCTTTATTTATGAATCAAAATGTATATGATTAAATCTGACCTGCAGGGGGTGCAATTGCAACAGCAATGACTACTATTGGGCTTCTACTACACACACTACAGACAGATAACAGTGCATTAATTTTAATTAAAAAAATATATTTATGATGAAACTTTTTTACATAGTTACCCCCAAAAGAAATAAAAATAAAATCAACATACATTTTTTTAATTTTTTTTAAGTTTCGGTATTGATGGTGTTAAAAGTATTCACCAACATCACACAGAAGGTTTATAGTTTGCGATGACTCAAGTCAAGACGAGTCAAACTTTAATTGTCAATTCTTAAAATACGCAGTCATACATAAGGATCAAAATGGCGTTTGCCTCTGACCCACGGTGCAATAGGAACAACAAAAATAATACAATAAAGTAGAATAAGATAAAGATAAAACAATATTGACATTGAATAAATTGTAAACACTAAATACTAAATAGTGCAAAAAAAAAACTCACCTCCTTCTCTGGTGGCGCCCCATCCGGTGATCCACACAGTGCTGGCAGTAGGGAAGTCATGTTGGGGCGAGGGCATGCAGATGGGCCTGATGTAGTCTGAGTAGGTCACAGGACTGTCCAGCTCCATAAGGGCGATGTCATTGTCGTAGGTGTAGGCGTTGTAGTTTGGGTGAGGGATGATCTGCTTCAGGTTCCTCTTAACCACGCGGCCGCCAGACTTCACATTCTGAGTGTGAAGGCCCAGGAAAGCTTCCCAGGTGCCCGGGAGGTTGTATCTGTTACACAAAAAAACAATACTTAAAATCTGCCATTTAAAAAAGGAAATGATAATCAAATCAAATCAAATCAAATCAGTTTTATTTATATAGCCCAAAATTACAAATAAATTTGTCTCGGTGGACTTTACATTTCATACAATATGATATATGATACAATATGACACCTAATAAGTTCTGATAGATACTATACGATTGTGAGGTTATAGAAAAAGGACTTAAACATTAACATACAGTAGGAAATTCACTTTAGGAACACCTTAAATATCAAAAGGTTTTTTTTACAGCTACATTTTGCTCATGCTGGTAGGAGAGGTGTAGCCAATTGATTCAAAGGATTGTATGAAGTATTTTTTTTCAAGCCTTTCCAGCATTAAGTTTGGATAAGAGCATCTGCTAAATATCTTCAATATAAAAACTAAATGTTTACCACATACATAAACATGGGTGAGTTTCCAAATGAAAACCCTGGCTTGTCACATTACACACAACATTAGTTTTTTCTAGTTGCTAGGGAGAAGGTAATGCCTAAAAAAAAGTTGTTCTCAACCCCAATACTCGTCGTGCTCCATTAATACTTGGTTCTATTAATTTATTTTTTAATTCCAGGAGGAGACATTGACATATTAGGATTATTTTGAAGGAACTGGGCAGTAAATCAGAGTTTCCATATATGTTGAGAACAACTTGTTTTATGCATTATCTTCTCCCTAGCAACTAGATTTTATTTTATTTTTTTCATAAATATTCGTAGAGAAATAGCTTACTTTTCAATTCAATTCAATTCAATTCAATTCAAAGAACTTTATTCTTCTGTTAGGAACTTCATATGTAGTGGAGCAGCAGGGTGTGTCCATACAATATACACACGCATGCACACACACACACACACACACACACACACACACACACACACACCATCAGCCTATACTTACTTTGTCTTGCCGTCGTCTTGCACACAGTGGGCGGCGGTGATCAGCCATTTTGGACTGATGATTGACGCTCCACACACGTGTCCAAAGCCCTTAATGTGGAGGCTGACCTGCCAGGGGAACTCGCCCTCCTCTGCGTTCTGCCCGCCCACTATACGGGACGTCTTGAACATGCTCCTCCCACAGTCTGGAAAAGCAAACAATCTATCAATCAATCCCGGGGCAGACATGTTGCAGCTTGTATTAGTATGTTGAGTGAGTGAGTTGAGTTGAGTGTTGAGTGAGTGAGTTGAGTTGAGTTGAGTTGAGTGAGTGAGTGAGTTGAGTGAGTTGAGTGAGTTGAGTGAGTGAGTGAGTGAGTGAGTGAGTGAGTGAGTGAGTGAGTGTGAGTGAGTGAGTTGAGTTGAGTGAGTTGAGTTGAGTTGAGTTGAGTTGAGTGAGTGTGAGTGAGTGTGTGTCTGTTTCATACCGCAGTTCTCCTCGTCAGATCCATCTTGGCAATCATCTGTCCCGTCACACTCTGGGTTGACTTTACTGATGCATTTATTGTTTTTACATTTATATGTCAGTTCAGTGCAGGTTATGTCATTGACATTGCCTACAGAGAGAGAAAGAGAGAGAGAGAGGGGAGAGAGAGAGAGAGAGAGAGAGAGAGAGGAGAGAGAGAGAGAGAGAGAGAGAGAGAGAGAGAGACAGAGAGAGAGAGGGAAGAACAATCAAATATATAAATAAACTACTCATTTAAACATCATCATGTGTTGAACTTAAACCGATAATTTCACATTTACACTGCAGTTCATTTGCTTTGAAGAATCGCCTTTGAAGCCGGATTAATAGATTTCAGGCCACTTGTTTCGTGGAGCAGAAAAAAAACTCACATTTCTCCACAACTCAGACTACTTAAAAAAGTTAATAAATAAATACTAGATTCAGTTATTTATTTCAGATTAGGAGAGAACGTATCTTTTTTGTTTGTTTTAAAGATATTTTTTTTGGCATTTTTATGCTTTATTGATAGTGTAGAGACAGAGTTGAAATGGGGGAGAGAGGGGAATGACATGCAGAGAACGACCGCGGGCTGGAATCGAACCCGGGTCCACTGCTGGCCGAGGCCCATGGGGGGGGGGACGCCCTACCAACTGAGCTAAGGGCGCCCCCGAGAGAACGTATCTTACCTCTGAAACAGTCGAGCTCGTCCGACCCGTCCCCACAGTCGTCTCTGCCGTCACAGCGCATCTTCTCAGAAACACATTTCTTGTTCCTACACGTCAGTTGTCCAGAACTACATCCACCTGAAAATAAACAGAAGAAAAAGACGGGTATGAGAACAGTTAATGAAAGCCTTTTAAAAAGGTGTAGTCAGTGATTCTGGAGAACGCTTGCTGTCAAAATCACTAATTGGTAAATCAATAAATATCTTCTCATGATATGCTACATGTCCGTACTGTGTGTGCACTGAAGAAGAAAATAAACACAGCCTGGGCTCTGTTAACTGGCAAGTTGCTAGCTACAGTCTGACCCCTGTATTTACATACCTATTTACAGAGCTTAGGCTGTATTAACACCAGATTTATTTCAGCGCACACACACACAGTATGACAGGTTGTGGATCATGAGGAGAGATCCGCTGATTTTATACAACAAATTATTTTAACAACAACGCTTTCCACTGAATCGCTGACTCCACCTTTAATGCTCATCCATTATAAAAGTGTTCCTCGGGGCGCTCCGGTGGTGTAGTGGATATAGCGCGTACCATATCGGCTCGGCCTTTGCTGCAGTGGTCGCGGGTTCATATCCGACCCGTGGACCATTATGCAGGTCATCCCCTCTCTCTGTCTCCCCATTTCAACTCTGTACTATCTAATAAAGTTTGAAAATGCCCAAAAAAAAAATCATTAAAAAATAAAGTGTTCCCAGGTTCTTACCACAGTTCATCTCGTCTGTGTTGTCTCCGCAGTCGTTTACACCGTCACATTTCCAGAACATGGGTTTGCATAATCCATTCTTACAGCTGATGGCCTTTGCATCGCACTCTGGAGGGAAACAACACATATATATATATTTTTTTTTTAAACCTTTATTTATACAGGTAAATCCAATTGAGACCGGAGACTCTTTTGCAAGGGAGACCTGTTCCCATTTACACGTTACCATTCACACACACAGTCATACACCGATAGCGGGCTTACTATCAACATTCACACGAGGCAAGGTTGGTGAATTGTCTTGCCCAAGGACACAAAACCATGACACAAGTAGCATGGCGGAGATCGAACCGCCAACCCTTTGATCATTGGCCGACCCCCTCTACCACCTGAGCCACAGTCGTCCCCAAATTATTATATTAAAACTTATCTTGTGTGTAGATAATAATAATAAAAAAAAATCGTAGTTCAACTCAACAGGCTGACTGTATTGTGAGTAAAGGGCACTTACTGCAGTTGAATTCATCGCTCATATCTCCACAGTCGTTGTAGCCGTCACACTTGAGCTCCGTCTTAATGCAGCGCTGGTTCTTGCACTGGAACTTCTTTGGACAAGCTGCGGGTGACAGGGTTCAAATGAGATGCATACGTTTGGTAATGTCTAGAGATAAATCTGCTTGCTTCCATGACGACCCGAAAGTGTCCTCTGATCAGGAATGTAACCAGATGGTGCCTTGAGGCCAATCACATTCAAACTCAACGACTAAATGACATTTTTTCCTTCTTTTCTGACATATTGTTTTACCTTAATTTTTTGTTTTAATTTGACGAAAAAATCACCAAAACATTGTCATTAAGATTATCATCATAAACAATCATCAATAATCAATCAATCAATCAATCAACATCAACATATACTATCTTCACTCGAAAGACACTGAGGTTTCCCTCATTTACAGTGACGACGAGCATACACAATAAACACAATCACAAGGATAACATATAATGAGCACAGAAAACAGAAATAAAGTAGGATAAAAACTAATATATAGTAATTTAAATAAAGTATTTAAAATACAAAAAAAAGAGCAGGAATAAAAGAGATGAAATACTAAATGAACAATGAATTCAGCTAAAACAGTTACAGTCAGAATGTATAAAGTTCAGCATTAAGATTGAGTGACTTACGGTCTTTCACGTCGATGGCTTCGTACTCTGCGTCAAAGCCTCGGTCCACGTAGGAGGCGTCAGAGTTAAACACCACATTCATTGTGTTGGTGCTGCTGGTCTCTGTCACTGATCCATCGGGCTGCTCTCCACACAGTCTGGGGAGGAACACACACACACACACACACACACACACACACACACACACACACACACACACACACACACACACAACACAGACAACACACATCACACACACACAGTCAGTCAGTCAGTCAGTACAGCATATGTGCCCGATCCCATGTTGATAATAGTATTAATACTTTAATAATATCCCTTTAAGGTACATTAAGAACAGATAAAACTATCGAGTTAACATGGAAGATCATGCAATTAATCGCGTATAAAATTAATATATTGACAGCCCTTCTTTTATGTATTTTGATGTGCTTTCAGACATACAACAAGCATGGACTAACTTCTTCCCGCCGTTGACCTGCACGTAGTCTTTGCGACAGTCCTTACTGTTCTCCTGCCCGGGCTCCGACAAGAGGAACTTTTGAACGTCAGCTTCACCGCTTTACCATCAGGGACCTTGATCATTGAAAGAGACAAAAAACTAATTAAATAGTCACACGATACCTTCTGAAAAATCTAAACAGAATAGAAGCCTTTGGCTGTATTCGAAAAAAGCCATACTAACACCTTCCCTCCTACATACTCAACATGTATACTCAATACTGTCTACTTTACGATCGATTGTGTATGCGAGGTTCGTCGGACTGTTTACACTGACTTATACAGAAGCAATAAGGAATTTAAAAAAATACTTCCATGCCGTTTGAAAGGACGTAATGTATTGTGGGGCGGTTGAGTACGAGAAGTAACCTGTCGATCCATACACAAAATCTTCCCGGAAGTTAGTACTCATCCGGGCATTTCTCGCCAACACAAACTCGCATATACAACCGTCACATACTCAAATTGATGTCAAAATTAGTATGAGTAGGACGTTAATATGGCTTTCGGAACACAGCCAGTGTGAAGCATATATGGCTGTGTATTGCGGACATGTTACCGTGATGGTCCACTGGCATGACTTTCGAGGAGGAAAGTAATTTGGGAAGTTGGGGGAAGTGAAGGTGCCCTGGTTCCCTCTCAGCTGGCCACCACATGTTATGCCTGGGACATAAAAAAAACTTAATGTTATGTAACTTTATTTAAACAGGGACAATGTACAAAAGAAACATCAACCTTGTTTAGAGCAAGGAGAGATGCATTGTACCAGGTTTAAGCAAACTGCTATTTTCCACCTGTAGTCCCTGGGCAGGTCAGAACAATAAATACTACTAAACTAAACAAGACACAATAATATATAAACATGGGATTAAACAAAGTGTTAAATTTGCACAAATAACACACACATAAACACACACACACACACACACACACACGCTGTAGCCAATAATCAACAGGCTCACATCTAGAAATAAACCAAGTATAAGCCCCTTACGTTTGCTCCCTTGTTGGATTTGTGAGACTTGTGCTCTGAATCCGGGGTAGTTCTTTTTGTCATTGGAGGCCATGGTCACCAGCATGACGTTACCAGAAGACAGGAAGGTCAGGGGTTCACTGGGTGAGTAGTAACCACACATTCTGTAGGGGAGGAAAAAAAACAGAAAAAAGATATTGCATTTTATTAAGTCAAAATTATTTCTATAGCACATTTAAAAACAACATCAGTTGACCAAAGTGCTGTACAAAATTAAATTAAATATTGTTAATACTGTATTGTTATGATGGATCAAAAGGGCAAACTCACTCTTCCATGACGCGGCTCTCGATAGCCACCAGGGAGTCGTAGATTTTGACAAAGTCGTTTTTGCAATTCTCTTCCAGGTTCATTGTGTCAAACTCTAGCTGGATGACGTAGCCGGGGTCCGCTCTGAGCCTCCACTGGATGAAGGTGTTGGGGGGATAGGGACTGTTAGGGAAGCCTGGGGACTGGATTTGTCCAATGTGGTTACTCCTGGCCTGCTCGGAATACTCGAAAAATCCTAAGAAAGAGAAACAAAATGATTAAGGAGCTTTCGCATTGGACTAGAAAGGCTAACTTATATCGCTAAGGCAAGCGGGGGGGGGTTTTATTGAGTTATAGGAGCCGTACATGGCAGTCATTTCAGATGAACCGTTCTCTTAATTTTTTATTGTATCATTATATATATATATTTTACTATAATTTTTTTTTTAAAGTAATTACTTGATTTGTGTTCTTGAGATGGTGCAGGTGTTTTTTTTTGTGTTGTAAAAAAAAAACTAAATGACAATAAATATATTGTGGAAAAAAAAAAGAGTAAGAAACAAATACTTTTAATGCTGTTCACATTCAAAGCACTGCGACAGCCCGCTTATCGCAATGCATATTCAATTACTTTGTGTTTACAAACTCATCTTGATATATCTATGCTAATATTTATGATGTAAATGCCTAAAACCACTCAACTGTGACTGTCTAAAATGTGTTCTTAATTACATTGTATTTACTGGTAAATATTAAACACTGGATTAAAAGCAAATATGTTACAATGATGCTTTTGCATAAAGACAAACACTATTCATAATTAATTTCAGACAGTGTCTCATTGATGTGCACTGTTGACTAAGTCTCACATTTCTCCTTAAAACTGATTAGGTAGAACCATTAAAAACTGTTTGCCCAAATATGACCCTAGGCTACATATGAAGTGCTTGCTGTTTACTATGTATACAGATGAGTTGTCAAACATAATTTTGATAGAGTAAATGATAGATGAAAGCTGAGTACTTACTGCTGTATGACGATTTCAACAAGCGGGAATCAAGTTCTATGAAATGGAACAAAGAACACAGACATAATTCAGATGAGAATAATGACAGAAAAAAGGAAGAATTAACTTGACGGTTAAAGGTGCAGTCAGCGATTCTGGAGAATGCTTGTTGTCAAAATCACTTTGTCAAAAATAAGTGAATATCTCCTCACGATCTGCTACATATCCGTACTGTGCGTTTGAGATCCAGTGTTAATACACATCCTAGGTTCTGTAAACTAGTATGTTGCTAGCCCCAATGAGCCCTCTTCATTTACGTAACAGTTGACAGAGCCTAAGCTATGTATTAACAACACATTGTTCAGCACACACACAGTACGGACAGGTAGCGGACGTGAAGAGCCTGGTATTCACTGATTTTGACAAAGAGCGTTCTCCAGAACTGCTGACTCCACCGTTATATAATTTCGTCTTTATTTCGAACAAACAAATAAAAAAGCAAGTAAGACACATCATATAACAAAGAACAACAATAATTACAAAGTGTCATGAACAATATTTATAATATTATATCATTTTAATTGTAGTGTCTATGTCTGAAAAGGAATGGGAGGAAGCCGAAGCTTATGTATTCCCACCCCTTGTTCAAATGCTCATAATTATCTGCTATGCTTTAATCCAACACATTAACCACAATCAAAACATCTTAATGGGTAAGGAAATAATCCTGAAAAAAAAAAGAAAAATTGGCCTTTATTTGCATTGGCCCTACCTGATGACATGACATCTGCAATCTGCAGAGCGTTGCTGGGTCTTTTCAGTGAGCGCTGCTCCTTGTCCACTAGTTTCTCCATGGAAGCCATCGCGCTGTCCATGGCTGACTCCTGGCCCGCGGGGACCAGGAACTCAGACAGGTAGTACACAACCACACTGCCTTCACTGAGAGCAACGGGACAAGAATTACATAGTAAAGTTAGATGGATTTTAAAATTGTGTCATTGATCTTATGACTGCAAAACGGCCATACACGTTTTTATACATCCTAGTTCTCCACACTGTGTGTGTGTGTGTGTGTGTGTGTGTGTGTGTGTGTGTGTTGTGTGTGTGTGTGTGTGTTCTCCAACGACACATTTGTAAGGTTTCTCCCTTAACAAACTTAACACGTAAACCTTACACGTTTTTATATATAATGAGCGATGTAATTTCCTAAACAAAACTATGTAAATATACTGTTCAAATACATTCTCTATACATTTTGGAGGGATCCAGATTATCTCCATTTAACACATCAAAAGAAAGGACGAAACAGACGATAGAACAAAAGCATTGAAGACAGCAAGACAGGACCCAAAAATACTAACATTCAACAGTCACATTCCAGCTTATTTTAAAACACCTTATGACTAATAGAACTGCAGTGCCGTACCTGAAAGCCTGGACCTTAGAACCAACATAGTATTTGGCCAGGTGAGGGCTTTTGCTGTAGATGACTTTAAGCTGAAACAGACAAGAGCAAAATCAAAACAAAACATGAATGAAAAATTGAATAAAATACAAAAAAAAACATTAAATACAATACAGCATAGTAATACTGGTGTGCTCCCACTGAATTGTTCATGTAATTGTCAATGTCTTACTAAAATCAGAATCTAGAGAAACTAGAATCAGTCCCACTCCACTTGTAACTGTTTTAATTCGGCTTTTCTTGCTTCATTCAATTGATCTGAATGTTTTGATTGTTATTGTCTCTTTGTAGGCTTGTTGTGTATTTTGATTGTATATTGTGTATCGTATGTATACATCTTGACATCATTGTAAAAGAGGGTCGCCCCTCAATTGATCTTTAGGGGTTAAATAAAGGAAAATGAAAAAGTATTAATTTTTTAACATTTTTGACAGACAAATGAATAATTTGTTTGGGGCACAGTCGGCTACAGCGCTGTGAAGTGATGTTTGGCCAGAGCAAAGGTCTTACCTGGTCGGTCACCTGCTTGGCCAGAGCCTTGAACTCGGTGCTGTTGGGGTTCATGTAGGCGTCTTCAAACGCCTGGTTGGTGATCCGCATGGAGCCGCTGTACATCTTCTTCACCCGCACATCTTTACGGACTGCAGGGGCACACAGACAAAAGTTAGTGTTAATAGATTCTGCTTTATTGTTCTTTGTTAAAAACTTTGTAACAGTGTTGAGAGAGGTGCTATACAAATGAAGACATGTCAATGTAGTGCAGGTAGCAAGCATTAAAGTGTAACTGCACCCTTTTACTTGTTTTTTGAGATAGAAGCTGAATTAAATGACTCTGTTGTTAAGGAACACATATATGCTGGTATTAATATTGAAAAAAATTGCAATATGTTAAATATCGGCAATTTAAGAATTTTTTTGTATTGTAATTTATTTTAGAACTTTACTAAGATTTGAAAATAACTTTTTCCTTCGGGTTCGAAAAATGACGTACATGGGACTTTTTTGACCCCATGTACGTCATCACGTCGCCGCAAAGCCGGTCACGCTCTTCACAGGTCCATGGCTGGTCCATGAGCTACTGTTATACAGTCCCTCCAAGGATGTTATTTCGGGGGTTAACACCCTTAACTTCTACCGGCAGTGTGTCTGTCTGTATTAGCTCGCTTGTGCGCACACACACACACACACACACACACACACACACACACACACACACACACACACACACACACACACACACACACACACACACACACACACACACACACACACACACACACACACACACACACACACACACACACACACACACACACACACACACACACACACACACACACACACACACACACACACACACACACACACACACACAGACCCGGACTCGTTCATTGCTTCACTTTATTGACACACGCTACCGCTCGCTCTCCTCGCTCACACACACACACACACACACACACACACACACACTGCCGCTAGCTCACTTGCGCTACTCTGTCTCCTAACACTACGATAGAGACACCCGCAAACAATTTCAAATAAGAAAAGTCCTCCACCTCAGACGACCCATCTGTGTGGCATATGAGCTCACTGCGTAGCGACAGTGCCTTTAGACTTTGTGTCACTTCAATGAAGTCATGTCATTCAGATCTTCCTGAGTGACAGCTAGCAGCTAGCCCCCTCCTTCACAGACACCGCGCGCCCCCCTCCCTCCCGAAAGTCGGCCGGCTGATGTCTGAATGTTTAAAAACAAAGGTTCTCAAACGGAATTCAGAATCCATGGTCTGCAAGCATTTTTCAAAATCGTGCAGCAGCTCAAACAGGGGGTGCAGTTACCCTTTAAGTTCCCCAGGTGCACTTGTTTCAACTGGTGTAGCTATAACCTCAGCTTCTATATTGCATTCAATTGCATGTGCAAATAATCAGACAATATAAAGCTTTGCACTGAGCTCTAAATTGCCTCTGAACATTTCTTGGTCCACTTCCAAAATAGCAGAAATAGTCGAGGACACTTAGCATACTGAAAGTCGACATGCTCATTCTTAAATTGATTGATCAACATTACATTTTTCCTTGTGATGAAGTCATTTAAAAGTTTCCATCGTAAAGTTAAGTTACTTTATTAGTCAATGGTTACTATGAGATGTGTGTTTTCGCATATCCCCTCTCAAGTTACCACACTTTGGAGGGGGTCAGAGCGCAGGGTCAGCCATAGTACAGCACCCCTGGAGCAGTTCAGGGTTAAGTGTCTTGCTCAAGGACACAATGGTAGAGATGGTGGGCACCGTAGAAGTAATACCAGCCACTGCTAGTTTTACAACTAACATCCTCCTGTCCGGTGCCGGGGATCGAACCAGCGACCTCATGGTTACTGGTCGGCCACCTTTCCTGTAGGCCATCCTACCACACCAATTTCTCAATAACCATTAATCAAATACATATTAAGTAATTGGTTATTCTTACAGTGGAAATGCCAGACCAACAGTCCGGTCATTAGCGCAACAACAGCAGCAAATATCACCACGGCGATCACAGCCCCGACCCTCCCGGGACCCTTCTTCTTCTCAAGCTTCTTGTTATCCGACGCCGGCAGGAACTGGACATCTGTCTCCCAGTCTCTGTCCTGGAACAGACAGACAGACAGACAGCTGTGTGTGAATGAATGAATGAACAATGCATCAAAGTGAAGGGGGCCCCATACAGCTTAGCTAACAACTACTACATAGAAATTCCAATCATTTTATTAGGTGAAAAAACACTTGCAAGACATTAAACTGCAACAAGCTTTCGCCCTTTTATGTTTCTGCTGATATGTTATGAACCATCCAGAGCGCTCAGGTCGTCTGGGACAGGTCTACTTAAAGTCCCAGAGTTAGGACTAAACAAGGAGAAGCAGCGTTTAGTTTTTATGCACCACATATCTGGAACAAACTCCCAGAAAACTTGAACTCTGCTGCAACTCTCAGTTCTTTTAAAATCGAGTCTGAAGAATTTTCTGTTTCCCTTTTAACCTGTCATTTTTTCTCTCTCTTCACTTTTCTGATGTGTATTCTCTACTTGATGTATTTTAATCTTGATGTATTTAGTAACCCTGTGAAGCACTTTGAATGGCCTTGTGTCTGAATTGTGCTATAGAAATACATTTCCCTTGCCTTGCCTTTAAGACTAGAACAGAGGCAGCTGTCTTTTTCTCTACATAGGTAGATAATCAACAGAAGATTAGTGACAAGAGACAGACAGACAGCAGGCAGGTACTTGTGTATTTTAGGAATGTCCCCGTCTTTGGTGAGTGACCAACAGAAACTGCGCAACAATGTTTTGAAATCTAATATGACAAAATACTAGTATCGCTTTTCAAGAAGGACGAAATCAATTCATCCATTTCAGAAGAAAAAAAATGGCACAGTTTCAGTGTTTGGCACAGTTAGCAGATGTTGAAGGAAACTTCAAACGTGACTCACTACTGTGTGGTTTCCTTTAAGAGGTGAGGCAGAGGGGGGGGGGAGGGAGTACAAAGGTTTCACCAGCTAAAATCCTGTCAAACCGGCTGCAAGGTCTGAAGTGGTACACAACAAGTTTCTGTAAATGCCCGCTGCTTGTACTTTTTTTTTAAAGTCCCTAAAAAAAAACTTACTCTGGGATCTGTGTTAGAATGCTTGTGTGTTTTAACGTGCTATATGTTTATGCACTTGTATCCGTTTCTATGCTACTTGTTTTATGTGTTGACATGCGCCACCAATCTGCCAGCTGTCATGATCTGGAAATAGTGGTTGGTTGTGTCATAGTGGTTGGTTGTGTCACTTTACTTGTCTGTGCTTGTGTACTGTGTATGCGTTGTATTCTGGTAGTTTTTAAGCATTTTTTTAAACTATCAACCTCCCATGGACTACAGATAGAAAATGAGCCTGTATGGCTTAATCTGTCACATTTACATGGGGGACTCTGGTGCTCATGTTTATTAATGTGCACTGTTCCTTTTAAATAAAGAATTCTGAAAATATTTTAAAAATAATCTAAAAAGACAAGGAGCTTACTGCTGGGTCATCTGCAGAACTACAACACCACTTAATAAACCAAGGGTAAAACCTTTAGGCCTGTACAAATATTAAACTTGTGACAAAAATGTATCATATTGTACCGAAAAGGGCCCGGCAACAACTTGAGCGTGAGCAAATAGTGCCGGGACAGGTTTTGTAAATGTATCATATGTAATTATTCCCTCTTATTTCATATGTAAGGCTGTATTGTTTGGTAGCCAAATAGTATTATTATGCATCGTGCATTCACTGTCCGGGTGTTTTTAAAGTTGCAAGCTACAAATTAAAAAAGTGATATATTTATCCCTAACTACAAGTTATTTTCAAAGTAACCTGAACTATTCTTCAGTGTTCAGTTGTCAGATTTGTCCTGTTTACATTTCAAATTGGGTCAAAGAAACTTGGGACGCTTATCAGCTCTAGAGAGGGCAGGTTCTCAAGGATAACCTCCTTGCCCAGCCGTTGCTAGGTTTGACTCCTGTATTTATCAAAACGCAAATTGTAATATTATTGTCCACCATAATCGCAAACGCACAACTTTACCAAATCACGCAGACACCAGACACAACTACTTTTCTGGGGGAAACTTGACTGCATCTGTAACTCTTGTACAGATTCACATTCACTTATGTCTCTCTGGTGTAGTGGTGGACTTAGTTTGTCACTTCAGCTGAAATAGACTGATGCTTTTAAATGACATTTTGTTTAACTCTATTCTAATGTTTTACTTTATCAGAGTATTCAATTGAACAGAAAACACTTGATGTACAATCCTTATTTGTTCACTTCTCTGCATGAAAATTAAATGTCTACCAAACAATCAACATATTATTCTTGTGGACAACAGAAAAGTAAATCTTGATACACATCATGTAATCATAGGTGTTAAATTACATCGCATTCCCGTCCTCATTGTCACTAACTACAACATGCTCCATTGTGCCCTAGAGGTCAAATACTGGCACTGAAGGGCATTTTCAATTATTATTTATATATATTTCTTTTTTTACATAATGCCCTGTATCTATCTCTATACTGTGACACTGTAAATCTATCTCAAATGTTCGTCAGTGTGCAGAGGAGAAGGATTCGGGTGAACAAGTCACAACAAGGCGGAGAAACTGGAGGAATTCTGGCGTCAGCCCCTCCAAGGCTGTTTTAATGTCAAGCATATATGCCAAAAATATCTCTCAAATACTACACTTGAATTAACATTTTATCAAAAGTTTTGAGTTGGATTAAAGGTTGAAGAGTTTGAGTATTATATTTTTGTAAACTGCTGCAGCTTGGAAATCACCTAAGTACATTTTTTTTCATTGTGCCAACTTCTTGGCAAGAGACATCTCCTGTAACAACAGTTGTTTCACTGAAGGAAGATTTAATGGAAGGTTATACACCACGGGCAAAACAACACATTAAGGTTCTTTCAACTATTCTCTCAAGAACATCTGTCAAATGCTTCTGCCTTCTCCTTGACAAACGTGTCCTTTTTGTGTACTTTGATAGAAGTGGATTGCTTTATCTATGGTTGTTTTCTTTTAAATGTTGATTGTTCAAGATTAATGCAAATCTAATCAAATCAAATTGACAATATCCTGTTTACTATGACTGTCTGTCCACAATGTGTGCATTGATCTTTTTCCAGATGGGATAAAGACATGTTATTGAATTCAAATAACACATTTGGGGGATAGTGCAGCCATATAGAAAGTTGTCTAATCTTTGAGTAGCTTTACCATTTTTTTTGTTGCATTTGAATAACAAATTTACACAATAATAAAGTATCAAATTAAAGTGCTAGGCTAGCATGTAGCCAAAATTATTTAAAAAAGGTTCTCAACTTCTAAGTTTAATTTTTGACTCAGTAATATATATTTATAATTTGGCAAACAACAAGTGCGTCGGTGATAAATTGTCTGAGACCTGTGTGGTTGCAGTGACATCCTTTTCCCAGTATGTATGCATGTGTGGAATGACAACACAAGTGACCTATATTTCTAGGCTACCCTTTATGTCTGACAGGTTTGCTGTTAAGGGTAAGTCGTCGTTTACCTTTGACCCACATTAACTCAATTCTTTTGAAGTTACATTTTTGTTTTATCATAATGATAGGCCTACTACAACCTGATATCCTATGACAACATAGCGAATTCAACTTATTCAGGGGAACTCAGGTAGCAGCCAAACTCGTTCAGAAAACATCTAACTAAACAGGAAATAAAATAGTAGGCCTATCCAGCTAAGGCCTAACAAATGGCCATTAAATGTGGAAGCTTTTTAAAGTTTTCTTACCGACTTCGGTGCGTATCTCGGTCCGCTGTCCATGTAGTCCATCAAGGTTCAACTCCTGGCAAGCCAAGAATTGACTGATAAAACTATACAAAAAATAAATAAATGAAACAACTCAACTTAAACTGAACCAATCTCCTCCACTCTCTTATTTAATTTGACTTGTAGTTTTTTCCCGAGGTGAACCTGCAGTTAGGCCTCGTCGCCAAGAGACGTTCCTTGAGTTTGTCAACGAATTCCACCTGCGAGTAGAGGTGTAGCCCACACACTAAAGCCGTCAATAAACCGGTCAGAAATAAGAAAAACAGCGCACTAGTGCTTTAAAAAATAAGGTTCCTCCTCGGTGGAGATGTTCACAATGTTCACAAATGTCCTCTTGACTGGAATATGTCGTCTGTATCTGTCTGTGTGCGACTGCGACGGAAAAAAGGACCTTTTCCGCTTGGTTGAGGTTTCTGAGGGATCTCCACCCCTAGACACCTGTGGCTACTTCCTGTTTACCTGACACACAGGTGAGGAGGAAGTTTTTGAATGTCTTTGAATAGAAAACTCACATTTAAAGCGATATTTATGACCGTTTGAGGAGTGGAAAATTGAAATAAAATTACAAATACGTTTTTATAGGTAGTCAAATGGTGATATATACTAGGTTAGTAGCTATAATGTTTCGTAAAGTCTACGTTCAGTATCAGTCATGTGATCTTATCCCGGGCATCACGCTCACGCTTTCTATTTGTGTAACTACGCCAGTGACTCACTTCTGTTGATTCACATTCATTTTTTTCTTTACAGACATGTCGTAAAGAGCGATAATTATCTGTTTGGCAACACAGAAACCCGGCCGTCCCAAATGGAAAATCCCCCATTCTGTGTCTGTGGGATGAAATGAATCAATATTTCCAATTGTGTAAGTCCTTTCAAGAACTTAATCAATCCGCCAAACAACTCAGTGGCACTATTTATTCAGAAGCCTACAATTTAAAGTATAAGATTAAAGAAAAGAAAACAAAGACTTATTCATCTTTAATATTAACACACACACACACACACACACACACACACACACACACACACACACACACACACACACACACACACACACACACACACACACACACCACACACACACACACACACACACACAACACAATCCTTCAAATAATTTAGAATGGAATGACTAGGTACTTGTTCTACAGAAAATTGAATTGACAACTTGATAATTTTAAGTATTACAATTGTTTTCAAAACTCAAGTCTTTCTATGTCTTTTATGATATCAGACTAGAAAATAACTTTTGAGCTGCAATTTTTTACAATGTTCTATCTATCTATCTATCTATCTATCTATCTATCTATCTATCTATCTATCTATCTATCTATCATCCATATCATCCGATCCATCCATCCATCCATCTATCCATCCATCCATGAAAAGACAACACATCCATATGGAAGTTGTGAGTTTATTGATGTGTTTCCTCCCTGTAACCATAAATCTCAATTGGTGTCAATCAAATGTTTTTTGTTTGTTTTTATTTAAATCACTAATATGCATATTAGATTAGTTCCCAGTCCCCTCCCACAATCAAGCAGGCAGTTACAAGATCCAAGCCGTTTGTTTGGGTGCATAGTGAGACAGTCAACATACAGAGATACTGTCACAGGAGAGAGGAAAAATAGAAAACAAGAAAAGAAAAAACTTAAAAATATATATCATATCATTTCATATAAGAACAATGCACACCACAGGTAATCCTCCGGAAAAAAGCCATAATTGCAACATCAACTACACAGGCATACAAAGACAATACTAAGAGAGAGAGTAGAGAACAAAGGGTATTCTAGGAGTCTGTTTATTTCATTTTGTGTCATTATCTACCTGTAAAAATACACAAGTTAGCCTTTTTTTTTAATGTATTTATTTCTCAGAAACCAGCTCTCCAAGCCTTGTCTTTCTGTGTGTCTCTGTCTGCCTGCACAGCCCTCCAGCTCCAAGTTGTCTACAATTGGCCTTGATCCATGGCCGGCCCTGGCTACCCAAATCCCACCAAAAGTATACGTTAAAATCTACAAATTTGGCAAATTCTGGTTCAGGAAATACAACATTTGTTCGTTTGGTGTTTATGTTTTGATTCCAGAATTAGTTATTTCTTAGTCCACCAAATTCTGTACATTTTAACCTTACTTTGGGTGGGAGGGCCCCCTGGTGGCAGAATGGGCCCCAAGCAGCTGCTATTGAGGGCCAGCCCCGATTCCATCAATCAGACTGTTCTATGCTTTTTGACCAGCAAAGCCAACAGTTGCTCCAATAACGACGTGTGTGCACATTATCCCCAAAATGTGTTTTCTAAGTAGCTTTTCTTGTTACTTGGTTTTTGACAGATAATTTGTGCAAAAAAAAGAAAAACAATTTAACAATAAACAAGAAAAAATAATAATACAACAACACTTGTTTGTCAGTTTTTGACGCACGCTGTCACAATGTGTGTGACGTGCGCGTTAAAATGAAAGCCACATAGGAACTTCTCAGGTACATAGTATGGAAGAAAAGCTTCCACAATACATTCAACTATGTAACACATGTCAATAGGTATTTTCATCTATCAATTTATTCTTTTTCCCTATCGATAAAAGGTTGTTAGTGTGTACAGGAGGGGATATTCTTTTTAAAATCACTTTCACTTAATATGGGTTCAGAGTAGGTTTTTTTTTGTGATGTGCTTGAGCTGGGGGTCTGTGCACACTTTCCCAGACTGTATCCAACCGTGTGCCTGCAAACACAAGTCAACCACCAAGCTAAGAACCCTAAACCGACTTATAACCTCTTCCCTTGGGAGGGACAAAAAGGTGGAATAAAAACATCTACTCTTATATATATAATTCAACTGTAATATGTATATTTTGTCATTTTTGTTATCATAACAAAGAACAGAAAGTAAATAATTCATGATTTCATTTTTTTTTATCTCATTTGTTGTTTCACTATACATTTTTTAATTGGTACAAAGAACCTTCATATACAAGCAATCTATTGAGAGGAAAAAAAAAATAACAAAATAAAAACACCAATTCTTTTGGAGAAAAACCCATCAGAAAAACTGCATGAATGACACTTGCACGGTTGGACTGAACTGAAAGCGTATAGTGTCGGATATGCCGGTTTTGACGATGATGGCTACTCAACAAAAACATTGAAATGTTGCTTGATTCGCCATTCACTTTTTAGAAAAAATTAAAGAAAATGTTTTGAAGAAATGTTGTACATCTTGATCTGAGATAGCTGTGTGCCGATAACCACATAGACATCCGCAGAATCACATTTTCCTTAATGCTAAAATGGCAGATAGATACAATAATACCCTTTTTCAAAATAAAACATGATCAAAAAAGAGCTCTATAGTACAATAGTAGCAGTAGTAGAAGTAGTAGCATTATTTAAGGATTGTTTTTGAACAAACCAGTAAATGGAGTTTTGGATGTATATGCAAATGGGTTTAACAATAGCACATGTTATTGGTCAGTAGTATGTTCCCCCCCCCCCTCGGCCCACAGCGCCCCCCAGCGGCCCGTGATTAGATCTGCATCTGCTCCAGGTATTTGTAGGTGGGGTTTTCGTAGCCGTGGTTCTGCATCTTGCTAAGGTGGCGTTCTTCTGGTGTCAGCATGGGGTCAACCTGTTAAGACAGACAGACAGACAGACAGACAGACAGACAGACAGACAGACAGACAGACAGACAGACACAGGACAGACAGACAGACGACAGACACGGGACACTCATTATGTCTGACCTCAACCAAGGGCACAACGCATTAATAACTCTACTGCTGCTGTGTGGGGCGTATCATAATGCTGCAGGGACGATAATCCAATTTGCATCGCATTTAGTCATGCTCCATTTCCATAAGGCCCTGATAATGTAGTCTAAATCTGACACTTAAGGCAAGACACTGCGGGTGAGTAGGGGGGAATTGTTAACTTATAGATATGATCATGACACTTTGCCAGTTGAATAATAACAGAAAAACGATATGTTATGTATTTATTCATCAAAAAATGCATTTTTGGCATGTTTTTAAGAACAAAACGGTACATAAATCAGACAATTTGCAAGATATGAACAAATCCTGATTACCTTCAGAATATTGCTAAGAATGAATATGGAAAGTTAAGTTGAGGTTTGAGTATTAAAAAAAACTGATGTTGAGATAATGGCCGTATAAGTTATACAGAAGAAATACACAGACCTGTGGGGGAAAACTAGCCCAGCCTGACTATACATCTGAATGGACACTGTTCTTGCAGACAGGCTCCTGCTACTTCTCTGGTCAGCCCGCCCCTCCCACGATTACAATATCAATGTATATCGAACCTGTCTGCCTCCCAACCTGTCTCCCCCCTCTTGTAATGTAATTTAGTCGTCTTCCCCTACCCAGAAAGTAACTGCTTCCTTAAGTATGTATATTTGAACCTGTCTACCTCTCTCCTACGTGTTGTAATTTAGTCTTATACTATACATACTTAAATATGTGATGATTTTAAGGAAACGTCGTCACTCTTTGCAACATACCCGCGTGTATTTGCCATTAGTGACCCTCCGCGGAGATCCTTGCTATTATTGAAATAAACCCTTTTGCTTCAACAACGTATCATTCTGCTTTTCTCCCACGACAGCCCCACAGACCCAAACAAAAAAGCAAAAATTCTGAAAAGTGAGTAGTGCTTGACAATCATTTAGGGCCAGTTTCGCAGACATGGATTAAGCCTATAGTTCTGGACTAAATTGTACTTTCAATGGACAATCCCCAGAATTCCATTTAGTCCTAGACTAGGCTTAATCCATGTCTGTGAAACTGGCCCTTAAGAGTATTGTGCGTGTGCGTCTCCAAATAACACACACAACTCACCTCCACGATGCCGTGACTGATGGTGCCGTATTGCCTCTTCCTCAGCAGCACCAGACTGATCACAATCACAGTTGCTATGGCCACAGCGATCACCAGCAGACCAATCAGAGCACTGCTACCAAAGCTGAAGTCTTCTCCCAACGGGCGGTATGACTCCTGACAGGTAGAACGGGAGAGAGAGAGGGTGAGGAGATGATATATGCTAAACTGACCTCTGAAGAAATACAAACAAGCCAGTTAAAGTTGTCTTTGCTGTAGTTATAAACACATTCAACGCATACAGCTCCGGAAAATATTAAGAGACCAGTCTGGGTTTTTCTTAAATCTTCATCTCTACATTACTTATTGAAAAATGCTCTCAACGACAGTATTCTTATTGTGAATTTGGTAGAAATTTTTTCAGTAGTTTATATTATAAAACCAAAATGTTCATTCTACTCAAACATATGCCTTTAAAGAGTAAAACAAGAGACACTGAACATTTGGAGTGGTCTCTTAACTTTTTCCAGAGCTGTAGACTAGTAACCTCAATTTGTTAATGCTGAATAGACATTTACATGGTTAGTGTCTTGATGTTATATGACCGTCTAGCCATCTAAATATGTAAGTAAACCAATTAATAATTTTTAAAAAGTTTTAAAAAAAATCTTGTATTTATCAACCTGGGTCTAAATATATATTATAATAACATAAAATATTAACTTCTAAGTGAACTTTAACAAGGAACCTTTTGCAATTTGGAAACTTGCTGACACCAGTGAACACATAATACTATTTAATTGTTGAAGCTGAATAGTTAATTACTGTACAATGTTAGTATCATAAAGTTATATGACCATCTAGCCATTAAAAATGTATGTGAACTTATCACTAATTTTTAAAAAGGGGGAAAAAATTCTTGTAATTGTCAACCTTATCCTCATATTCTTTCACAATAACATTAACATGTAGCTTTTTGCATTTTGGAAAGCTAAGCTAAGCTAAATGTAGAGCGTGCCTCACATTGACGTGAACTAACCAGTGTCTGCACATTAAGACAGCAGCTGTAAAGTTCACTTAGCAGTAAATCTGCTGCTGTGTTCTCTTCAATAACTACAAGGATTTCTGAGGCACGACTTTCTTGTATTTAATTTCCCTCTGACTCAAATAGGTCTGTGATTTTCTGTTAATTTGAAGTTTTTCTCAAAGCTGCATTAATTCTCGCCCCCGATCAATATTGTTCATATCAGTGGAGGCAGCAAGTAAATTGTTATCACGATCGATAGACGTAATGGAACGATATAAGATTAGAGCCCAGGGTTGACACATACAAGAATTGCGCTGCCGTTGTAAACTGTAATTTGATTTGAACTTTGGTGTAAATGGTACAAAATATTACTTGTACAATCAATATTCCTTAAAGTTGCTTTTGAAATGGGGAAGATGCAGTAACTGGAAGATAATGGGCCTTTTCCTTTTCATGTTATTTCAGAAAACCGCAGTGAGATAGGGATAACATCCCTTTTTGAAGAGGATTTTTCGAGACAGGATTGACTTGTGTATGGTGTGTGTACATGCATGACATGTGTCTTGATGTAAAATAGTGTCATATCTTGTGCCAATTCAGTAAACACACAAACACAGTCACCTACACTCATCTTCACAATGTAATCTGACACATATGACACATAACTGATCATATGTGGACGGCCACTGGGGATGTTCATTAAAGGTGGAGTCAGCGATTCTGGAGAACGCTTGTTCTCAAAAGAAATGATAGTGTGCGTAATAAACAAATGATAATATAAATCCTAGGCTCTGTAAACTGGCATGTTTATAGCTATGGTTAGTGTTTATAGACCATTTGTTTACATACCAACTTACATAGCCTAGGCTGTGTATTAACACCAGATTTCTTTCTCAGCGCACACACAGTACGGACAGGTAGCGGACCGTGAGGAGATATTCACTGATTTTGACAAAAATTTATTTTGTCAACAAACATTCTACAAAATCCCTGGCTCCACATTTGAGGCCCATTCTCACACATAAACTGAGAAACACTCAGTTTGCGTGGATTTAACACTCATCATCAAATGAACTGAGATTTTTTTCAACATATGCATTCACTTACATTCACATAACAAACATGCACCCATGCAGAAATAACCAAAACATATTAGCCTGGACTTTATAAAAAATTATATAAAAAAAAAAGAGGGTCTTTTTGGCCCTCCCCAAAGCTGTGTGTCTTGATTTTAATACAAAGTTATCATCTGCAGAACTGGTATCTTGCAGACTCCCTCCTACTTTTACACTGTATTGTATACTGTATTTGAACTAGAGATAACTGCAGTTCCCCGGGAAGGCCTGTGGAGGGCGCTGCTATACTCACCAGCTCATCATCATGCATAACGCTGACTCTCTCTGCACTGTAAAGCACTTCCTTAACATCCAGAGTCTCATCAATCACCTGTCAACACAGACAGGGGAGCCCAGGTTACACTCACCGCAATGTGTGTGTGTGTGTGTGTGTGTGTGTGTGCACTCGTGTGGTGTGTGTGTGTGTGTGTGTGTGTGTGTTTGTGTGTGAGAGTGTGAGAGCGTGAGAGAGATTGTATGCATGTTAGATAGATAGCAATAGTGTGTGAAAGCGCAGTGAAGTAAACTGTGTAAGCATTATCTGTGTTGGGTGATGATACACTTGGAGCTGTCTTGTACATAGTGGGAGAGAGGGAGGGGTTGGGTTGGCAAGCATCAACAACAGACTCTCTCTCCTAGCCACACAGACAGTTAACATGTCTTTCTAAAACAGCCTGTCAGCCACTCATTACCGAGAGCCCTATACTAAAGGAGGAAGCGCTGTGTGTGTGTGTGTGTGTGTGTGTGTGTGTGTTTGTGTGTGTGTGTGTGTGTGTGTGTGTGTGTGTGTGTGTGTGTGTGTGTGTGTGTGTGTGTGTGTGTGTGTGTGTGTGTGTGTGTGTGTGTGAATGGAAGTGGCAGCAATACAAAATCTGCTGTTTGTAGCAACAAAAGCAAATCCAGAATCCTTTCTTTTTGTTGGCGAGACAAAGCGACATTTAGACACAAACACATTGTTAAGGTGTCACCACCATTTGTTATTTTTGTAACCTCAAATTAATCCATCATACAAGACTGGCATTTTCCAAAAAAATAAACACGCATGCATACACAAAAACGTGCATGATACTACATAGACACAAGACACACACACACACACACACACATACATACATTGCACACACAGCTTTGCAAATTGGTGTTGGATTAGCATGCGACTAAACAAACAAACAGCACATTTTTCATTCAAAGGCCGAGCATGGGTTCGAAAAGGAGGATTGGCGTGTCTGGCAAAGTGAAAGCAGCATGCGATGACTGGCGAACAAAGCGTGGAATTGATCTGAATGTGGGTCGGTTGGCACGGGCCAAAGAGACACACGCAGATAGCAGCGCTGTGTGTGAGATTGTTGTAACTATGACAACATCGTCGTTACTGGGGTAATTTGAATCATTTAAAAAGGCTGAACTCAGGAGCGCTATGTGAAAGCACTGAGTGAATGCAGAAAGGCCTCTCGTCTGAGGTTGCAAAGATATTTCAAGTCTGTTGTACGATACATTGGAATACAGGGAATAGATTTTATACCTTTTTTATACACAATTTCTTATGGTCTTGCTTTAACAATGCTGCTCTCAGTTCAAGTATTCAGAATGACAAAGTATTAGGGCCACGTTGAGGAAAAAATTTAATTAATAAATTATGAGATAAAGTCGTAATTCTGATAACTACCGGTAAGTCTTAGGTTTAGGCTGTGTTATCTTAGAGAAGAAATATTGTCTTCTCCCCTGCGTTAAAAGTTCAAATGAGGAATGTGTATCGTCTTGTGAAGTTATAGCCTACACATACTTCTTTCCATGATAAGGAAATGCTTAATCTTTTGGCAAATCAGCACCACGTTATCAACACTGTGTGTGGCACGGCCCTACACAAACAGTGGGACAAGGTCGCTGCTAGACTGCTCTCTCCAACATTTGAAGCTTAACAGTAGCCTAATACGTTCTTCTAAATCAATCAAGTTTTTTTTCCCCCTGTAAAATTACACTTTTATTCTCGTAATGTTATTTATTTATTTTTCCTCAACGTGGTCCTATTGTTTCCTGGTAGTTTCCAGCAAGTTATAAAATGTACTACACAAACAGTTGGTGACAAACTCTGGGAGAAGGACGCTGCCATTAGTTAATCATGTTTTACTTCTCTCATAAAATGATGACTTCCTTCTCCAAATATTACCACTTTAATTCCTGTAAAATTCACGATTGTATTCTCATAATTTTATTTCAATATTTTTCTTTCGACATGGCCCTAACTAACACCCCTTTAGTTCAACGAGTTAGAAAGTTAGAAATGATTTAAAGACACATACAGATAAAAGTAGAACCACTGTAAAGCTCTTACCACGCGGTCGCTGATCTTGGGTTTGCTGTTGATGATTCTCTCCTCAGCACCGATCAAACCGTCTAACCCAGACATGGCGGAGCCTGCAGTAGGAAAACCAAATCAGTTAATATCAACCGAGCTACGGTAACAAGCTAACAAACCAACAAACACACACAACAAAGACACAGGGATGGTGGTATCGATGGTGGGACAGCTGCACATAGCTATCCAGACCTTTTTCTTTCCTCACAGCAGTCACCACAGTCTCCCCTTAGTGCACTGGTGACAACAAAGGCCTTTCTTCCATTGAGCACAGTGTGAGCTCTGTGGAAGCCAGCAGCACACTGACCTTACGTTTTGCCACAAAAGGAGCTCTCAAAGTGGGGTTTAGCATATAGCTGCATGAGACGTCTCTTGTTAACAGCCAGTTACTGTACATGCATTTACTCGCAACATGAAATCCATCTATACAACAATTATGAGTAGTGGCGGAGTGGAGTAGTTCGACCGATATGGATTTGTCAATGGAGGATGCCGATATTTAGAGAACAATGCATAGACTAGGTTATATCATATTACATATAATAATTGGTATATTTAATTTGATAAAATACAAAAATTAAATAATCCTAACTGAGAAACTTAAATTAACATAACTGAACATTTATCTAATAAATATAGACACAGAAAAAATATTTGAAATAAAAAAATCTGCTTTGTCTATTGCACTATATGTCAAAATGACAGTAATCGGCCGATCGATTAATTGGTCTTCATCTAAATATGTGCCATAATCACACCAAATCTGCATTACTGTAGTTCCTCATTATACATTTGTCTTAGTCCCCTTAACTTGTAACAGATGATTATCCTTGAAACCCCCCAGTGGGTAACAGACACTGGAGGAGCCAAAGACTTTCCAAAGCCCAGAATGTCACATATGCACGTTAGACTGATGGTTTGGAAATAGGCAGCGGTGTCTATTAATATACACACACCAGATACGCCATGAATAAATCAAGAGGAGAGAAGAGAGAGAGAGAGAGAAAGACAGAGAGGCAGCGAGCAGAGAGAGAGAGAGAGAGAGAGAGAGAGAGAGAGAGAGAGAAAGACAGAGAGGCAGAGAGAGAGAAGACAGAGAGGCAGAGAGAGACAGAGAGAGAGAGAGAGAGAGAGAGAGAGAGAGAGAGAGAGAGAGAGAGAGAGAGAGAGAGAGAGCAGGATCCTGAACAATGTAAGGCAGCTAGCGTTCAGTATGACATCAGCTTTCTGTCCCCTGCTACTAACTAGTGTGTGCCAGAGACACACGTTTTTAAGATTAGGACAATTGCCTTTGGATTAAGCGAAGGATCAGAACAGTGACATTGTGTGTTTACGAGTGACGTGTGGAACTCTGGCAGGTTATCACACACGTACCACAGGGTGCAAAGTCACACACAGAGTCGCTGCCACACGCAACAATACACAGAACAATGGCAGTGACCTCTATTCTGTATGGATTTGAAAAAGTGCTGAAACTATTTAGCTTATTATTAGGTTAGTAGATTGAAATAAAATGAATTCACAATTCAACATTTTGTAATGTATCAAGCACAACTCTTCCACTCTTTCAGAATGTTGTTTCTGAGGATTCTCTCCCTTTTTTTTTAAAGATGTAGATTTTGGATTTGAGATCTGGTTTTGGAAATGGGGAAAAATTGGGAGTGTTTTGATAGTGTGTATTTTCACTATTACAAATTTACTCAAAGATAATGAATGAATTGGAAAAAATAATGGACAGATTCATCCACAATCAAAATATCCCACAGTAAAAAATGGACGAGCAAAAACGCAAATGGAATCATTTCTACCGGTAGAATTGCAGGGGAGCTTGAGCGTCCATTTTAAAAACAATCAATAAATAATTTGCATTCAACGGATAATGGAAGGCATATATTATTGTTTACTGAATAAGATTATAAGGTTAGGCCCAGATCAGACCAAACAGGTGACGTGACCACAAATCTGTCCCAGGTCCCGGGACAAATTGGACCAATTTAAAATGAGCTGCGGGTCAGCAGCGGAAACACTGAGTCTAGGACAGGGCCACTCAATCACACAGCTGTTAAACAGGAAGACAGGGATTGATTAGGGGTGTGTGTGTGTGTGTGTGTGTGTGTGTGTGTGTGTGTGTGTGTGTGTGAAGGGATAATTAAGCAAAGGTGCTTAGACAAATTTACAGCGGACAGGATGACAGCGAAACACACGACTGAGGAGTGTGTGAAGAGGGGAGCTGACGGGATCTGCCACACCACACACACACACACACACACACACACACAAAACACACACACACACACACACACACACACACACACACACACACACACACACACACACACACACACACACACACACACACACAAGCTGACTGGGACCTATCTCTCTACCAGACTATTCAGCATGAGATGATAATCCTACAACATGGAAAGCACAAGAGCAATTTAAAAGGTAGAGTCTGCGATTGTCAAAATCACTTTTTGTAAAAATCTGTGAATATCTCCTCACAATCCGTTATCTTTCTGCGTGTGTGTGCCCTGTGTTTTACAGACAAACCAGTTTACAGAGACTAGGCTGTGTATTAACAACACAGCGCCACAAACAGTTCGGACAAGTAGCAGATCGTGAGGAAGATATAAACTGATTTTGACAAAAAGTGATTTTTTTTTTCGCAACAAGCGTTCTCCAGAATCGCTGACTCCATCTTTAAACCAAGCCACGCAGCCCATGTGAGTCAGCAATAAAAAAAAGAACAACCAGATGGTTCAGATTTAAAAAATAAATAGAAATAGTGAAAGAGAGAAGGATCCAAAAACTGCACCAAGGAAAGGAACAAACAGTGGGACAGATAAGAGGATGGGTTTGGGAATGGAGAACAAGACGCAACAGAGGCACCAACCTTTCTTGAAGGCACGTGGGGAGTCTGATAGATCGCCTTGGCATAAGAAATGAGCAACAGAACCAAAAAAGAACAACAGAAAAAAAGGGGGATAGGAGAGAAGAGAGAGAAAAACGTAGGTGAGCAGAGAAAAAAAGGCAGGATTATCAAGCTGTGTTAATTGATTAGGAAAAGCAGGGAAGAGATTCCGAAAATTTCAAATGAAACCCAAAAAAAAAATAAAAAAATAAAAGAGCCATTATAGAATTGGCTAGCTCTGCCTAACTAAGCCCTCTGGGGTGTTTGGCATGTAGTCTACTGTATATTGAATATTCTTCGGGGATTCACATAATAATTTCCCTTCCATCTTGCTGTAAGCGTTCCATCCATCTCTATTTTTCCTCCATCTTTCGCTTGGCAGAAAAGTGACACGGACGAGCACCATAACTGCTCATTTCTTTCCATAAGCTTCTGGCTCCGGCCTCGGCACCAGAGGCCCGAGGCTTTGTGCAATTCTCTGAACTTCAGTGGAGCTGCATTGAAGTCTAAGGGCCACTGGGGAACTGGGCTGGCATGAATAAATCCCAACCAATGGCTTCCCAGCGCATTTTCAATGGGCATATATAACGCAGTGTAACGTCACTATGCAACAGATCTGGCATGCTTGGTCACCAATGTCCTTCAGAAAGACTTCTGTGTGTGTGTGTGTGTGTGTAGTTGTGTGTGTGTGTGTGTGTGTGTGTGTGTGTGTGTGTGTGTGTGTGTGTGTGTGTGTGTGTGTGTGTGTGTGTGTGTAGTGTGTATGGGTCATTGTTCTTCGCACAGTCTCAAAGTGTGTGTTGATTATGAAGCTTGCTTGTGAATTGGACTGATGGAGCCTGGAGCTACTCACCCTCTGGCTCTGAGCGCGAGCCCAGGGATGAGACCTGGAACGGGCGGTAGGGTTTGCCCTCGGACACGGGGACCTCCATGCTCTCCTCTGACGACACGGTGACGTCGGGCTGGGACTCAGAGATAGATGAGAGGAACTGGTCCATGTCGGCCTTCTGCTCCTGGAGAAGCTCGTCTACAGAGAGAGAATCATAGTAATAAAAAGAAGTTTATTTGGTATAGTACCTCACACAGAAATAGAATTCACAAAGTGTCTCCAAAGAATAAAAGTATTGGACGATTAACACGCAAACACCTGTCCACCATAATCATTTATAATAATAATACGAATATTTGTTCTTATCTGTTTTTGTGTGTACTTTCTTCTAGTATGTTTTTATTCTTTTAGTCTTTTTTGGTCGTTCTAACATCTTGCCAAAGGACTGTAGTTGGAAATTAGTCTGCTGGCTAACACTTGAGAATGTTGATTAGGCAATGTCCTTTTTCAATAAATAAATAAATGAATGAAATTAAAATAAATATTAGGTAAGTCGCACAAAAAATTAAATTCACCAAGTGTCTCCCAAGAATAAAAAGAGGCAAATGACAAAAAGCATTAGACGGTTAACACGCAAACACCTGTCCACCATAAGAATTTATATTGGATCATTAGCCCATGTTAGCTAGATGTCTTTACATTGTAAATAATGTACTGTCTGTATGTTTGCCTGCCTGCTACTTTGTCAATGTACTGTCCTTACTGCCAAGAGTGATCATTATGCAATTGTTATAATAGCAAAACCCCAATAAAAATATACCTATAGTAAAAAAGTGAAACAAAACAACACCTGTCAACCTTGGACATTGCCTGCGTTGTACTGTTCTTTTACTGTGCTGCAAGAGGTGAGAGTGAAGAGTGAGAGTGAGAGAGATAGAGAGTGAGAGAAGAGAATAGAGAGAGAGAGAGAGAAGAAGAGTAGAGATAGAGAGAGAGGGAGACAGAGAGATAGAGAGAAAGAGAGAGAGAGAGAGAGAGAGAGCGAGAGAAACACTTCTGTTCCCATTCCTGCCAACTACCAATTAGTATTTCTCTGAGAGCTATTTTTCCGTGTAAATCTGCACATCTCCCAACAGGAGGCTGCTTGGTGAAAGCTTGTGACCCAGTTCTGTCACTGCACCCACTCCCATGTATCTGCTGCCGCTGCTACACATGCAATATGCTTTGTGCTAAAGTAATGAACCAAAGGGAGACACCAGAAAATAATGAATAAGGCTGACAGACAGCGCCTGACGTTGATTATTGTACAACTGGAGACGAAAAACTTTAGAAATACAGTTTAAAACTTTAGTTAGTTATGACTGTGGAAATGAGAGCTGGCGAGCAGAGACCTTTAAAGCCTACTTCACCGGTTGGAATATGAAGGTGTATTGAACTCGGAGATCCTATGAAGTATAAATGTGCAAAAAATAAATAAATCGGATCATCCTTTCTGTGACATCACAGAAAGAGAAATGTAGGGTTAGACAGCGAGACCATAAAACACTCTTTCTGCCTTTTCTCAGGCTAAAATGATCCGATTTCAATTTTTTTTCCCACATTTATACTAAATAGGATCTCCGAGTTCAATACACCTTCATATTCCAACCGGTGAAGTAGGCCTTTAACATCAGCAGTATCATTTCATCAGCAAAATCATATAATAGAAAATCCAGATTTGTTTGGACATTACTTTTGTCCTTGTCAAGATGGGACTGTTTTTTTTTTATTTAGGACAGGTTTCAAAATCAAAGAGTATTGGTTGTAAATTGTCCTCCACAAATTCATACTGTCAGCTGGTCGTTTCCTATATTTGTGTTTTTGTCGGTTTTCAGCACCAATAAAATAAAAAATCACTGAAGGCCGGAGGAAATGTGATACATTGGAGTTACCTTGCACAGGTGAACCACACACACACAGCCACAGACATACACTCTGTCCAGACAGATACACACGCATGTGCACACAAACACACACACACACACACACACACACACACACACACACACACACACACACACCCTCTTTGAAGCTGCTTTTGGGCTTTTCACTGAAAATGACTTACCAATTTCATCCTGGATCTCCTCTGCAACATAAGGTACTTTGTAGAGCAGAGACTGACTCTGGTTCATCCTCTCTTCAATCACACGCAGGTGGGTCATCACCTGGTGGGGGACAAACACACACACACACACACACACACACACACACACACACACACACACACACACACACACGGTTATTTAGCTGAACTACTGCAGTATTTATATGATGACATCAAAGTGAAATTGTTTGGATTTGATGTGTTTTAGTCCAGGGATATTAGACAAATCGAAATAGAGGAATAAAAATCATCCAAATTGTGATGTATAATGTTACCAGGCAATTCATTTTTTGGCCTTTTTTGATGAACCTTTTTATTTGGTTTATAAATAGATAAGCTGTTTAGTCTTTATAAGGCAAGGCAAGTTTATTTCTATAGCACAATTCAGACACAAGGCCATTCAAAGTGCTTTACAGGGGCAAGATTAAAATACACAATACACATTAGAAAAGCGTTTGAATAAAACATTTAAAAGCGAATGATTAGAAATAGAACATTTAAATAAAATAAAAATGACAGGTTAAAATGGAAACAGAAAAGACAAAAGTCCATTTTTATATTTCAAAATACCCAAGGTGTCTTCCAGTTGTGTATTATCACTGAACAACAGTGAAGAACACAACCGATATTTGTTTATAACAATTCAAGATAGACGACAGCTCTAACAAAAGCTGAAAGGCCTTATATTAGAGAAGCAAGAATGTGTGTGATTAAGTACTTACAAATATAAATCTATACTTTCATTTGTTGTGGAAACATTTTAATGGCAAAATCCATCCAATGAATAATCGGTTCACTGCATAATCCTGTGACAACAGAGTGATTATGGCGAAGCATTACAGGATTAAATGTTCTCAGTGTTGATTTAAAAACGACAATGCACTAGAAAATATTAAAGCTTTAGCTCAGAAAATTCCCCCTGAAATGGTCTCCAGATTTTAGTCACCTAATAGCGTCACAGAATACAGTCTTGGGATTTCATTTTCAAAGATGAGAAGATTTAAATAGAAGAATAAGCAAAAATATGAACATTAGAGCAAAAATATAAATGATAACAAAGAAGCAGATGAAAAGGTTGTAATCTATATAAGACATTCGTAAAGTAATATTTCAGCTCAATAGTCAAAAATCATCCATGATACCAAAATGTGCAAAATCGGATTAGCTACAGCGACGATTAGTCATTGATTCAACAATCGGTTATAAATAAGAAAGAGACTTAATACATTCCTTCACAGTAACACATTTGAGGACAGACAGATTCCTGAATATACATTTTTCGAGGAGAGAACGAGACGTCCATGTTCGCAAATTAAAAACCTTGAAATGTCCCAGAAAAAATGGCAGAAATGTGCTTTCTGGTAGACAGCGTATATATTCTCATAAGACCTGTTCAGAGCCAGCCAACCTGCAGACATAAAACAAGTTGCTGCATGTAATATATTCAAATCAGGCTTGGAGCTTTTGAACGGGCTTGACAGGATCTACTACCTGTCACTCCCAAAGATCACTGTGGAACCCATTTTGATTAAAAAAAAAAAAAATACATTATACAAAACATTGTGTTCCAGAAAAATTCTCTAGTCATTTCCACTGTTTCTACCAGCAATATGACGTCTAAAAGGGGAGAAATATCCCCACAATACTGCAGCCAAAATGGTTGGCACAATATGAAAACCTTTCCAGCCCACTGACAAAAGCTGACCAGCTCTTGGCAGGTAACTGGGTGTTTACGTCCCACTAGGATGATTGACTGTTGTAATCTCCCCAACACACCGCTGCAATGCACCACAGCTAGCAACAGATGGCAACAACGCACCTTAGCCATTACTGGTGCTGCAGGCCCCCTATGGCACCTTCCTGTCCACATTTGACAAACAGTCCTCATTATAAAGATTGCATGTCCCAGTCAGTGTTGGAGCAGAGAGATTTTGATGTGTCTAGCACTAGCAGCCTGTCCTAAGCCTAAAGAGGTGAGGCTTTTATCGAAAAACAGAATAATCTTGATCCCCCGACAGACAGACAGACTGTCACGTAACAGCTTTTCTATTTACAAAGGATTCTGTTGTAATGCACTTTCTAAGTCACATGTCAAATCCAACAAACAAGCAGAGTGGTAAAAACACTGAAAATGCAGATTTTTTAAAGTGCTGTAAGATTAGCTGAGTGAATAAATACACAGGAACTACTAAGCTCGCCGAGTAATCACCGTGAGAGCAAAACAAAACTGATTGGCTTCCCTTGGCTGAGCGCACAGCCTCTCTACCTCCCTACCTCCCTGCCTCCCTACCTCCCTGCCTCCCAACCTCCCTGCCTCCCAACCTCCCTGCCTCCCTACCTCTCTACCTCCCTACCTCCCTGCCTCCCAACCTCCCTGCCTCCCTACCTCTCTACCTCCCTCCCTCCCTACCTCCCTACCTCCCTGCCTCTCTACCTCCCTACCTCCCAGCCTCTCTACCTCCCTGCCTCCCAACCTCCCTGCCTCCCAACCTCCCTACCTCCCTACCTCCCTGCCTCTCTACCTCCCTACCTCCCAGCCTCTCTACCTCCCTGCCTCCCAACCTCCCTGCCTCCAACCTCCCTACCTCCCTACCTCCCTGCCTCCCTACCTCCCTGCCTCCCAACCTCCCTGCCTCCCAACCTCCTGCCTCCCTACCTCTCTACCTCCCTCCCTCCCTACCTCCCTACCTCCCTGCCTCTCTACCTCCCTACCTCCCAGCCTCTCTACCTCCCTACCTCCCTGCCTCCCGCACCTTACGATTCATCTAAGGACAAACTGGGTGACCCCGAATAGTCGACTATTCAATTGAAGGAACCCGATTTGAGTGACCTCACATAGAATGATTGCAAAAAGTGGTTAAATGTGGTATAATGAGCACATTCCACAGCCTGTCGTGAGCTATTGCTTGATTCTATTGTGGCTATATGGAGGTGTTGAAAGGTTTTTTTGTGGCATGTTCAAGCTTTATTGGATATACGAGTGAGATGGGGAGACAGAGAGAAGAGGGAGAGAGAGAGAGAGAGAGAGAGAGAGAGAGAGAGAGAGAGAGAGAGAGAGAGAGAGAGAGAGAGAGAGAGAGAGAGAGAGAGAGAGAGAGAGAGAGAGAGGGGATGACATGCAGTAAAGGTCCACGGGTCGGATTTGAACCTCTCGACCACTGCAACGAAGGCCGGAGCCAATATGGTACGCGCTCTATCCACTACGCCACCGGAATCATCAATCAAATCAATCTCTCTTTAGTGCGCATGAAGACTGGGTCGCAATACAATGCACTATTTTGCCAAATCAAGAACACAAACTGTTACTGGGTGTTTCAGCCCATTTGTCTTGGTGTTGAACAAATGTCGCAAATTATAATATGCATCACTGACCAAAAACAAACAACAGACATTCGACTAGTAGCCGGCCACAGGGAAGACTTGACCATTCAGAAAACGACTATGTAAATTCAGGCACAGCCCTAGTACAAACCCCACGGTCTCTTCCCCCCCTGCTAACTATGCCGTTTCATCCCATCTGCTGTGTTTTGTGTAATGGTGGAGATGAATAACTAACTATAAATGGTGCTGAAGGGCACGCAGACACACACTGTAGCGTGCTGCACATCTAACTGAGAAGCTCCCAGCCAAATCCCCGTGCAGCAGCGGCTCAAAGTCCAGCATTACACAAGACTAGCAGCGCAATGTTAATCTTCAGGCAGAGGCTTAAGTGAATGAAACACTCGCCCTCCCTCCCTCTCTCTTTCTCTCTCTCTCCATCCCTCTCTCTATCCCTCCCTCCCTCTCTCTATCCCTCCCTCCTCTTCTCTCTCTCTCTCCCCCTTCCCTCTCTTCTCTCTCTCTCCCTCCCTCCCTCCTTCCCCTCTCTCTTTCTCCCTCTCTCTTTCCCTCCCTCCCTCCCTCTCTCTTTCTCTGTCTCTATCCGTCTCTCCGTCCGTCAGACACGCCTACTCCCTCACTTCTCCCGGGCTATAACCATAGATAACTCAAGAGCAACGCACACTCTTTCTACCTCCTACACACTTAGCAACAGGCCAAGGCTGAGACATCATTATACCACGGCCGCTGTCTGTCTGGGAGAACTGGAGGGGTTCGGTGTGAGGTTTGAGATTTACCGACACGGTCTCTCTGTCTAACACCATTTCATTGTTAAAAACTAGCTCAGGAAGGATGCAAAAAACTTTAGAGATTGTTAGACACCAATTAGCTTAATAGAAATATACATATCTAAATAACATTGTGTAAAATCTAGGGCTGCACCATATCAGGAAAAGTTGCGGACCGGAAAATATGCTGTTGAATACTTGCCAGCATGATACCCCTTGTGATAATAAAAAAAAAAATCTTAAATATGCAGTGTTGGCTGTGAGGTCACTGCCAACATAGACGCGAGACAGTAAGTAGCCTACTTTTTCTCTATTGTGCATTATTTTTTTAATTGAATAGTTTGTTTCGTTTAGTCTGTTGATTGGGTAAAACAAGCATTATGAAAACATCACCTTAGACCCTGACATTTAAAAAAATATTTTTTTTCCCAAAGTTAAATTAGGTGATCTCCCTAATAACAGTCATAATCATAAGGATTTAAAATAAAATAAAATGTGGGGGGCCCATTTCATTGTGGGGGGCCCATTTCAACTATGTCTCTCCAAATCTGTCTAATAAAGCAAAAATGCCAAAAAAAAAACCGTACCTGTGACTTCATCTGAGCAGCCTTCTCTGGGTCCACGGCGAGGACGTGCTGGTAGTGGCGGATGGTGTGCTGGCGGTCTTTGTTCTCGGCGCGGACGTATCTCCTCAGGGCCTGCAGGATGCGGTGGGGCTGGGGGGGAAGAGGAGGAACAACTATATTCAATTCAATTAAACTTTGTTTCAGACACATAAGTTCATTTAATTCAATTCAATTCAGTTTATTTAATAAGGGGACAGTGCACATTAATAAAACACATGATCATACATGGGTTAAACATGCCAGAATTAGCCAAAAGGCTATTTTTCATCTGTAGTCCCCTGACATCATTTAATTGTGAATTTGTTTTTGTATCTTGTTTTCCTGTTTTTCTTTTCTTCATGTATGTTTCTATGTGATGTAAAGTGTCTTTGAGTAACCTCCAAAAAAGCGCTAAAAAAATCCAATGAATTATTATTATTATTATTAAAAACACAACCAAATCGAAAACAGGACTAAAAAAGTTGTATTCATTTGATTCCATAAGATCAAAGTGATTACGTCACATACAGACTTTAGTTCCAATGTATTCCAAAAATGGCCGAACCCAACCCGACCTCTTACTTTGTGAAAAATATCATGAAACTCTTTTTCTTCCCCCGACCCTCATGAATCTTATCAGAAGGACGACAGCAGGCTAAAGATGTATTGCATATAGCATTCAATCTTCTGCACCAACTAAAGCAGCATCACATCACCAGACATGATGCAATCACTAACTTTGAAGGTGTAACTGAAGCACGATAGAAAAAATGACTTCTGTCAAGTAGAGGAATATTTTTATATTTGGAATGAGTACAAAACAAAGATATATTACATTGTTTCCTTTTTTGGGTAATAAGCCCATAACACTGGTGGTGGATAGGGAGTCGGATAGCACATTGCAACAGAGTGCCAAGCTGTGTGTGCTGCCTGGCACAAGGATCAAAAACAGTGTTAGATAAGAGGAATTTAAAAAAAAACACGACACAGGGATTATAGCCGTGGGTTCAAATGTGATTGACTTTGTTCTGTGGAGGATTTTTTTAGGATGTGTGTTTTTTTTGTGTCTGTGCTAATCCGTTCTCCACATGATGAATTGTAGGTTGGCTGAGGGTCTTTAGAGAGAATATGGGATTGGAAACAGGCAATAGGTAGTGTAAGGCTCATGTGTGTGTGTGTGTGTGTGTGTGTGTGTGTGTGTGTGTGTGTGTGTGTGTGTGTGTGTGTGTGTGTGTGTGTGTGTGTGTGTGTGTGTGTGCGTGTGTGTGTGCGTGTGTGGGTGTGTGTGTTGAATAAGGGATGCACTTAGCGACTCATTTGCCATAGCTTCAATGCCATTTAATTTCGAGTAGCTACCTGTCCCGTGGATTTTGTTCAGCGCACACACAGAACAGACAGGTGGCGGTCGTGAGGAGATAGTCACTATTTTTGTCCAAAAAAATATTCCCAGAATTACTGAACTCTACCTTCAAGTGCATAATGTGCAATAATTTCAAAATCGACTTGTACTTCTCGTGTGTTTGTGCATTGTCTGCGGGTAAGGAAAAGCAGTAGACATATGGAGAGGTGGTGGTGGTGGGTGGTAAAAGCTGCTCTCTGAGGCCCAGTGGAGGTGCTTACCCTGGGGGGGTCGGCCTGAGTGCAGCCAGGTAGTTCTCCAGAGCCAGACGGCGCCGGTCGTTGAGCATGGCCTCCACCCGGGCCAGGTGAGTCTCCACCAGCTGCTGCTTCTCACTGGCTGCCTCCTCCTCCAGGGACTCCACCATGGCCTGGAAGTGCTGTTAACACAACAACACGCATGAATACATATGTTTAGTATTCTTGTTCCTTTATTTAACCTCGAAAGATCAATTGAGGGGCGACCCTCTTTTTCAATGACGAGCTATATACATACAATACACAATTACAATAAAAATAAAGAACACGTTTACAAACAGACAAGAACAATGAAAACATTCAGATCAAATGAGTGAAGCAGACATAGCCTGACCAAAACAGTTACAGGTATACACTGCACTGATGAAAATCACGCATTTCCACGGTACGTTATTTCTCTATAATGACAGCTGTTAAAAAGATAATTCACTGTTACTATGGGTAACAAACCCTTGCTTGTGGACCTATAAACGACCACTTCCTGCCATATCATTCCTCTTATAGAAGTCTACAAACAGTTACATAGACTGCTACTCCTTAAAAACAAATAGCCGTGTAATAAGCGGGATAATGAATAGCAAATGAGTCACATTTAAATACAACAAAGTTGATTACATTTGCACTGAAACCAGTATCATCCCGACAGAGCTCTTTCAATAAACATCCCTCGGTTTCCATCTCAGATGCGTCAAGGGACCAGAGACTAATTTAGAAGTCTCCCCATTCAGACATTGTCCTAACTTGGCCTCTGAGTGATAAAGATAGAAGCAAGGCAATGAAAAGGGATCTTTAATGGCAGTGTGGGAGTGAGGGACCCAGGGCCTGCAGATCATCATTTCTTCCCCCCAAAACAAAGGCTCAACGCGTGGGGAACTCCCAGGGGATTCAAAGGATCAATGTCTTTACCTGGATCAGTGTCTGCCTCTCGGCCTTGGGCAGGCTCTTGGCTTGGCGGTCGGCCTCTTCCCACTCTTTCCTTACCTGGATTAAGAGATACAAGAGGCACAAGGAGATTGAAGCATAATATCAAGGTTGTTCTACTGCACACCTGGGCATTCAGAGTGAGTCAGAAAAAAATTGCCAACAAGGATTTTTTTGTAAATGTAGAAGGGTGGAAACAAAGAGCTTTTTTTTTGTTGCAGAAAGGTATGGATGTCCGTAAAGTATGACCTTGTATCCATTTGTATTCTTACAATTCAGGTGTTCAAATTATACAATGAAAAGAATTGTACAAAGATGTTATACCTTCATATCTGAGATTAAATGTTAATTTTAAAAAATTATCAGAAAATAATTCACATCACAGTGACTGAGAAAGACAGATGCAACTACTGTTCTAACTAATCCTTAGTAACCTTGGAGTGCTTGTCCTATCTTTATTTTAATATTGTGCTTGTGAAGGATTAAGCACCCAAGGTTTTTCATTGTTAGTTGATTGTATGCTTATATCCTATTTTTAATGTGCATACTCTATACTTCAATATTCTCAACATCATTGAAATGAGGGTCACCCCTCAATGATATCTCGAGTATACATAAAAGGTTAAATAAATATGTTCAATAGACAGTGGAAATCATATACAGCCGTGGAAAAAATTGAGAGACCAGTCTGGATTTTTCTTCAATCTTCATCTCTACATTACTTAATGGAAATGCTCTTAATGACAACAAATGTGTTGGAATTTGGTAGAAATGTTGTCAGTAGTTTATATTATAAAACCAAAATCTTCATTCTACTCAAACATATGCCTATAAATAGTAAAACGAGAGACACTGAACATTTGGAGTGGTCTCTTAATTGTTTCCGGAGCTGTATATTGCCTCTTTACCAGTGAAGTGGTAACCTGGTAACTCACCCTCTCCATGCGGTTGTGGTGCCTGATCTCCAGCTGCTCTTTGGCCTTCTGGAAGCGGCTGTGCTCTTTGTCGTCGGCCGGAGTCTCAAAGTAAATGTCCACATCGTCTGTGGGCTGAGGGGTCGAGGGGTTGGCTGTCAATACAGAAACAAAATGGTGGTTGGACGGACGCAGTCGCAAACTACCAACGAAGCAGGAAAAAAATGACCTCATCATCATCATCATCATTTAGTATTAGACTCAAGACATATTAGAAATACAATACAAACAGTAGACAACACACACATATACAGACACAGAAACTGGCAGACTACAATCCAGGTAGACGCAGGTAAGCAGGAGGACAAGGACAGACAGACTGGGCACAGAGAGAGAGAGAGAGAGAGAGGGGGGGAGAAGGAGAAGGAGAGAGAGAGAGGGAGAAGAGAGAGAGAGGGCTGGAAGGAGAGAGAGAGAGGGGGAAGGAGAGAGAGAGAGAGAGAGGAGGGAGAAGGAGAGAGAGAGAGAGAGAGAGAGAGGAGGGGAGAAGGAGAGAGAGAGGGGGTGGTGGGAAAGAGAGAGAGAGAGGGGGGTGGGAAGGAGAGAGAGAGAGAGAGAGCTTGAAGTGGAATGTAGATTGAAGCTGGTTAAAAAATCCCTCACAAAAGCACTTCCTCTCAATTGGCGTCCGTCCATTCAAAGTCTCTCTTTGATAAAACTTAAGAGAATCTGACAGTCTTTCCTTTTGAATTTCTTTCATCTTGCCGTGGGCTTTGTGTGCTGACAAGTCGCATCTCCCAAACGCTAATGGAAATATTTTGGTGTTTGACGGATGGCCGGGTCGCGCGAGGTTAGGCCAGAGGGCTCCGTGTCCTGGGAGCTAGAGAGAGCTTCACTATATACAGTCACGCAGCAGGACTCACTCACTGGACCGCTGGAAGTGGCACGAACAATAACCTCCAAGACCAAAGACAGGATGGGACCTCATCGCTCCACCTCACCATCAAAAGAACAGGAGGCACGGTTTATCGGGGAATGGATAAACGCTGCTTGGGATTTCACTGCTTCAGATCCGAAAAATCCTTTTATGTTTAAAATGATAGAAATGTTTAAAAAAATATGTTTTTAAATAAAAATCCAATTGGTCCATGAATTGTGTTGGAACTAATAAAAAGTGAGTTATTGTAAGGTGAAAAAATGTATAATAAAAAAAAAGTGCTCGCTGATATATATTCTGATGGGGTTCTAGTGAGAGTAGTGGCAGTGCTTTGTGAGCAGGCAGACAGACAGACAGGTAGTTAAAAGGCGGACACACAGACACATGAACAGATGGCAGGCAAACAAAGGAGAAACAAAAACACAAGGTTTGAAGTTGCATGAATAAATAATAAATAAAGAAGAATGTCATGTTTTTTTATTTTTTTTTTACTATTTACCTCAAATTTATTTCTACTTTTGTATCCAAATTAAAATATATACTTGTGTGAACGAAGATAGTTGAGCTGGGTATTATTTATAATTCTTCAGTACTAGTTCCAATACGGCACCTGGGTGTTTGCACCAAATCCTTTTCTTTTATACATTACTTTGAGTAAAATAAACATGTTTTTTTTTCTCCTAGAGAAGCCACATTTCTCAGATGTTTACTTTGTCTCAACCCAGGTGGGTGGGTGTGTAGACGAAAATTGGCAAAGTTATAATAACATCAGAAAATCTGATGAAAGATAAGAAGAATATGAATCTGAGCAAGCGTCAATGCCAGGTTTCTGTACTTGATAGTTTTCCAATATTTGTGTTACAGACACATTTTGTTTGGTAATAACGACTGAGATTAGATACACAGCCCTCAGTTACTGTTGTTTCTGACCTAGTATTTCATTGATAGTTTTTTGTCCTTAAATAAAACCTAATATAATCTTAATTTATTGGTCTGATATCGTTAAGATTTAACATTTAAAGAGTATCAATTAAATAGAGCATTTAACAAAACTAATGAACAATTTAAATATTAAGATCTATGGTGTATTCTGTCTGACAATTTGCCAGTCTATCAGTGAAGAACTGAATGCTTGGATACATTTCATTCAGATATTCAGAGCTGAAACAAATTGATTAATCTTCGGACAGAAAAATTAATCAGCAAGTTATTCATCCAGCAAATATATCCCACAAAAGGAATCTGCCTCCAGCATCTTAAATGGGAAGATTAAATCGTCGATCAAAATCACTTTATATTAATTAGATAATTCGGATGTTGAAATGAAAGGTTGCCCTGACAATACAAGCAATTTGGAGAGTGGTCCTAGGAAAATGTAAAGAATTATTTTTTCAATGTTTACTGACATTTTCTAAACTAAACAATAAATGAAACAGTATTATGATTTAAAATAATATTTAGTAGCAGTTGGTATATCAGTTGAATAATAAAAGAAAATAGGAAGATGTTGAGTGAATTGACTTGTAGCGATTGTGTAGTTGGAAATTATTTAAAAAAAAATTGCAGTGATTTAATGAGTACCAACCATCCATTTATATACCATCTATGGTAACAACAAAAAGAGTGTTCCGCTTATAAGTAGGGATGGATATCAGAGTTCAAAACTTTTTTTTGCCAACCGAAATGTCAAAATATTTTGTTAAATGCCAAGGAGCTGAAAAATAATCGTCTTATGGAATCTTGTTAAAATGGATTTCATGAAATTGGTATCGAATTGGTATCGAAATTGGTATGATATATTTGGTACCTATTATGATATTGAATTTATTTTTGAATTTTGATACCCAGCCCTACTTATAAGTCAATGTTAGACTATATCATCCTATAAGGGAGAGAGAGAAAGGAGCGCTTGATATATCCAAAACCGTGGCCTCTGTCTGGTGGTGACACTTACTCAGGCGTTTGCACACGGCCATGCAGTAATCCTCAGAGTCGAAATTGTTGCGGTTGCCGGCGCAGCCCCCGTATATGAAGCGCACACACTTCTTCTGGCTCAGGTCAAAGTGCCAGCGGGGCATGGAGGCTCGGCAGGGGCCTGTCTCTGCCTCCAGGCCGCACACCGCTGCCATGGGGACCATGATGGGGACAGCCAGTTAGATCAGCCAGGCCACTAGGGGCAGCACTTACACTTTCCAGTCTCAATTACAAAAAAAAAAACTCAGAAAAAATACCATCAAGCACTTGTTAACTTACCACTGCTATACCATGAATATATGAATGACAAAAAATTAATAAAATGAACAACCAAAGCATTTTTTGTAAAAAAATTAGCAGGATTTCTGACAGAGTAGTAGGCTATTATGGCCAAGTTGAGGAAAAATAAATAAACAGATAATTTACTAGAATTAATTTATAACTTTACAAGAAAAAAAGTCAGATGTCAATATTACGAGTAATAAAATCATAATATTATCCCATTAAGTCTTAGTGTTAGGCTGCGTGTTGTTAAAATGCATTAAAATGAGGAACGTGGAGCATTTTGTAAAGTTATAGCCTTATTCTTTAACAAATAAGAAAATGTTTAATATTTGATCAAATCAGCACCACATTATCATAAATTGCTGTTGACTGCGTGTGGCATAGCCCGACTCAAGGTTAATGGTAGACTAATATATTATCCTGAATTATATATTTTTCTCTCGCTGAAATTACGAGTTTTATTCTCTTGATTTTATTTATTTATTTGTCCTCGACTTGGCCCTGATCCTCTGTCGCAGCAGCTCGGCCACAAATAAGGCGGAAAGGATTGTGTCCTTGTGTTCTGAACAAAGCCGTATATCACAGTGTCTGCTGTGAGCTGAAGAAAAGGGCATTCGCTAATGCATACACTTATCTAATTAGGCTCTAACCCTTAATAGTTAAAAAGCTTTGATTATGTTTAAGTGGTATAGGCAAAGTGCCAACAATGGGGAGAGAGAGAGATAGAGAGAGAAGAGATGAGAGAGAGAGAGAGAGAGAGAGAGAGAGAGGAGAGAGAGAGAGAGAGAGAGAGAGAGAGAGAGAGAGAGAGAGAGAGAGAGAGAGAGAGAAGGGAGAATGGTACATTATCATTTAAAGACTCTGGAAATCTGGCCCAAATAGTAAAAAAATCAATGTATGATATCAAAGTAGTGTGTCTCAATACGCTTTTACAAAAATCTGATGGAAAATAAATGTTCATGAATACTATAAAACTTAGTTACAAAACTGTCTCTCACTGTCTAGACGGTTTGACGGGACTGTGTGGGCGTGGCCGTATCAAACTGTCTCCATGGTAGAGAACTGCAGTGATTGGTTCAATATACTTATTGTGTCATAAGGACCAGAGCATAGCCCGCCTGATCTTAACCTACATTTCTGTAAAGTTTATCAAACTTAAATGACAATAACTTTAATTTGGATTGGTAAAAATGTCTGATTTGAAAGTTTTCAGATGCTAACTATCAAGCATCACTCCCCATATTAGCCTGGCACCGCCCGCCTACATACTTCCGCTCAATTTTCATTTCCCTTCAGTGGTCAATCTGGGCCTGCGTTATATTTTGGCGATATATATTCCAGACCCTCTGTACAAATGAAATGAAGTACGGTGGTCTGGTAGGCCCAGGCTATCCCCATGTTACAAGGATGTTGTTGATTTGGTTTTACAACAGGGGCTTTAAACCAACTGATGACAAACCTTTGACTTCCTGCAGAGTCTTGTCTTCATCCTGGCTGTCGGCCATCTTGTTTGTCTCTTTCTTCTCAAAGTCTTCGTCCTTGTCCGCCTCTTCGTCTTCATACTCATAGTGGTACTCTTCCTCATCCTCATCCTCCTCATCCTCGTCCATCAGCTCCCCCTTCTGTGTGGGCCGCATGTCCGCTGTCTCACTGTTGTGTGTGTGTGTGTGTGTGTGTGTGTGTGTGTGTGTGTGTGAGGGGGGGACAAGGCAGGACAGGAGTGAATTATTTATTTCAGCATTTTTCATTAATTAATTGTATCATTCAACTTTCAAATCACATTCATATAGTGTTAAGGCCGTGTAAAATTCATCTTTTGGAGATCTTACAATGAAAGCGGATGGGACCGAATCTTCACTGAGGCCCAACAGTTACAGTGTAGAATTTGTGAACAAATAAACCAAAAACTGACTTTTCAACGCCCTCTCACTCGCACACATCTAACCCCACATGGATAATTGTTTGATCAAAATGTAGGTGATATTATACCGGTCGTATACATGTGACTATTGAACCAAAAGGACGTACACATTGGGGCAGGGAGCTTCCGAGCGAAAGGTGTCCAACCAACTGCCGCATGGACTCCCATGTTAACTGACACTTTTAATTTCAGGAGAAAGGCAGTGAGACAGTGTGGGCTGCTCGTCCGCTGCTGTCTCACTGATAGTGTGTGTGCGTGTGTGTGGTGTGTGTTGTGTGTGTGTGTGTGTGTGTGTGTGTGTGTGTGTGTGTGTGTGTGTGTGTGTGTGTGTGTGTGTGTGTGTGTGTGTGTGTGTGTGTGTGTGTGTGTGTGTGTGTGGCAAGGCAGGAAGAGGAGTGATTTATCAAACAAGCTACAACAGCTGCCAAGGGTCAATGTCACAGGACTTTATTTGGTCCAGATGGCCAGTCATACCTGCCCTGCAGCCCAGAGCAACAGAGCAGATATTAACGCGTGCAATATTTCACTAGAAAACACCGTCATCGTGAACACACCCCAGACTTTGCCCTCTCTGCTCAATTCAGTTCCATTGAATTCACAGGGGGGCTCGACTGGCATGAACACCAGAGTTAACATTGCTGATGATGATAACAAATAGGTATACTACTGTTTGTATAATTACACAACTAGGAATATAAACACACTTTAAACAAAGGGGAATTTATGTATTGTGTGTGTTTATTGCAATAAAAAAAGTAATGTATATATATATTTATATTAAAAAAATAATATATATATATATACTGTACATATATGTGTATCACATATAGAGTATATATTTAATAAAGAATTATATAAACAGAATAATTCAACATTTGCTAGATTTTTTTTTTTTACCGCTTAACACAATCTGCTCACCTGTCCTCCTCATCCAAAATGTCGCTCTCGTCCACTAGGTCCATGTCATCCACGTCCTCGTCCTCCATCTCCTCGTCTCTGTCATCGTCCTGGGCCGGGAGGGGAGGGGGGGGCAGCCCGCCTCCCGTGGAGGCCCGGGCAGCGCCCGTGCAGCAGCCCATACTCTGAACCCGTGGAAAAGAGACAGGGAAGCACCATTGTGTATACTCTGCAGCCGATGGAGCTCTGGAAAGGGGCTGAAGAGAGACGAGAGGGAAGACCCGTCCCTTTTGTATGTTTCATGTCTAATGTATTTAAAGGAATACTTCACCCATAGGAACCGGCGTTATTGCATTTTAATATAATATAAATGAGGTTTGTCTTCCCTCTGTCTTCCCTTGGCCCAGCTGTCCTGTTAATCCTAACCCTACATTTTCCCATGTGTGATGTCACACATGGGAAAATGTAGGGTTAGCAGTGTGACTATAAAACACTCTTTCTGCCTTTTCTCAGGATAGGATGAACCGATTTCTAAAATTTCTGCACATTTATACTACAAAGGATCTCAGAGTTCAATGCACCTTCATGTTTCCACCGGTGAAGTAGGTCTTTAAGGTAAGTTAAGTTACTTTATAGTCAATTGGTTGCATTGAAATGTGTCTTTTTCGCCCTCCATTGTATCTCCACTTTCCCTGAGTGGCTTTTGTATTTGTTAAAACAAACTTGTTCTTAATGACTCGCATGTAGAAATAAAATGAAGGTGAAATTTAAAAAAAGTGTGATGACACTGAATAGACACGCAAAGGGCACGAGATTGATGAGGCTGTCTGTGTTCTCTCTACTACTGCTCATCAACTTTAGATTTGACAAGGTGACATTTGGTTAACTTTTATGATGCCCGGCAGCCAGGCAAAATTTAGTTTTTATCAAGCACTGGTCCTTTTTAGATTATTTTTTATTTTTTTGCTTCTATACCATGACTTCTTTCATATACTAGTTTACATAAAAAGGTAAAAATATACCTGTAGGTTTTATTTGACTAAACCCTGTCTGTTTGCGTCTGTATATTTCTACTAATACAACCATCTTTACCAAATAGTTTTTTTTCCCTCAATACTCGAAACAAAAAATCTAAACTTTGTACAAACTAACATCAAATAAACTTTCCCATAATCATTCTAAGCACCATCCCCTTCTGTGTTAACCTGACATTACAACACATCTATCAACCTACAGCGTATAGACATGCCGATTCTAGGGCTGGCTCCCTTGTCACATACTGACTAAAATGATGAATGGGCCCCACTTTCCAAAAAAGTCATGTAGTCCTTTAAAAACTAAACTATTTTTCACCACAATGCTGCGCTTCATGTAGCAGCCAGGAGGCACACAGTACAACCTGAGACTGCTGTGGATCAGTAGAGGATTAGCTTCTGCACGTAGCAACATCTCAGTGGCAGTTGGTGAGGGAGCTAAGATCGTTCTAGAGTCATTTTTCTTGTACAGATTTTTCCCAACGGTAAGATTTATATTTATTACTGCCTTGACTGTAGCACATTTGTTATCGACTGTAGGTCTTCCCATTCCCATCTTCTTTCAGAGTGATAACTTTTATGGGTTCAGGCATTTCTAATACATGTAGGGGAAGAGCAAGAGTCAGGAAGAGAAGAGAGAGATGAGAGAGAGAATGAGAGAGATGAAGAGAGAGAGAGGACGAGAGAGAGAGAGAGATACAGACAGAGAGAGAGAGAGAGAGAGAGAGATGGACAGAGAGAGAGAGAGAGAGAGAGTGAGAGATAGATACAGACAGAGAGAGAGGGAGAGAGAGAGAGAGAGAGGAGGAGAGAGGAAAGAGATAGAGAAGAGAAGAGAAGAGAGAGAGAGAGAAAAAGATAGAGAGAGAGAGTGAGTAGAGAGAGAGTAGAGAGAGAGAGAGAGAGAGAGAGAGAGAGAGAGAGAGAGAGAGACTAGAGCAGATGGTTGATGGGCTCAGTGAGCTGCTGTCGTGGTCAGTTTGCCCCCCCCCCCCCCCCCCCCCCCCCGGGCTCGGGAGCGGCCCAGGAGGGGATTAGCTGAATTACAGTCACAACACTAATCTGATTAGAAGATGAAATGTGAAGGGCTCATCCAGTCATCCTGTGATCAAAGGCCAAAGACACTCACTGAGACAGGTGGAAGGATATTAGGGAGGGGAGAGGAGATATATTGCAAAGTAATGGTGCTTTTTTAGATTACATGGTACCGACTATATTCTACTCTACTCTCTACTATACTCTTAACTGGTTTTCCACTTTGTAAAAGTACCTACTATTTTGATAGGCTACTCTGTCGGAGTTCCAAAAAAGTAGGAACCACGTACTAAATGGTGACGTGAAACACTGCAGCCCACTGATTGGTTGGAGAGTCATCAGTGGTCGTAACCCTATCCAGCAAAACAAACAGCCAAGCTACTATTGGTCACAGTGTTTGAACTTGTTGTCTATATAGTTTTCGCGCTGCATTTGCCAAAAGAAAATCACCTTGATGAAGACTGAGCAATAACGCATATATGCTAACTTTAGCTGCTAACATCGATAAAACAGACCAACAACACAGAGGCATTCTGTCATGGGTAGCCTTCTATCTTACAATGGAAAACAACCTCCAGAAAAGTACCTGAACTCAAAGGTTAGTAGAGTAGAGCTGGAACCATGTAAAGGGACTGACAGTATTTTTCCAGTATAAAATGTAGAAGGGACTTAAAATGAATTTGTATAAAGTTAAGCTGATGCTGAAGACCTCTTCCCTTTCCTCTTCCCACAGGACATTCATTCATCACAGCTCTGCTATATATAATGTTTAATCCCATGTCTGGATATTATTGTGTCTTGTTTAGTTTAGTAGTATTTATTGTTCTTACCTGCCCAGGGACTACAGGTTGAAAATAGCAGTTTGCTAAAACCTGGTACAAATATATCTTTCCTTGCTCTAAACAAGGTTGATGTTTCTTTTGTACATTGTCCCTGTTAAATAAAGTTACATAACATTACATCTCTCAGACAGATAAAAACTCTCCCACAGTTTCCTGCGACGTCACCCCTTGTGTGCGTTACCTCTTTGGCTACGCCGTGCCACTGCTGATGGCTGACGCACATATCCATGCGCTCCTTATGGAAGAACTTGCACTTCTCCGGAACCAGCAGCACGTCACTCACAAACTCGCCCACTGCAAAGAGCAAAGCACATGGATGGATAAATATGTTAGTCACACACCACCACCAATCTGTCCATAAATGTAATAAAAATTATAATAAAAATTCACTTCCTCCCTTGCCATGTTCTCTGCGAGGGATTTGAGACAATGAATCAACTGGTGAGAGCGAAAATGGAATATCAGATGAGATGAGAATTATTTTTTTTATGCATGATTTAATAATTCAGAGCTGCGTGGTAGGCTGCTATGTTATATTTCATTAAAGTGGTAGAATGGGAAAAAGGGCATTTGACACGTGAACATCTGTCCATGCACCTGAAGCAGAGATAGATTATATATCCCGTGTTCTACAGCTATATCTGTTACTTTGCAATCCAAACGACAGTGGAGAAAATCAGGTTTCAAAGCGTGACTGTTTTAAAAAGGTAGTTCAGACTCACTGCCTGTGAGTCGGTGATATCATTTCTCTGATGAATTCATATTGGAGATGTTTTATTCATAGAGCGAGCTGACAGGAAGCAGATCAGGGGGGAATGAAAGACATGAAAGACATGTTGTGTTGTGTGGTGAAACATTTCAAATAGTTTCTGCTAGAACAACGTGCGTCTGTTTATGGAATTGTATCAGGGCCACAGGAGAGGTAAACATTTATATTTTTTTTTGATTTTTTGATTATACCACTTCAAGAAAACAAGTCTAAACGTTGTTCAAGACTGGAAAGATATTGACAGATATTGATATATTGAACTTCTGGTATCAATAAAAAAAATATAGAAGCAGAATATTATTAAAACACAAACGATGGATATTTACCGCAGTCTACCTGTTGAGTTTAATCTCAACATTGTATTTTTGCAAATGTTAAATTATTTGTACATCGTGGTTAGGCGCTCAAGTAGAAGCACTGCTATCAAAAGCATATGAAAGCCAGGAGTTGAGAGAGAGAGAAGGAAGAGAGAAGATAGAGAGAAAAAGAGGGAGAGAGAGAGAGGAGAGGATGAGAGAGAGGGAGGATGAATAGGATAGGAGGTTTAGTAGCAAAGTCAGATCAAAAGGCTGAGAAATAGGCGGACGGGGGACTGAAAAAAAACACAAATGAGGGTCTGGAGGTTTGCAAGCTGTCCTATAACTGCTCATTAAGTGGTTGGCCACGACCTGGGCCCGAGGCCGAGCTGTGGAGCCCTTCATACCAGCCAGGCAGGCCGGGGGGGGGGGGGGGGGGGGGGGGGGGGGGGGAGAGGAGAGAGAGAGAGAGAGAGAGAGAGAGAGAGAGAGAGAGAGAGAGAGAGAGAGAGAGAGAGAGAGGAGAGAGAGGCGGAGAGGCAGAAAGCAGAAAGCAGTGTTTGGGAAAATGAGAGGGTAGGAGAGAGGAAGAGGAGAGCGCTGGAAATAGCAGAGGACTCAGCAGCTGCTTGTCATCTCCGCCCAGGAGCTACTGTAACAGTAACACCCCCTCACTAAAGCCCTCACTAACACCCCCCCACCCCCTCAACCTACACACCCTCACTACTCACTAAACTAAACCCCCCCCTCAACCCTACACACTGCCTGCTTAGAGACTGGCAGAAAGTAACACAGTAAATTGACTCAAGCACTGCACTGATATGTACTTTTCTATGTTATTATTAGTTCTGAAATGGACAATAATTATTTTCTGGTTTAACACAAAATTAATCAACATAGTTGCATTGTGCATGCATAGCCTATACTTTGTAAATGAGTAATATAATGTGAGACACTGAATGCAAAACAAATTGTTCAAGCACTGGGCAATTTTGCCTCCATAACATGTCTTGTTTCATAATAGTATAAATAAAAGGTCCAAACAGTTGTACATTTAGGTGTAGATTTTACTTAACTTGTCCCTATCAACCTGAAGTGTCTAGTCTTAACATTGTTTTGATGCTACTTTTGCTTTAAATTGATCCAAATCTCTTTTTCTCTTCTTTATGTCTTCTCTCTCTCTCTCTCTCTCTGTATATATCTCTCTCACTCCCTCCCTCTCTCTCTCTCCCTCTGATGTCTTACAGAGAAACCAATTTAGAGACACAGAGATCCCAGGGAAATAGCATCATGACTCCTGGTAACCTCTCAGCTCCATATCCTGCACACCGGATGTTAACTGATCCATTCACTTACACACTCTCTCACTCTATTTCCTCTCTCTCTCTCTCTCTCTCTCTCTCTCTCTCTCTCGTCTGCACACACACACCACACACACACACACACACACACACACACACACACACACACACACACACACACACACACACACACACACACACACACACACACACACACACACACACACACACACACACACACACACACACACACACACACACACACACACACACACACACACACACACACACACACACACACACACACACACACACACAGGTTGCTTTAGGTTGTGAGGTGCAGTGGGTTTTTCCAGCAGTCACACTGCAGTGGGTGATGGATGGTGGTGTTTGGAGAGCAGCTGTACTTGCAAGCACTCCTGCACACTGTCCTGTGCGTGTGTGTGTGTGTGTGTGTGTGTGTGTGTGTGTGTGTGTGTGTGTGTGTGTGTGTGTGTGTGTGTGTGTGTGTGTGTGTTGTGTGTGTGTGTGGTGTGCGTGCGTGTGTGTGTGTTTGCGGGCGTTGTTTAGTAAGTGTGTGTGTATAAGAACATATATATATAACATAGTATATTCCTCTTTCTCTATGACCTCCTCTACACTTGCTATATTCATTCACCTTTCTTTTAACCTAACCTCTACCAGACACACACCTTTGCTAACACACTCCAGTCCTAACACTGGCTGTACTGCAGTTATAGGGAGTGTGAAGGTATAAGAATAAACCCAATATACCGCTGATACCTTCAGTACTGACAGGTTGTTAATTCACTCACGCACTAACCAAGGTCTGCTTGTCGACAGCACGGCTATTGTGTTGCAAGGAAGCCTGCTGTATTCAGTGTATAATCAGTATGAGATAAGAAAAATGCAAATAACATGTTCAGTGCACTTAATGGATTGTATGCATTAACCCTCCTGTTAACCTCAAATTTACTAACATTGTTTGTTCTTGGGGCCAATTTGCGCCAGTAATTTAAACCTCCACAAAATGATTATTTATGACCCAAAACGTGTATGTGTCTGTAATGGTTTGTTGACTATACATAACAAGTCTTTTAAATTAAAACACAGGCCCCACGCATCTTCTTATACATCCATAATACTGATTATATGATCATGGAAAAATAGGCAAATCACCAAAAATCTCACCGATTGAGATGCATTTTTTTTAACAGTTGAAGAATGCTATCGGATTCTGCTCTAGTGCTTACATGGTTGGCAGTGAATGTGGCTAACGCTAACCCCTTTGTTTACATTTGAATCATGCATGAAGCCTTCAAAGTGCAAGAAATCTGATCTGCCACCATTGAAACGTGACTAATACCAGGAGGTAGCTTCAGGTTAATGTTACAGTGAATGACTTCCAGCTCATGCTAAATGCCCTTTTGAATATCAACAGATCATTTTGTTTAACCACCAAAGGCACAACCTACGCTATATAACTAACACAAGCCTTAACTTTTCTTTAACCTTTCTCGTGTTGAATTCTTGATATTGTTGTGTGTGTGTGTGTGTGTGTGTGTGTGTGTGTGTGTGTGTTGTGTGTGTGTGTGTGTGTGTGTGTGTGTGTGTGTGTGTGTGTGTGTGCGCGTTCGTGTGTGTGTGTGTGTGCGTAATCTTATCATAGCAAAAGAATGTAGAATGTCACAAGTTTTTTCAAAGTTCAGGTTAATTTCCGAACACGTCCAGAGGCATATTATTATACAGTCAGAGAGGTGTGGTGCTCTGGTCTAGAACAAGCCTGAGTCTGTATCCGTTTATCAGATTATTCACAAACACAAGACTCAGCCATACTTGATGATAACAGGAGTTGTCATTGTGCGCCTGCCTACTGCCTACTAGCTTTAAATCAACAGGCTTAGTCAACAGGATATATGCTAAGCATGTGTCATGTCTGTAAATGCTACTAATTAAATTCCACTTCCCCCTACAACATGACCTTGACTTACTTTCCTTCTGAACAGCACACACACACACACACACACACGCACGCACGGAAAACACACACACACACAACACACACACACACACACCACACCCACACACACACACACACACACACACACACACACACACACACACACACACACACCACGCACGAAACACACACACACACACACACACACACACACACACACACACACACACACACACGAGGAAGCTCAAAGGTCAAGAGAAGATCATGTTTATTATGATGCAAAACACTGGAAGAGCCTGAAGGAGGAGCTGAAAATATTGATCATTTGAAATGCAAACTAAAAGCCCCTCATTTTGGTCTGGCTTTTATGTAGTATTTCTTTATGCTTTATACCTACTGTTTGCTCTGTTTTATATCTATTTTCATTGTTTGTTTGTATATAAAATTGTATTACTATTATTATTGTTATTCAAATGATTAGATTTTTTATTATTTCTAATTTTGCTCAAAGCTATCAACGTTAAAAAATAAAAAAAATCTAGAAATAAAAGCTATAGTGCATAACTTATGTTCCGTGAGATTTCTGAGTAAGAGCTGATAGGCTTGATCATTTTGTGTCAACTCATTTGGTAATGGCAATGTAACCGACATTCATTTATATGAAAAAGTTACGCACTATAGCTTTAAATGTGAAACCACCGCAGTCATTTTTTTCCCCTGTGAGTAAGAGACAGACTGCAATGCACACTAACCACCAACTGCTCTCACATTATTCCAGACACAACAATAGAAACATTTCTCTAAAATAATCCTCTGCTGTTTGACAAAGACATCATGCTGCAGGGATTAGACTACAGCCATGGAATAAAAATCACATTCATTTGCAGAGTCATTGTTTGTGGAACACGGGAGGATTTGGGTTTTTGTGCCTGAGCTCTTTCATGTAGAGATTGGATTCAGCATAATATATAACCATCTCTCTCTCTCTCTTTTTCCTTTATTGCATTTTTCATATAAACCTATTAACTTGACATAGCTGGGTCTGGCAATTTTAATCACATTCTTCAAGCTACAGCCCTCCTCCCATTTGGTGTATAATGTTTTTTTTCTTTTGGTCTATTCTATTATAATTAATGAACACTGATGAAAATGAGCTTAGAACTAAACCGCTATCTGATGTCCATTTATCTTGAAAACTCTGTGACCTTCATAAATAATGTAGAACTTTAAGGTGCACTATGCAGTCCAGGGGAGGGGGATTTGTTAACATTTGAAGAGCCTGCAGTTAATGTACAAACATATTTTTTTCTCTTATACATTTAAGTATTAAAGGTGCTGTAAGCGGAATGGTTTTTTAGCTAACTTCCTGTCAGTTACTGCAGTTAGCAGTCCCCTCGCTCGTCCCTACGTCACCACATTAATGCACTGCGGTCTTCAAGCAGCGAGTTATCTAGCATCATCTCAGATCCATATGTGTGATAAAACATGATAAAAACCATCAAAACAGACATTGGGAAGGATTTTCACCTGCTCCGCCATTGTAGGCGCAAACACATTCACCCATCTGTTGCTTGCGTGCACCGGCAGTGAGACCATGGAGTGTATATAGTATATATGAGTGAGACGGGTGTCGGTTCGTAGCGTTCTCTCTTCTGATTGGATAAAAATTTCGGGATACTCCAATAAGTTTATGTTACATGCAAAGCAGCTGACTGAGAGATCGGCTTTATGAAACGCGCACATTATGTAGGTGATCACTGTATGAATAAAGAGCGATTTAACATTATATTAACATACATAAACCGCTTACTTCACCTTTAAATAATTCTATCATCGTAAATCAAAACTAAATAATTTTGAGGAACCTGGAACCAAGCGCAAGATTAGAATATGTTTGTAAACCAAACTGTGGGTCCTGCTGCTGTAAACAACAACTACAGTGGAAACAGTAACTTTTAAGGTAGCTTTTTTACTTTAAACAGTGTTCCAGATCACATTTTCCTCTGAAGAAATTTATTCAGTTAGTATTGAAAAAATACCTTGGAAAAATGTTCACTTCTCTCACACACACACAAAATGACATAGTGTACCATTAAAAGCACTCTCCATTTTGCTTGATATTACAGAGAGTGCTGACATATAGTGTATTGTGCAGGTGGGGTGCGGTGAGGTGTGTGGCAGAGGCATGCGGTGGCTTGTAGCATATGATCAGAGAGCGCTCTAATTACGCTCCTAACATGCTCCATTACATAATTAAGCGGAAACCCTCTCAATAGCCCTCTTTTTCTCGCCAACACCTTATGTCTATCTCTCTCTCTCTATCTCTCTCTTCCATCTGTCTACCTGTTCTCTCGGTTCAGATTCCTCATTTGCAGCCCGGTGGGAGCAACATAGTCGCTGGTAATTTGATGTGGCATGAGGGCGCAGATCTTTAAAAAGGGATGAAAAAAAAAGTGCCCCAACAAGCATTGAAGCAATTTAATTATTCCTGAGGAAGTAATGGGCGTGTTTTAATTAAATGGCCGCCGTGGCGCTGCTGCTGCTGCATCATAATGAGAGGTATCGGGTTGCTGTTGATGGATGCAAAAAGCCAGGGGCCAAGGGAAGACTAGATGACACAGGCTGATCAGGCGTGGCACTGAGTCGCAGTGAAATAACAAATATCAAAACGATCTCAAAACACATTTCGATGCGTCTAACTTTCACACATCACTCACTAGTATCCGGTCCTATATCCATTATAAGAATGGAAACTTATTTATAAAGACTAGGCAGATAAGAGGTGTTGTGTGTTGTTGGGGGGGTAGGGGGTGTTCTAACGGTACTTAGGACCAGTCACTCTAAGTATCGTTTTGTTTGTTTAGTTTTACATACACTTGCACATGCAGTTTAATCATATGGCAGTATTTATGTCATAGTTCATTTTCCTAACACTTAATAAGTATAAGGCGCGCAGCACGGAGTCGCAGTCGCAGAGAAACAACAAAACTAAAAAGACAAACTCAAAACACACTTCTTAGCAACTAGCTTTCACGTTGCTAATAGTTACTTAGACTAGCATGTCGTAAATTCCTTATTACTTATCAGTCACTGTGAATATTGAAGTTATGGTTAGTTTTATATAGCTACGATTGTGCTTGCATTTAATCATATGGCACTATTTATTTCATAACACTAAATAATAAGTCATTCTTACTTTTTTTTGGTGTTATGGTATTTGTATTCTGTTTATGTGTTGAAATGTTTTTGTATAAATTCGGGCGATAATATATTTTGATTGATTTATTTGATTGATTGAAACAGTAAGATTGTAGGATCCGGATAAGGAATTTATGAAACCATTCCGCATGCAAACCCTCTCTCATCTGTATTCCTGTCTCAGTCACTAGTAGCCACTCACTCCAGTTGTGCTGTTTGCTGTCCCATGCATTTCCAAAAAAGGCCTCCACTCACTCTGCGTCTGCCAAAAAAAAAATGCTACTGAATGGTTTGCCCATTTCACAGTCCAGCGCGACTGCTAATAGCTTTTTCATCCAGGGATCAGCACAACTCAATCAGAGAGAGAGAGAGGAGAGAGAGAGAGAGAGAGGAGAGAGAGGAGAGAGAGAGAGAGAGAGAGAGAGAGAGAGAGAGAGAGAGAGAGAGAGAGAGAGAGAGAGAGAGAGAGAGAGAGAGAGAGAGAGAGAGAGAGAGAGAGGAGAGACGAGGAGAGAGAGGCTCTCTCTCGGACAGAGGAAGGGTCTGAGAAGGGTTTGCTGCATAAAGAGGATGTTTATTTCCTCCCTGACATAGTTTTACAAGTACAGAGAAAGAGCCTTGTTTTTTAGAATTCTATTTCTCTGTTGTTACAATCGTCAAAGGCAGCAGGTGTGTGTGTGTGTGTGTGTGTTTTTTTTTTTAGATTTTTGTTTGTTAAGGCGAGACACTGAAGGCAGAAACATTTTAAGTTTTGAGATTCTTGGCTATATTGCTTCAAAACTTTGGACTCTAACATGTTGTAGAAATTAAAAAAATGTTTACTCTCTTTATCTAACGTGTAGATTTATTAGTTTTTTTGAAAGAGATGCACATGTATGCATAGTTAGTTAAATATTGCTGAATTTGCATATCTATTCTGACATTTCTGAAAAAAATGTAATCCAACAAATAAAATTATTTTAATGTAAGTAATTAACTGGCAAAGTTTCATGATGATATCTACAGGTTAGAAATGTAAACCCTATTCACCTGCAGTGTCTGGACTTAACGACCGTCAAAGGGACGTGTTGCCTGTGAAGTCTGCGGCTGTATATGACATTTTAATAAAGCACAGTGTAACTGTGTTGCCACTGATGATAACAGTAATGCCGCAGGATGCTGAGGGAGGTGGTTTGTGAGTGTGTGTGTGGTGTGTGTGTGTGTGTGTGTGTGTGTGTGTGAGTGTGTGTGTGTGTGTGTGTGTGTGTGTGTGTGTGTGTGTGTGTGTGTGTGTGTGTGTGTGTGTGTGTGTGTGTGTGTGTGTATGGGGGAGTAATAAAGCAGGCCTCCTCGCAGAACTCCTTCTCTCTGACCCTGTGTGTCTGTGTATGTTTATAGCCACTGTCTGAACGGGGGGAATAAGATTGTGCTTTATTGCTCAACAAGCCTCCATAGCAATAATAACCCCCCCCCCCCCCCCCCACCACCCCCCCCCCCCCCTCACACACACACACACCTCACCCCTGTCCCCTTCTGAGATACATTAGCTCTCTCACACACTCTGCCTGGTGTCTTCTCAATCTGCACCTCAAGCCCAAGATTAGCCAACTGAATCACACTCCAATATCGCTGCTTGTCACCTCTGCCTACAGCTAAGATGTATCATAATAACTCCTTTCTCTAAATTGAACAAAAGCTATCATAGAAGAGGGGAGGGTGGGGGGGGGGACAATGACAAAACAACTGATATAGAAAGAGGGCCATTCAAAGAGGTACAGTATTCCCCAGTCCGTGACCTATACGTATGAGTGTACAACACATAGTAGTATATAAAACACACAGACTTACCTAAGCATTTGTAAGGAACCACGATATGGGCGTGGCCTTTGCACACCTTCTTCTCCTTCTTGCACCAGTTCTCGATGCGGATTGGCTGGTTGGCTTCCACCACGTTTGTGATCTGGAGTCTGGATACATCTGTTGGGAAGAAAAAACAGAAGAGAATAAATAAACCCATTCATTGGATGTCCGTCCTGGGAGAGGGATCCCTTATACTCTGTCAACTCTCCCTGAGATTTCTCAATTTTTTAATCCCGATAAATGGTTTTTACTGGGAGTTTTTTCTGAGGGGTCTAGGGCAGAGGGTGTCATACTGTATGGAATGTAAAGCCCACTGAGGCAAATGTCTATTTGTGATATTGGGCTATACAAATCAAACTGATTTGATTGATTTGATTTGATTTGATTTGATTCATAAGATCCCTCAAGTATTCCAATGGACATAACTTTTCCAGGATGCTTATTAGACAGAGGAGAAGCAAGGAATTCGAGAGGCTGCAATTAGATATTCCAACAATACACCCAAACACTGACATTGTGTGTGTGGACCCTAAACAACTTCCACAATTTGCCTGCTGTGAAATTAACTAATCTAACTCGAAGAATATTGAAAAATAATCTAGAATCTGAATGCAATGAGCTTGAAAGCATCATCATATTTATTGATAAATAAATAATAAACTCATGTTTTTGTAAAAGAGTGTATTCATTAATTCCAATGGACAGAAGAATAAACATTACTTATGATCATTAATGCGTTAGCGTAGATGTGTGTGTGTGTGTGTGTGTGTGTGTGGTGTGTGTGTGTGTGTGTGTGTGGTGTGTGTGTGTGTGTGTGTGTGTGTGGCCATGCGTGTGTGTGTGTTATGTGTGTTCGACAGAGAAGGTGCAATACGTGGAGATTTAATGGGATCCTTTAATCCACGCTTTATACTGTGTAGATTCCATCTGCTCAGCCATGAAAAGAGCACGAAATGTACACTTTTCCCAAATGCCATCAAAATGTCATCAATAATCGTAACTGAAGCTTGTACAGAAGGACGCTTGAAAATATACAGCCCTGCTTAATCTCTAGGACAACGGCATATTTAACCGTGACAGTAATACCTGCATCCTCTTCAGTAAGCATCAATAGGAGGGAACACAAGTAAATAACAACAAGGATATCCATGTAATGTAATGGAAAAAAACATGTCAAGGTGGAGTCAGCAATTCTTGTCAAAATCACTTTCTGTCAAAATCAGTGAATATCTCCTTATTTCCTCTACCTGTCCATACTGTGTTTCAGAAAAATAAATTCAGTTTTTTAATACACAGCCTAGGCTCTGTAAACGGGCATGTTGCTAACCAAGGTGGCCCCCTTTGTTTGAATAACCTTTGTCTACATAACAGTTTAAACTGTAGGGATGGATAGAAAAAAAATGACAGTCACTGAGTTTACCATTTGAAATGTCACCCACTGTACTGTAAATAAGTTAAGTCTTTATTTCTGTCAATTACACACAGGTGCAAGGTGAGTCACACACATGGCAATCGAAATTACATTTAGCTCACCCTTCCTACCTTTCTAAACACACACATGTAGTTCTACATATACATCGCTCAGGGACTTAGACCAAGGTCTGTGCAGGGCCGCGCCCCTGGAGCAGTTTTGGGGTTAAGTGCCTTGCTCAAGGACAAGGAAATAATGTCTGTCTATTAGGAACGGCTCAATAGCTTCCTAAAGGCTTACCATAGTCAATTGATATTTTATTGTTTTGCACCTCACTCAATATAACCTACTCTCAGTCACTCCATAGATCTATCCAATAAATCAATAACTATTTGTCCCAGTGAGGTATACGTTGTGCAGCGATGAGGAGCGTATACATTCAGATGAGGCATGAATCTTTTTTAAGCTCCTGAACGAAAAAGTTTGAGAAGCACTGATTTAATCCGTAGCTTCATATTCACCGGACAGACATGGAAGTGAGTTTTAATCTTCTCGTCTCAGCCAGAAAGCAAATACGCATATTCCCCAAACGGTCAAACTATTCTAAGTATTATTCTTCCTTCCTTCGAGATTGAATAGCAGCACATGGGTTTTTATGATCTATAAAATAAAGCATACTACATATTCAACTCTACATGTGTGATGTCACACATGGGAAAATGTAGGGTTAGAACAGTGAGACCATAAAACACTCTTTCTGCTTTTCTCAAGCTAGGATGAACCGATTTCTAAAGTTTTTGCACATTTATACTACATAGGATCTCAGAGTTCAATACACCTTCATATTCCCACAGGTGAAGTAGGTCTTAAAGGAGATAATAGAATTGTGTGTGTGTCCCAGTCGTCTCACCTCCTGGCAGTACTGCAGCACAGCCTCTTTGGGTCCCACACAGCTCTGGCTTCCGGACGGATCCGGTTCCCAGCGGCCGGTCTGGATGTTCACGTGCATGTTGAGCTTTCCACAGAACATGGCCACCTGAGGCTCGGCCACCGCAAACCCTGTGCCCGCATTGGCTGCTAGCGCCTGCACAAGACAGAGAGAGGAGAGAGAGAGAGAGAGAGAGGAGAGAGAGAGAGAGAGAGAGAGAGAGAGAGAGAGGGGAGGAGAGAGAGGAGAGAGAGAGAGAGAGAGAGAGAGAGAGAGAGAGAGACAGAGACATGGAGGTTAATATTAAGCCCTTGTAAAAACCAAAATCCATCTAACTATGTCATTTGAAGAGTTAGTTGCATGATAGTAAAGCATCTGAATCTGGGCTATAATCTGGTTCTTATGACACAGCAAGCACTTTGAACCAATCACATCAGTTCTATAAAAACAATGACTTTTCCTCATGGAACTCATCTGATATGACACGCCACAGCCTGTCAATAGTCTAGACTCTAGACAAGTTTCATAATATTTCTGAACATTCATTTTCAATCAGATATTTGTAAAGGCTTAAGACAGCCAACTCTTATATCATATATTGATATTTTCCTATTTCAGACCAGGATTCCAAAGGCTCTCATACAATAGTCAATCATTACTGCAGCATAAAAGCCGGGGGAGTATAATGTAACACCGTCTGCCCCATTCTTTTCTCATAAACTCTGTTATGAGGCAAACACAGCAGAGCTGCAATGAAGTCTGAAGACATAAAGACTAAAGAGCAGGCTCAGCTCATGTACTGTAATGGATAACTGAACCAGACGTGATGGAGCGACATCACAACACGCCTGTCAACGCTCGGCTGCTACTGTGCCGAGAGAGCGGAGGGAATGAAACGCACATGGGGAATGCTTGGCTGGGTTTTGGTGGTTAAATGAATCGAGGGTTTCATTGGATTTGTGTTCAAGGTTGTTTTTTTTTGTTGCTCTGATGCCCATTGGATGACTACTACACTATGGAAGAGTCTTATGGCCATGGGGAAGAGAGAAAAAAAGTAATTTTAAAAGATGAACCTAAACATGTAAAATGTCATTAGTCGAGCTTGGAGGAAGTCTGTTTCAGTAACAATGAGGTTGTAGCCATAGATAGTACATAATAGGTTGTAGCCCATTGTCTGCCTTACGAGGATAACAAAGATGAATTGATTGTGTTTTTACTAATGGTTTTCTTATGAGTTATTGATATCAGAAATGTAAGAATCCGTCGAAATCTTTCCAACTTCACCGCAGCCTTGAAACATTTCAGACTTTATTCACAGAGTTGTATTTCAAGTTAATTCTTGACATTTTGAGTTATTTTCTTGACATTTCGACAAGTGCATAGTGGAAAAAAAACGAAAAAAACGTCCTCTCATTTGTTCCTTTCCAGTGGCCTTAATACACTTCCGTACAGCACAGGGGAAAGTTAAGTTAAGAGAGAGAAAAACCAAACAAAAGCCGCTCTCAGTCTCTCCGCCATGCTTCACAAAACAGGACATTCCTATTTGAGGTCAGAGCTTTTTTCTCATCCAAGCCTCCTGAGACAGAAACAAATCTTTCCACAAAGTTGGATCGTTTATACTTTGAGGTAAACACTGCTGCATCCATCCTGCTCATCTTTCATCTTTGCTCTACAGACGCATATTAAAAAAACAACATATATGACTAATGAAAATATATGTTCTGCTGAGATAGCACGGGAGATATTTAGATACTGTTATAGTCCCTTCAGAACTTCCCAATCTTTTGTTTACCTCTGGACCCTGTGAGATGAGAGGAAGCCTGTTATCTGTTCCCTTCTGTTGTCCTTCCTGTGCTCATTCACTTTACCCTGCACTTCAGTTCCTTTAGAAAAGCAGGAAGTAGCAGGAACACCCCGTACTCTTTGACTATATTTAAAGGTGGAGTCAGCAATTTTGGAGAAGACTTGTTGTCAAAATCACTTTTTTTGTCCAAATTCAGTGAATATAAAATCCTCATAATCCACTGCCTGTACTGTGTATGCACTGAATTAAATCCAGTGTTAATACACAGCCTAGGCTCTGTAAACTGGCATGTTGCTAGCTACAATAGACCCCCTTTGTTTGAAAACCCTTTCTTCACACACCTGTTTAATGAGCCTAGAATTAAAACCAGCGTACACACAGTACAGACAGGTAGTGGATTGTGACTAAAAAAGTGATTTTGACAACAAGCATTCTCCAGAATCACTGACTCCACCTTTAACCTCTAAGAAACATACACCATAGAAAATGGACACCAGACTACTGTGTATGTAATAATAATCAGCTTCCACACCATTGCCTTTCAGATGACAGTGTGCACGGTGCTAAAATCAGTCAACTCATCAGCTCCTCATTTGAGACAATAAGTCACGGCCTGCTAACACTGCTGTCCTGATGCAAAAGAAAAGCACAGCACTAAAGACACTCTAACCAATCAGTGAAGCGATGTAGATGTGCATGCCAAACTACCCCCCCCCCCCCCCCCCCAAACACACACAAGGGAGCCTCCAGACAGGAAATGGAATGGAACTGATGTCTTCTTGATTGTCATATAATGTCATCAGGCTGAGTAAACAGGTCTGTAGCCCTGGAGAGAGAGATCAAGGGAATGAGCCATAAGCAGGGGCCTGTTGGACTTAAAGGTGGAGTCAGTGATTCTGGTGAATGCTTGTTGTCAAAAATCACTTCTTAGTCAAAATTAGTGAATATCTCCTCATGATCCGCTTACCTGTCTGTCCGCTAAAAAAACGGTGTTTTCATAGACAGCTAGCTCTTAAACTGGAATGTGCTAGCTACGGTGGTGGGACCCCTTTTGTTTACATACCCGTTGTCAAAATCAATTCTTAGTGAATCAGTGAATATCTCCTCATGATTCCGCTAACGCTGTGTGTGCACTGAAAAAAAAATTGGATGTTCATAGACAGCCTATGCTCTGTAAACAGGCATGGTGGGAGTCGGGACCCTTTGGTCAACACTAGATTTCTTTTCCAGCATGCACAGAACAGACAGGTAAGCGGATATTGATTTTGACAAAGAGTGAATTTGACAACAAGGCATTCTCCAGAATCGCTGACTCCACCTTTAAATGTTGTGAGGTGAAGCAGACAGAGGTGACAGCAGCTGAAGAGGGGGCGTCTTGAGTAACAGTGTGTTAGACAAAGCTGTGTGTGTTTATTGTGTCCATTCTGCCCAGGCTCCTCCCGGGGCTGATGAGAGGAAGAGAACAGAGGAGAGGGCGGACAAAACAAGTGCTGTATAATCAGCAGTGGGCCGGAGCGTGGATGAGCCGCAGACCTAGCCAGAGCTGAGTGTGTACACAAGCACGCACACCACACACCACAACAGCACAACACAACACACACACACACACACACACACACACACACATATACAGCTACAGCCTCATAAATATGACTGTGCTGAGAAAATGCTGCAATAAATTGTGATATTTATTTTCGTGATATCTGTATCGTTTTCCAGCTCCAGAAATCGACATTCAGCCAGACATACACACACTAACACATGTAACCACTGGACCGTCTTGTTTTGTTCTAGAAGCACAACAACAGAATCAGAATCAGATTCTCTCACTCCACCTCACTCCCCCTCCTTCCTCCTCTCTCTCCCTCCCTCTCTCTCCCTCCCTCCCTCCCCGTCTCTCTCTCCTCCGTCCCTCCCCCTCTCCCCCTCCTCCCCCTCTCCCTCCTCCCCCTCTCTCTCTCTCCCTCCCCCTCTCTCTCTCCCCTCCCTCCCTGCCTCTCTCCCTCCCTCCCTCCCTCCCTCCCTCTCTCTCCCTCCCTCCCCCCCCTCCCCCTCTCTCTCTCTCTGCACCACCACAGGCTTGTTTGCTCTCCTCCCTTTCTCATTCCTCTGTGAGATTTGCTGGATGTGTTTTTGAGAGTCAGAGAAGGACCAGGAGAAGCACATTAGGGAGGCAGGGACAGAATGACCACATCAACACTATGCAGCTGTGGAAAACGACTTTTCATCACCATATGTTTTTACACCACTAAAGTTATCAAATCTAAATGTATCTTTAAATCTTCAACAATAGCAGTGGAGGCAGATGGAAGGTGGCTTATAACACTGCCTTAAATCTCCAGTCGTATGCTTGTTCAGTAGGTCAGACACCGCGGGTTTATATTATATTATAAAATTTACCAGTGCTTGAAAAAATATATGTTTTTGCCTGCCTTGTCTCGCCCTTAAAAAAATTAGCTTTACTTGGCAAGAGGTTATTCTTAGCTTTAAGTGGGAGCAGTGGGTGAACATTAAAGCTAAAGGCCACAGTGAGCTAGCTGGAGATCAGAGCTTGGGTCCTTAGGTCTTGATTTTTCTGTCTACTTTGAAACAACTTAATTCCACTTTAAAAAAGGTCACGCGAAATAACTTTGACAGTAATTTGCTTCCGCGGTTTGTCGAGTTTCCAAATTAAACAGAGGTTAAGGGCAGGACTCTGAGAGCCAAGAGTGTGCCTTCAATTTAATGATGATATTAAGATATATTAACGGTCCTGGTGCAAAACCAACACCCAGATGCACACCTTAAGATTAGATGTGCTAGAGCTTATTCACAGCTCAGTAGACCTATAATGGAATTAGAATTCGGGAAACGTTGACTAGCCTCGAGGCCTGTGATCACATCATATTACTAATAAGGTTTAAAATAGATGATTCATCAAGATTTTGACAAGTTGCGGGAAGAGAAGAGGGAGGGAACGTGGATATGGAAATATTCTAAAATGTATGTGTTTAGATTTATAAACCAGATGATACTTCACACAGGGTAATACTATGGTAGTTTTGATGGGACCCCTCTATCATGATGTTGTCACTATCATGTCGAAGTATATTGGACTTGAATATCTAGAATTAGCAGATACATTTACCTTTGATGGTCCTCTTTGAGAGGAAATTTTGGGTATTTAGTTGTAATATTAATGGTAAAGATTAATAGGTCATATATGCCTATCTTGTGTGTCTGTCTCACAGATAGCCTTGGAGCCTGTTAGGAGACACTTAGGTCAGTTGCATAGATAAAGTCTCATCTCCTTCTACTCCAGAATGTTATGGTTCACTGTGTTCAGTTCTGAACCAAAACATTGGTAAGCTTGGTGCCCGAGCCGGGGAGGTGGTAGAGATAGCGCGAGGTTAAGACACAGCTCTAAGCATGAGTTTGGCAAAATTGAAGTGCAAGTCACGAGAGTTGCAGTCCGGTTCTCCTTGGCCAAGTCTGTAATAAATATTGCTTCATAATTCATCCAAGTCTCCTGAAATATTCTTCCACCTGAGTTGACCTCCAACCTTAACAGAACTTCCTGCACACTCTTAATTCAGACAGGATAAGCTCTGATTTTGATATTAAATCTGATCAAATCAGTTATTTATTTATATAATTATCCAAAATCAGAAATAGCCATTTGCCTCAGTGCGCTCCAGAGTCTGTGTACACAATACGACACCTTCTGCCCTTAGACCTTAAGCTCGACTGAGGAAAAAACTCCCAGCTAAAAAGAACAGGGGAAAAAGGGGATTTTTAACGGGATCTTGACTGCAACACAGACACACAAAAACACACAGAGTTCCTCCTATACTAAGATATGCCACTGCCCCACCTAACAAGCATAAGTCACCCATCTCTCATTACTGACTCACCATGAGATGCAATATCATGTGTAAGTGTGAACTGTGAAACACCTGCTGCTATGTGGAGCAATAGCAGCAAGTCATAGGGTGAGACAAAGAAAGGAGAGTCACAGGAGGGAGTGGACGTTTGGGGAAAAAAGGGAGAGGCAGAGAGCTAGGAGAACACTCAGGAAAATAAGGTAGACAGACAATGGTAGTATGGGAACGTGCTCTGATTGGATAATATCCGGCCTTGACATATTATTCCCAAATTAACGCACTCTGTAATGCAGTTAAAAGCAGTGGGAGGCAATGTAATGTAAATGCCACCACAGGTGCTTGTCAAAACGCTGTGTGGGCTGTATCATTACGCTTATATTATTTTTTTTTTATTGCAAATTCGCAATAGTCTGTTGCAGCCTTCCCCAGTCTGCCTCTAGTACACAAACATGTTTTATGAGCGCGCCCTGTGTACAGATCCAAGTTTCACATAAAACAAGCCGAGACCTGACAGGGCTGCGGAGTGAAGAAACCAATGGAACATCGCTGCAGAACACACAAACAAACACTCCCTTTTTAACCTGGTAACAGATATGAATATACCGTATGACTTTCTTGAAAACAACTGGGCAGAAGCAACACGCACGCACAAAACACACACACACACACACACACACACACACACACCACACACACACACACACACACACACACACACACACACACACACACACACACACACACACACACACACACACACACACACACACACACACACACACACCACACACACCACACACACACACACACAACACACACACACACACACACACAACACACACACACATAGTGGAAAACATTCCCCCGTTATTTCATTAAAGCAAAAGATTGATGTTATTTTGGGTTACAGCTCATTTGCTGTCTCCACCCAGTTTTCATTGCAGTCCATCATTTTTTATGTTACTTTTTTGCAATACAATCTTGCTTAGCGCGGCATTGCATCTATGTTAAATAGAATACATACGTTTGGGAGTAAGAAGAAATCCCAGCGACTTGCATTTCATACTGTGGGTGAGCAGAAACATGTATGCATACGAAACTGCTGAGGAAAGATGCAATGGAGTAAAAATAAATCAGAGAAAAATTGATGAAACCAAATAAAGCTTCCAAGTCTGCTTTTGAGTGTGTGTTGTGTGTGTGTGTGTGTGTGTGTGTGTGTGTGTGTGTGTGTGTGTGTGTGTGTGTGTGTGAGCAAGAGAGAGAGAGAGAGAGAGAGAGAGAGAGAGAGAGAGAGAGAGAGAGAGAGAGAGAGAGAGAGAGAGAGAGAGATAGAGATAACAAGAATACTAGGAAGAAAATCATTTTTTCTCAAGGAAATTAAGCCGATATCTACAACAATGCTGCTGATTGTATGCAGACAGTAGGGAATAATATAATAACAAATAAAATAAAGTGTAACTTGTACTACGGGCACAAATTCACAAGCATAACACAGGTAGTGTTCCTTAATGAGCTTTGAGAAACCCCTGCTGGGACCGGCACGGGTCAGTTATTACATGACCTACCACACAGCAGCTGGGCAAGATCCAAAGAGGCTAATCCAATATGTGTGTTGTGTGTGTGTGTGTGTGTGTGTGTGTTCGAATGTGTGTGTGTGTGTGTGTGTGTGTGTGTGTGTGTGTGTGTGTGTGTTGTGTGTGTGTGTTCGAATGTGTGTGTGTGTGTGTTGTGTGTGTGTGTGTGTGTGTATGTGTGTGTGTGTGTGTGTGTGTGTGTGGTCTCAGGTCAAGGCATCATGATAAGCAGTGTGTGTGTGAGCCTGGGACACACACCGAGCAGACAGTGGGAAAGGGGAAACACATAAATCAAAACACCGGTGTGGGTATCTAACTTGTGGGCCTTTGTGATGACCCTCCAACACAAACACAGACACTGTTTTTAGAACAGCCAAAACCAAAATATACACAAAATTCCTCAGTGTAAAATAACAGACACATCCTAACTTCCCTAGCTAAATAACACGTTAGTTAGGTGGGTGTGTGCCTGGGCGACACTTTTGCTCACATAATTCCTAGTTATTTGCCTGCGTTGCGTGAAAACAGCTCCACTGTCAACTTGGTCCATAAACTTTATAGTAGGCGTCAATGAGCCTTGCATGACTATAGTCTAAATCAGGCAGAGAATGGTGAATCTAACAGTCTGGCCCTTTGGAAAAAGCAGTTCTGAGACACACAGGTCAACGCAGGCGGGTTTTTCCCAGAATGCTTAGTGTCCATGTGACTGTGTGGAGAAATGCCTGACATCAGTTAATCCACCTAATCCATCCCTGTGGGCACTAATCAAAACGAGAGAAGCTATGTGTGAGCAGACCACAACCACGCAAACACAACACCACCACACACCACACACACCACACACACACACAACACACACCCCCACACACACCCAACGCACACACACACACACAACACACACACACACACACACACAACACACACACACACACACACACAACAACACCAAAACACACAGACACACACACACACACACACACACACAAAAATCGGACAAGACAACAACAGTCCAAAAATATTCCAGTCTATTGTACAAAAAAGTAATATATGGTTTATATGACATAGCATATGAGCATGTTATTGCTCAAGTGTTGGACTTGCTGTGCCTACAATTGCGGTGCACTGTCTAATATTGGCGTCAATAACAGTTATTTTTTCGTGTGTTTGTTCCTTCTGTAACGACTACAATTCCCCGCAGGATGGTTTAATAATGCAAAACACACACTATTTAACAGCCCATGAAAGTAGATAAACCACAATGTGTATGCAGAGTCAGTGAGGCACTGATCAATAACTACTTTTCCTGGTGCTTAGATATATGGCTGTGTCTAGACATCAACGCCCCTTGAATACTTGTTGATGTTTTCTTTTGCAAAAATGGATGATGATGAAAATGAGACTTTTTTCAGACCATTGAATAAATTATTACAATGTGTGTGTGTGTGTGTGTGTGTGTGTGTGTGTGTGTGTGTGTGGTGTGTGTGTGTGTGTGTGTGTGTGTGTGTGTGTGTGTGTGTGTGTTGTGTGTGTGTGTGTGTGTGTGGTGTGTTTGTGTGTGTGTGTGGGTGGTGTACAGAAGGGTGTGTGGGGCTACGGTGACGGCAATGGATGGACTGGGCTATTGTTTGTCAAGTGGAGAATTTGGAGAGCAACTTAATTCAATCAATGTTGACAGCAATATCATCCGTGATATGAAAGCTGATAGAGTATGCTGTTGCGGCAAATAAACGAGTCGTTTCTCACCAGTAGCACCTGTGAAGCTATAGTACTTATGTGATTCTTGTTGCTCTGAGTTTGTACCTTCATGGTTTAATGCACTTAATGGAAGTCGCTTTGGATAAAAGTGTCAGCTAAATTAAATGTAATGTAAATGTGCTACTATTTTTTCCAAAAACAACATTGACAGGTTGACTTTGGCACTGGATAGAATCACTAACATCTGTAAAATGCCAAGAGTAATATGAACGACTGTTGAGCGTTTTAAGCCTAAATCGAGTGTATTTGGAGTGTACTAGTGCAGTGCCGTAGGAAGCAGGTCTGCTGTGTGTGTCCCGCTCGTCACTCATTTCAAGCTTTTGGTCGCAGCAGCCAATCAAATCAGAGGGAGGCGGGGTTTAGCCGGAGACTACTTCATCGCCCGTCGTTAGTGTGGCCTTCAGTGTGCGCATGTATTCGCCACCAGCATGATATAATTATGATAACTTCTACATACTGTATTTGGTCCAAAACTTAATCAATCAAGGATGCACACCTTCGTGCCGTGCGAAAGCATATCCAGAAGCTCAGGCTGATCTGACTAACAGTGAGAGAGATATGCGAGCCACAGACACACAGACAGACAGACAGGCGTTTCTTGCTTTATAGATAGAAAATAGTTGAGCTTAATGTAAGACATACTGGCTAAGATATTAACATGAGCTGTCTTCTAGTTGGGTGAGAAACCTATTACAAAATAATGGAAAACTAGAAATAGACTCAGTGGTGGAGGTCAATACAAGTCAATACAGGTTCATAATGGCCCTTTAACTATCCATCAATACCATCTGTTTGACATTGCTGTGATTTGACCCGTGGGAAGGCCGCAGCCAGTGACAGCATCACTACACAAACAGCTAACCACCAGCAACAGATAACAGACAAGAGAGAGAGAGGAGAGAGAGAGAGAGAGAGAGAGAGAGAGAGAGAGAGAGAGAGAGAGAGAGAGAGAGAGAGAGATAGAGAGAGAGAGAGAGATGAGTGTGTGTGTGTGTTGTGTGTTGTGTGTGTGTCGTGTTTTTGTGCTTGTGTGTTTTTGTGTGTTTGTGTGTGTGTGCATTCTTGTGTGTGTGTGTGTGTGTTGGTGTGTTGTGTGTTGTGTTTGCATTCTTGTGTGTGTCTGTGTGTGTTTTTATTTGCTTGTGTGTGCGTGTGTGTGTGCTCTTGTGTGTGTGTGTGTGTGTGTGTGTGTATACGGCAACAAAGGGACAATAACATTTTTCCTACTGACCAAACACCTCCAGCCCCCACCCAGACCAAAGGGCAGGACAGTAAACACAGAATAATAAAAGAAAAAAAAATGTGTCATGGTCTAATAGGACTTTTTTTTCCAATCAAAAGGGCAATCCTTCACTGCAATGCAAATGAGCTCCTCTGTCTAATTCAAATAGCCCTTTGTCTTCACCATTTGAAGTGTCCCAAGCACTATCTATGGTCCCAAGACTATACTGTGGAAATGCCCATGAGTCACTCACGCTGTCCCCAAACCCACAGTGTGCTTCCCACCAGTGTTAGGGGAACACTGGAGTCCAGTCAGTCAGTCAGTGCCATTTTATCTCTCCAAAGACAAACAACTTTAAACTGTAAAATTTACAGTTACACTTAAGCTCTGCGTGGGATTTTTCTTCTTCTTCTTCCTCGTTAAAGAGAATCACCACCAGTCACTTCCCACTTCTGAGAAAATCTGTGAAAGGGAAATGTGTTGTTTGAGTCTAAAAGTTTCTTAAGGGAAATGAAAATTGAGCGTAGGTCGGTAGGTAGGTGGGCGGTGCCAGGCTAGAATAGTGTGAGTCTCTCTGTACAATCCCAGACAAACATTTTCAAATAGTTCTACCTAAAGTGGAGAAAAACGTGTGTTTGTGTTTCCTCTGTTAAGTGGTTGAGGTGACAGAGATGCTCCACAGAAAGCTTAAAGCTATAGTGTGTAACTTTGTCATTCAAATGAATGTCAGTTACATTCAAGCCATCGCCAAACGAGTTGACAAAGTTGATAAAGCCCATCAGCTCCACAAAACTCTCTCTGTTTTTCACAGTCTGGCAGCGTTTACAAACTGGTGTTGCCCCCCCGACACTGGTGCAGGAGCTGCCACAAAATGATTCAGTGGTTGCTTCTATTGCTAAGAAAAAACGTGGAAAAAACATCATGTAGATGCACCAACAGTGTTGTAATAATTCAGAATTCCTCATGGGGGCAACAGAAGTTACGCATTTTAGCTTTAACATTATTTTTTAGTGGCTCATTAGCCCTCCGATCATTCAGAGCAAACACGATTTCAGACCAGAGAGGAATACCATGCTCTTCCTTCTACAGCGAATAACCGTCACAGGAGACTGGAAAAACACCATCACCAACGCCCCATTGTGAAAGACAACGGCACGGCAGTGACACGCCAGTACCGGCCCCAGCGCCGACTTTAAGCCTATTTGTAATCCCTTAACGCGCGCACTGTGCTTGATTGAACATGCCTCCGTTAATGAGACCAAGTGGAGCAGTTCCAAAGTGCAAAAAAAAGAAAAAAAGAAATGGAAATACCGAGGCATGGTGCAACCTTGTCCTGTATTTCTTTTCATATCTCAAGCAACAACAACAAATCTTATTCAGAAACAGAGAAGGAGTTGATCGAGAGTTCAAAGAAATGAGGGATCTGAGGGAGACTCAATATGGAGGTTTCCGACTAGTGGTTTGCTGCTTTGATTAGCCTGCTGCTGTCTGTCTGTCTGTCTGTCTGTCGGCCTCCTGCCTGCCTGCTTCTGCCTGCCTGCCTCCTGTCTGCCTGCCTGCCTGCCTGCCTGTCTGTCTGTCTGCCTGCTCCTCCTCCTGCTGTTGCCTGCCTGCCTGCCTGCCTTCTGCTGCCTGCTGCTGCCTGCTGTCTGTCTGTTGCCTGCCTGCCGCCTGTTGTCTGCCTTCTGTCTGTCTGCCTGCCTGCCTGCCTGCTGCCTGCTGCCTGCCTGCCTGCCTGCCTGCCTGCCTGCCTGCTGCCTTTCCAGTAACTCATTTTGGGTTTGGCATTATTGTTGAAATGTAACTGGACTGCTCTGAAGTGCATCCAAGACAGCACAAGTTTATTTGACTGAATCGAGTTCACATTTCTTAAAGGTATTAAACTGAATGGGAACTAATGAGTTGAAAGTGCCTGTTGTTTTTGTGTGTGTTTTTAGATCCAACTAATTACTCTCTGAATAATAAAAAGACTAATATATTAAACATTAAAACTTATTAAAACAAGAGAATATTTTGGGGCTACTACTACAAGTACAATATGAGTAAAATGGTACAATTCAGGAAAATTAAGCAATCAAAAGTGAATCCCATCTCTTAATAGTATTACATTAGGATATTGGTACTCGTGTCCCTCTTAGTCTTTTTCAAGTGCACCATGATCATTCATTAACATTCCTTGTTAGCAGACTTCTGATGATATGACCTTACAAAGGGTTTCAATTATTTGTACTTGGTCTAGTTAAATTGAAATGAAGACGGGTTGTTTATTAACTGCAAAGTAAATTGCATTCTGCAGTGTGGTAATTATTTACTGGTGTTAATATACTACATGTGCTTCTGGCTGTTAGAGATTGTACTTAGTGTTTTACTAGGCGGTGTGGACAAAGCGTGTTTTATACAATGTGTTTCAGCACGGGATGTGTGCAGTACTTTTGTCATGTGCAATTTATTGTTGGGGTGACTGGTATAGCTGGGGCTGTATTGTTTGTTTATGGGCCAGTTTCATGGATTAAGCCTGGTCTAGGACTAAATGGAATTTGGGATTGTCCATGAAAGTAGAATTTAGTCCAGAACTATGCTTAATCCATGTTTGCAAAACCGGCCCTATATGTTCAGTTGGTGGTGTTGCTGTAACTGTTAAGATTTTTTTTTTGTAGATTCCATTTTTTTTTAAAACGTTATAATATATATTTTTTTGTCAAAGCATTTGTGTGTGCAGCCTTTTGAGTCCAGGAAAAAAAATCCCTAATAAACTATATGATATAGTACCTACAGTATATACAGTATGTTCCACCTTGCAATATACCCAACTATCTACTACTGCTAGTGCTACTGTATGATTGAGCTGCAACTGGCTGTCACTGAAGCGTTGCCTTAACTTTGCCACGCTCTGCGGACAGAGACTAAAGAAGCGAGACGTATTCGTAATGAAGCCCTGGCTAGAAAGATGCTTAGCAGACTGCTGGTTGCACGGTAACAGTGGTGGTGATTGAGTGGCACAGTTCTCTGCCTCTCTCTCTCTCTCTGTGGTGTGTGTGTGTGTGTGTGTGTTGGTGTGTGTGTGGTGTGTGTGTTGTGTGTGTGTGTGTGTGTCAGGGGGAGATAGCATGGCCCCTCTCCAGCTTACAGCCAACAGACGTGAATGACGACTTGTTCAAATGGCCCGTCGTCACTATGGAAACCTGCTACAAAAGCATCCCAGCTATTCACACAGATAGAAAGAGGGAGAGAGAGACAGAGAGAGAAGAGAGAAAGAGACAGATAGAGAGGGAGAGAGAGAGAGAGAGGAAAAGGCCCTCGCCATAAGAAGAAAAAAAACATATTGAAGAAGTGGAGCATACAAGAAAGCACTGAGGGATAATCAGACAGCGCACAGCGACAGAGTGAGGGCACAGCACGGAGGGGAAAATACAAAAATAATGTGTTTTGAAAGAGCTGTGGAATGAGGTCAGAGTTGAGAAGCACTGTGGCAGATGAGACAGTGTGTGTGTGTGTGTGTGTGTGTGTGTGTTGTGTGTGTGTGTGTGTGTGGTGTGTTGTGTGTTGTGGTGTGTGGCGCAGAGGGAGAGAAGAGATGGGAGGCGTAGTGTGCGGTGACAAAGGCTGTGTGTGAATCGCTCAGAGGACCACACTCATAATAACAGCTGCTCTCGTCCCGTTTGCTGCATTCGCCCAACACTGTGTCCTTGTGTGCCAACGCTTTAAAAATGACCCTCAACTCCATAGGTTTGCACACGTCTCGCCCCCCTGACCAAAACACACACACACACACACACACACACACAAATACAAAGCAGACACACAACACACACACACACACACAACACACACACACACACACACACACACACACAAACACACACACACACACACACACAACACACACACACACACACACACACACACACACACACACACACACACACACACACAACACACACAACACATGCACACAGCACACACAACACTTGCAGCAGACATACAGTTAACAAAGCTATGTCTGTGCTCATTCCCGAGTCCAACAAAAAGGGAAAACTGTGCCCATTGCCATGGCAGTGTGCATCAGTGTGTTCAGCTATGTGGCTCGCCATGACGATACAGACACTGCACCAACCGCCAATGGTTCCTTTTAAAATATTTACCGGACAGTAAAAGTCACAGCTTGAGCTATGAGAGGCTTCGTGATGAGGACATTTTTTAAACCAAGCAGTTTGTTAGTGCCTGGTTAGTTATAACAGGTTAAGGTCACCTAGGAAATCACAGGTGATACTGGGTGAAAGGTAATATACATCAGCTACGTAAAAAATTAAGAGACCAGTCTGGATTTTCCTTCAATCTTCATCTCTACATAACTTATTGAAAATGCTCTTAATGACAAAAAATATATTGGAATTTGGTAGAAAGGTTGTCAGTAGTTTATAGGATAAAACCAAAATGTTCATTCTCCTCAAACATATGCCTATAAATAGTCAAACGAGAGACACTGAACATTTGGAGTGGTCTCTTTAAATTTTTTCCAGAGCTGTATATTTGTAAGTTCACAGTGGTGAGTGCCTTTAGTGCGATTTTATATGAGCACGTTTAGAGGTGAAGGATTATGGGTAGCAGGGGTGTAATGAAAGGTGTAGCTCCGTGTGCTCACAACATGCTTTTTATGACTTATTTTAAAACATTGTACTGGTATTTATTGCTCAAAATCGATCGAATGTCTGATCTTGGTTTGACCTGTAACAACCAATTCAAACACCTTAGCTGGCCCAAAAAAGGTGTTGAATTCTTCCTTTCTGTCTCATAATTCAACTCAAAAAGCTGTTATTTTAACTGCAATAGTCTATTTGACATACGCATGTGCACTTTATTTATTTTTATTTTTATTTATTTTTACAATTATTTTGGGCATTTTAAAGCTTCATTAGATAGTACAGAGTTGAAATGGGGAGACTGAGAGAGAGCGAGAGAGAGAGAGAGAGAGAGAGAGAGAGAGAGAGAGAGAGAGAGAGAGAGAGAGAGAGAGAGAGAGAGAGGGGATGACATGCAATAAAGGTCAGGTCGGACTTGAACCCACGACCACTGCAACGAAGGCCGGAGCCAATATGGTACACACTCTATCCACTACGCCACCGGAGCGCCCGTGCACTTTCCTTTTTGAGATTGTATCTGTCTGTAAGGAGGGATAGGATGTTTACCAATAAGGATTCTTCATCTCATCAATTGCCAGTCTGAGGAGTCCACTGACACTAGCACTAGAATGTCAGTTCCAGGCATGTGAAGCACGTAAACAGTGACGGTAGTAGTGGGTGTTGATTTGATTCATGCTTGCCCTTGAAGGTCCCAGTTTAAGTCCCACTTGTCTAGAGTACCGAACAAGCATTTCAACAACAACAAGCTGTAGTGGAGAATTCATAATATCACCTTTAAAACATTTACACAAGTCAAGTCTGCAGAAGTGGCCCCTTCAAAGTCACTCCACATTTCACTTCACACACACGCACACGCACACACACACACACACATGCACACACACACACACACACACGCACACGCACACACGCACACACGCACACACGCACACACACACACACACTCCAAGAGGAACCTTGTGTCACTGTCTCAATGCTAAATCATATCACAGAAATCTTATATCTTACAATAAACTGCCCTTGTAAAAAGAATAAGCTCATAATATCCCCACTTAGTACATTCCTCCTGCTTCCCATTGCATTTCCCAGTCATAGCCTGAATATAAAAGAAAGGATCATGTTTTATCACTTTGTTGGAATACCGTCACTCTAACACTCCTTACTGTAAGCTGAGAGTAATCTTTGTGATCTCGTAATTATGCTATGGGTTCATCTAAAGTGGCAGTGAACCAGGGAGTCCACTAAAAGCATGGCGCTGTAAATGTAAATGAAGCAAAGTGGAGTGATACTAGGCCAAGCAGAGAAAGAGAAAAACACAGTTAATTAGAGCAAAGTTTTTTTCTTTCTTCTGTGGCACACTGCGGTTTGACCGGGGGAGAAGGTGTGTCTGCTGCTATTTATAAGCAGCTACACAGTTGGTGGGCCAGTAAGGTCTTGTCTTTTTAGGCTTGCCCTCACCGGTAGAGCGTGAGAGAGAGTGTGAGAGAGAGAGAAAGAGAGAGAGAGAGAGAGAGAGAGAGAGAGAGAAAAAAAATAAAAAGCTGAAAAACATGACTGTAAAGCCGAATTCTTGGAGGGTAACGAAGGTGTTATCGTCCTAATTAGAACCATATTTCATCTGAAGAGGTTTTTGCAAATGGGAGCTCTGAGGGGGATTTTTAAGACAAAATAGATCCTGAGTGGTGTGCTCCATCCTCTTTAATGAATAACTCTGTCAGAAGAAGACCGATTAAAGAAAAAAGGTAATAACCTGCTCATGTGGTATTCATTTATTTTCCAGCATAAAATGATGGATTAAGAGTGATTCTGCTGGCCAATATCATTATATTGTCATTATGGGCAGTGCGGGAGCCTTGTAAAATCGATGTAAATATTTCATGCAACTAGTTTTTGACCAAGAAATTAGAGCAACATTACAAATCATATTAGTTGCAGTGTTGCCTTTAATTTAAAGTTAAGTTAAGTTTATGAGTCTACTACAGCCATTGTTTTGGGGGATATTTACCCACCTAGTCATTCTTGTTATAAAACTCAACTGTAGGTGGGGTGTTTTGTGGCTATAGTGCTGTGACAAATGGTGCCTGCAGCTGTTTAGTTTCACCTGCCACCAGTGATCGGCTTTAGCTTTTAGGTCATAAAACAGCCCGTTAAAACAGAGCAAGGGGCTGCGTGGGCATGGGTTTCTTTCTATGGCTACCTGGGTGACATGAGACACAGTCCAACAAGTCCAGTTTTAAAAGGGGAAAATACATGACTTTGAAGGTTTTTCATTGGCAATAATACTGCACAACAGTTTCTTATAGCAAGACAGGACTTTACAACTATGAAAAGTTTTACTGCTACAGTTTTTTTTTAAACATTTTGTTGTAACAACTGCAAGGTAAACATAAAAACATGGCATTCACGTAACGAAGTCCAGCTAAAGTTTTAACAGGTTCAACTTTTTTCAGGATCACCATGACACATCACTTTTTCTTTTTTTGTCTGAGCTAACAGACTGGCATTTGCATCAATTGCATGTTGTGTGAATGCACAACTAAAATAGAGGCACTGCTATTGAGGAAGGGGCTAGAAAGCTTAATATCTGATGACTGAAAAAAGTTAAAATGTGTTGACTTGTTCAAACACCAAACATCAGTCAAGGTGCCTTGGTCTCTGAGGTCCAATAGAAAGAAAGAGATGAACTTTAGGAGGTTGGTTTGATGTCGCTGTGGCATGCAAAAGAAGATTAAAATCAGCCAAAGCCTTTGTGGGACACTTCACAGATAACTCTTAAATCATGGATTTCCATGAGTGAGGTTTTACTCTTTTCTTTATGGGTCCATGGTTTTACTGCCTGTTACTGAGTGTTTTTAGACAAACAAAAGAACCTTTTAACTTAAGTGCGGCTTAGATATTAAGATATTTAAAATGCTAAGTCCAGCTAACCAAATGGCTGCTAGTCATGGGAAAAAGCCCTTCCATTGGCATAGCCTATATGCGCATAGGGTTAAGCCATAGCTGTCTAACCTCACGGGGCAAAGGTCCTCACTTCGCCCCCATGTTAATCCCCTCCCTCACTTCACAAGTTTTTTTTTGCCTGCTGACACATTTTCCCGGACGCCCACTGTTGTCATTGCTGTGTGGTCTCGCCATTTTTAACACAGCTGTTACAGACACACAGACCACACACACACACACACACACACACACCCCAACACACACACACACACACACACACACACACACACACACACACACACACACGCTGTTCAGATGCCTGTTCGTAAGCAAGCGCTGAGCTGTCCTGACGGGCCATGTCGGGATGCCTAGCCTCCTGCATCTTGTGTTTCATTATTCTTTGGTTGGGAGGGCACAGGGGTCGCCAGTGAAGCGAGCAGAGCAGGAGAAGCAGAGGACAGGAGTGGACAGGAGTGCCATTTTGCCCACGGCTCCTCTTGACACAGATTTCAAGATGTTCGCAACTCCCAAGAATATTACACCTCCACATCCGCATCAGATATACAGCCTTGAGGGTCATCCACAAACAGCCATCCTAATATTACATTTGCTTCTCCTCTGCCAACCAGGTTAGATTAAAGGTGCACTATGCAGGTTAAAAGGAGAGGGATTTGTTTATTAGGCACAGCTTGCGGTCGTTTGCAAAACATATTTACTCTACTGGTAATTCTTAGTATGAATAATTCTATCATTATAATCGAAAAACTAATTATTTTGAGACACTGGAACCCAGCTTTCTAACTTCAAACAGTATTTCCAGGGATCCCATTTTCCTGTGAGGAAAGTTTGGTATTACGAGTTACGAGAATATAACTTATAAAGTGTTCACTTCTCTGACACACCCAAAGTTACACATTGCAGCTTTAAGTAAATACATATCAGATTGGTTTCTAGGGATGAACGGGTAGGAGTTTGGCAGGGGAGCAAATTTGTTTCCATTTCTGCTCGGGAATGTTACCATTTGCAGAATCTGCTACAGAATATTGGGGAAAAGACACATCACCAGTTATACCGAGGACGGGGCTTCGAATACAGCTTCCTTGTTAGTCCAATCACTGTCAAGAGATGTCAAGGAAACGGCAAAGAAAGTACGAACAAAAATGGGCTGAAGGATTTTTTAAAAGCCAGAAACCATGGACTCTGCTATCCATCACTGAATATCTATCTCAACACGTTTCCAACCAAGAAAAATACATCTGCTTTTCTCCTGTGTTCGTTCATACACAATGGCAACAGCTTTTCAAAAAATAAGCAAAGAACAACAAGGTCTCTATGAATGCTACGTAATTGCTGCAATTCTGACTAAGTTGTTTATTACGTGACTTGAATTTTGACCAATATCATACAATGTATCAAAAAATGTAAAAAGTCAAAAGGTGGTTGTTTGCTGCTGTTGTTTGAAAAGGGTTGTTATGTATTGGAGTCAGTCAGCAGAGAAAATAACGAAATAACTGATGTGCAGCAGTGATAGAGAGATAATGACACAGAGGAGCTTGGTCACGGAGCCTGTTGTTGTTTAGTTGCTAAGCTACACAGGTGTATTATTGAACAAATCTTTCTTGCAGGAAGGAAGATAATTGCTTTTTCATTTTGTGTTAATGAGTGGAAAGACTGTGATGATTGATGTCCATTTAGAGAGGGGTTATAATTTATTTTTGAAGGAACTGACAATATGTTTGAGCATGTCTCCTGTTATGTTCCTGTCAGGTGCAATCACCCATACTTCCTTTCTGCCACACACAAAGCTCTCTGCATGAGCAAACCCCAATTTCAATATATCACACTTGGAATACTTATTTAATCCAAGTGCAATCAATGTTATTAACTCAACAAGTGACTGATAAAAAGCAAGCAATAGACTGAATTCTTTTGAACATTAACATTTCTTCTTTTTTTCTGTTCGTTTTCTGTTTTCTAAACGTGTTAGTTGATCTTCTTAAGCGTTTTAGTGTATTGTTTTATGTCGGGGTTTGATTGGTGAGACAGATTCACATTTTGAACCCCAGTATTGTATTGTATTGTATTGTATTGTATTGTATTGTATTATATTGTATTGTATTGTATTGTTTCATCCATCTGAGGGGGGCTGTGGCGAAGTGGACCTATAGGGTCAGTGGTTCGATCCCCAGTCTCCTTTCCACATGTCTAAGTGTCCCTGAGCAAGACACTGAACCCTAAATATGTCTCCTGATAGTTAGCCAGCTGCTGCTATCGGTGTATGAATGTGTGCTCCAGTTGTAAGTCGCTTTGGATAAAAGTGTCTGCTAAATAACATGTAATGTAATGTAAAATCTCCCTGCTTTCAGCTGTATTCACTTTGATACTTTTTCAGTCAATTATTTGTGCACCACCAACCTCATGTATCTCCACACATTTACCTGTGTCTCTCTCTCTGTCTCTCTGTCTCTCTCTCTCAGTGCATGTGAGTTGTCTCCCCCTCTCAGCTCTCTCTATCCGGGCTTACCGTGCACGTGGGCCCAGAGCGGATTACGTTCCTGACATCACCGTGCCAGATGTTTATGACTAAAATAGACAGGACATCTACCCTACAGTTAACACTGAGTCAAACAATGCATTCAGCCCAAACTTCACACTAAAAGGGCTGTGCTGGAAAAGCCATACGGCAATATATCATGATATTTTATTTTTTTGTGATGTCTATATTTCGTATCGACAGCTAGTTTTGACTCAATTTCTGACTTATCAACATAATACAATATGATGTAGTACAACGCCAATTTATATTTCAGCTCTGTCTTTACATTTCCAGTGAACTATGTGGAATGTTGCAATATATCGCATTATGCCATCGTATTGCATTATACGTCGTATCGCATTGTATCGTGATATACAGTATCAAATCGTGACCCGTGCATTGTGAGGCATATCATATTGGTGTTCATGCCAATACCCAGCCCTACTTCACAGTTCACACCAGTTTCCCAGTTTCTGATTGAGCAGGTTCCTCTATTTATATATAATAGGAATTATTCTCTTTTTCCTAATGATAATCTCTATTCCTTTGTGTCTCTAATGTCTTTCTCACACACTAATTGGAATCAGAGCTATAGCGTCTTCATTACCTAACACACACACACACACACACAACACACACAACACACACACACACACACACACACACACACACACACACACACACACACACACACACACACACACACACACACACAAACACACACAAAACACACACACACACACACACACACCACCCCACACACACACACACACACACACACACACACACACACACACACACACACACACACACACACACACACACACACACACACACACACACACACACACACACATTTTCCATTTCCATTCTCCCCTCTGCTCCCATGCAGCTCTCTAGTGAGCCAATATGGAGATCAAGTAGCGGATAAGCCGCCCACTGTAACATACACATTAGCATGATTAAATTGCCCATTGCCTGTCCATTTATTAAAAGCCTCTCTGTCTGTGCGGGGTGGGTGGTCTAACTCATGTAGCGCTGTAGGGGTGTAGGCTACATGCCGTCTATTTCTGTCATGTGCGCGTCTTAGCCTGACTTCACCACGGCACAGCAGTTAATGAGGGTAGCCTGGGTGTTTCTGACACAGTGCTAGCTTTCTAGCAGGGTTTGATGGAGGGAGAGAGAGACAGAGAGACACAGAGAGAGAGAGAGAGAAAAGTATAGGGAAATAGAGAGAGAGAGAGAGAGAGAAGAGAGAGAGAGAGAGAGAGGAGAGAGGAGAGAAGGAGAGAAGGAGAGAAGAGAGAAGAAGAGAGAGAGAAACAGGCAGAGCGAGAGAGCGAGAGAGAGGGGGAGAGAGAGAAACACAGAGAGAAAGAGAGAGAGAGAGCCTGTTGAGGGGCGTGAAAAAGCAGTCAGCGGTGGGCTAGGCCCTGGCAGGAGATTTAGGGGGCTTAGGCAATTGTTAGACGAGGTTGGGTTTGTTTAGAACCACTGGCTCTGTGTGTTTTTATGTGCGGGGCTGCCCTGTGTGGACGCTGACTCTCTCGTCCCCCCCAATTTGTACTGCTACTCTCAGCAGTTTAAAAGAGGAGGATTGGACGCAGGAGCATGCCTCTCTCTCCCTCCCTCCCCCTCTCTCTCTCTCTCTCTCTCCGTCTCTTTCTCTCTCTCCTTTGCCAGAGAACACAGCAGCCTAATCTCTTGCGCTGAGGAGAGGGGATTTGGATGAAATGACCGGTGCTCACTTTACTCTCTTTAGCTCCTCTTCTCTTCTCTCGCTCTCTCTCTCATTCCCTTTTCCAAGATGAAAGTGAAATCACAGAGCGTTCTTTAGTGATCGCCCCAAAACTGTGGAGTGAGCTGCCTCTGAATGTAAAGGCCAGTGCCCCCCCCTCCCCTACACTGACTGTTTTTAATGTTTAAGTAACATTTAATATTCCTTGGCTTTTAACGCAGCATGAGAGCTTTGCTTTGAGTCTGTTGATACTGTTTAAATGGAATTGTTGTTTCATTGTGATTTGTCTTCTTGTGTCTCGTTGCATATTTTATTTTTTAAATGTGTAATTTTTTTTATTGTGAAAATCTTATGTTTTCATGCTGCTATCTTGGCCAGGACTCCCTTGAAAAAAAAAGAGATTTTGAATCTAACTTGGAAAATTCCTTGTTAAATAAAGGTTAATACAAATAAAATAAAAATGTCTGTGCATTTCTAATGTGTCGTTTTCTCATACTGTAGCACTTTGGTCTGTGCTGCTGTTGTTTTAAAATGTGTTCTATAAATACATTTGATTTGATTTGAATCCTTCCTGCTTTCCGTCCATCCGTCACTCCCACTCCGGCTTTTCCATTCTCCAGACACAACACCACCACACCACACAACACACACACACACACCACACACACACACACACACACACACACACACACACAACACACACACACACACACCACACACACACACACACACACACACACACACACACACACACACACACACACAGGATGACTCCACTATACACACTCATCAGTATGCAGCGCTACAGACAGGGCAGGCAGGCCTGTCAATAAAGGAACAACGGTAAGGGGGCACCTCCAGGAGGCCTCCCGCCCCGTCACTGACATCTCTCTCAGCTAGCTCCACTCCCTCAGTTAATAAGCACGTAATTGTTGAGCAAGCGAATACCAAATTAGGCAAGCGAGGAGGGAAACAAGGCCATTATGGGTGAGAGGTGGAATAATAGAGAGATGGTATAGATACAACGCACAAGGACACACCGTTACAGTGAACAAAGTAAGACAAAAAATAGTCAATAGGTCTGTATACAGTATATATGTAGGTGCAGTAAGCCATTGTGGAGTATGCTTGTCAGAATCGCTTTTTGATCCGCTACCTGTCTGTGTATGCACTGAAGAGGAAATCAAGTGTTAATACACAGCCTAAGCTCTGTTGACGTGCATGTTGCTAGCAGGGTGGGCCCCCTCTGTTTTCTGTTCACAGACCCTGGGTGGTTTATTAACACCCGTTTTTTTTTCACACACAGTACGGACAGGTAGCGAATTGTCAGGAGATAATCATTGATTTCGACAGAAAGTGATTTTGACAACAATCATTCTCCAGACCAGAATCATTGACTCCACCTTTAAATGTGTGGTGTGTAGTAGTATCTGGCAGTGAGAATGCTGTGTCTAAAAGAGCGGCTGTGGTGTGTGTGTGTGTGTGTGTGTGTGTGTGGTGGGGGGGGGGGGGGGGGGGGGGGAGGGGGGAATGCTTCTCAGTAGGAGGTGACATTGAGAGCGGGCGGGTGGAAAGCACTTTCAAGGACAACATGGAAATATCACATTCGGTCGCGACAAGAAAAGCCGCGAGCTGTGACGCTGGTGAGGCTTCAAACCAGTCAGAGAACTGCAGGAGGAAAGACAAGGAGGAACCAAGGACGCGTAGCCAATGTTTTCCAAAAAATGTCCGTCAACATGACACGATACAAGGTGACACATGTACTGTACTGTGTGGGGAGAATGCTGAACGAGAGGAGAAAGTTGTTGTTGGCCTTACTAGCATTTGGCAAGACACCAACGGATGTGACTTTGATGCCACATCTAATTTTAACATCTTTGGATTGGATACTATAAAAACACAGTGGAGAAAAGGGGCAGACATCAATCGGCATGTGGCTACTACTTGACAGGACATTAGGAAATGAATGTACAAAAAAAAATCAATACAAAAGTAATACAAAAAAAGAGTGGATTAGATGTCATTTATCAACTGGCAAAGTGTTCATGATGACATGTGCAGTATACTACACCTGCAATGTCTAGCCTTGGGTCATTTATCAGGTTAAAAATAGCAAATACTGTCTGTTTCTCCATGTGAAATTGTGAAACTCACAAACTCTTTCACAGGAACATTTTTCATCAAGTGCGAAAATTTCAGATGTACTATAAGCCCCGTGGAGGTGATGTTGAAATCCATTAAATCCATTTTCGAGAACATATTGAATGTTAAAATATTCAAATATCATATTAATATTTCATCACCATTCGTCCTACAATGTTAAATCACTATTTCTGATTACCACTTGGAGAAGTAAGTCTCGAGTTTTTTCCTCTATAGTCCCAGCATGCATTGCGTCCCTCCCATGAACCACCCAGGCCGATTTGAAATGAATCTTTGCTCTGATTGCATTGCTGCCTGCAGACTCCAGATCAGTGGAGCGGCAGTGGAGAGACCCGGCCCACATGTCTCCATTAGGCTCATGATGCTCTGGGCGAAAACTAGACAAGGACGGGGGGGAGGCCAGAGCATCTTTACCAGTAGGGCAAAATGATGGATGTAATGTAGATATGCTTATCTGTCATTAAGCCTGCTCTTGGATCTCTTCAGGGTGTGTGTGTGTGTGTGTGTGTGTGTGTGTGTGTGTGTGTGTGTGTGTGTGTGTGTGTGTGTGTGTGTGTGTGGGGGATGAATTTCAATCAGACGAGTGGAGAACATAACTCTACATAGTGAGACGCGCTGAGGCAGACAGCTCATCAGTCATGTCTCTGTAGAGAGCAGCAGACACAGTGTGAGCATCCGTCTCTCCAGGCCTGTCTGTCTACTGTACTGTCCTCCTCTTCGCCCCATCGTTTGACCTTGCTCCCCCCCCCCCCCCCGTGTGTCTCTGCCTGCAGTGTACACGGCTTGAGGCGCGACCCTCATTGCGACATCCTACATACAGGCTGCGTTCCAAATCGTATACTCTTTCTTTACACTACAGCGGATCATAAAAAAGTATGTAGTTAGCAAGTAGGCATACAATTGGGACATACTTTTACCTATTTATTACATCATCACATTTCCCCTTTGAACTTGCGTCTTGCTTTTATAATCAGCCGCATCGCTGGTTGTTGTAACACAGATGCTCCGTCGATGTGACGTAACTTCCGCTGCGCACTGGATTGTGGGTCAGAATCACCCCAAAAAAGCATGCTGATTTCCACACTTACAATCTCAAACAGATGTATGTAGCAGGTGTTTTTTCAGCATGCTGCATCTGACCAAATGTATAGGGACAATCATCCTAAATCTTTCTCTCCCATACTAAATAGCAGGGGAAGTATGGGGATTGGAACGCAGGGACTATTTCTCTGCGCATACTTCTAGCACATTGACAGCGGCTATGAGGCGTGATACAAATTCTCCCCGCGCCCTCGCATGACTGGGCTGCAATGTTTTCGCCTGTCAGCTTCCCGGCACTTCAATAATAATAATAATAATAGCGCCCTGATGCTAAATAGACTCCCGAAACATAAGGACGGGATGTTATGAACACTGTAGGGAGCAGTTTAGAGGGTAGGTGGGGGAATGGAGAGAGGGGGGGGGGGGGGTGTAGAAGCTGCCTCAGAAGCCTCTATAATTAGCAGCGGAAAAAGATCAAATGACTTTTAATGGGTTTGTCTGAAAACAGCAGACTATTTCAGATTTGCGCTCGGAGCTATATTCATATCTCATCACACTAATGGAATCCTCTGGAGAGCTTGATTGGGTTTTAGCTCGGAAATCGCAAAAAGGCTGATAAAGGTGTACGCACAGCTGCAGCTTTCGGGAGATGTGAATATGTAATGCTAGAAAAAAAAGTGCTAATTCAAGGCACTATTTTGTGTAAAATGGAAATAGTTAGATGTTAGAAAAATGTACACACATAATGTAATGGCATGAGTAGTCCTTCAACTGCTTTTTCAGTGTTCATTTATTTGATGGAGAATCATTGTTGCAATATGAGTCATTTGCCATGAATGTCTCAGTGTGAATGGTTAAAGTTTAATTTAATAAGTTATTGTGACAGAAAATGGACTACTACTTGTCATTAGCTAGATAATTAACAACAGAAATACTAAATGGAAAATATCAGCAGGGTCATCATAGCTCAGCCATTGACTGAGGTCCAGTCAGTACAAATGCTAAATATGCAGCCTACAATTAGACCTTGAGCACACAATAACAGACTGCTACACACACACACAGCTCAATGAGACACATTGAAGGAACTGTCCAGTGCAGACATATTTAGCCTTGCAGTGTATTCATTGATAACTCCATCAACAGAAAATGAACTGATCATTTTTGTAATTGATTTATCTCTTAAAGTCATTCATCAAGCAAATGTGCTGGTTCAAGTTTCTCAAATGCAAGGATAAGCTGAATTTCTATTTTTCTTTCCATTGTGAATTTCAAATTTTTAATGCCTATAGTGGCCTATTTTTATAGTTTTAATTTATTTATTTATTCATGCATAAGTACTACCTCAATGTGATGTTTTTGCACTGAACAATGACTGCACTTAATATTCTATTCTTATCTTTGAGTTTGCTGCCCTGAAAAAAGAAAAGAAAGTGAAACCAGTAATTGCTTGCAGTCCACCCACTGTCCGTTCTACTTTTTTGATGTATTGTTTCTATATAATAAAGCTATATTCCTGAAACCCTCTGTCCAGTAGCTGCAGGGAAATAAAACTAAAAACAGTATACAGAAGGCCAAATTGGGAGTTGCTTTCAAATCTCCATCTCCCACTGATTTGATTCGTGTCACAGTCGGTTTGTGTGTCTGAGTATGAGTGCCCTTTATTTCCCAGGGTTTCCAGCTAACATTCAAGCTAACATTCATTTCCCGCAACTCTGTCATCTGGGGATTTTCCATTTTAGATTGCGGCCTGGTTTTCATTTAGTTTTTGCCTTCTCATTAAATTATATCATACACAAACAAACCTTCATCCTTCATTTATTGCTTCTGTCAAGGCAAGGAAGGGTGTGTGTGTGTGTGTGTGTGTGTGTGTGTGTGTGTGTGTGTGGGGGGGGGGGGGTTGGACTGCAGGATGTAGCTCTTCTTCCTGTACGAACACCTCTCATTGAATTAATAACAGAGTGTGATTTTCAAAGATTTCCCACATGACAACGTAATTTCCTTTTTGAACATAGCAAATAAGGTCTATATCGGGTCTATTAATGTCCAAACAAAATTCGACAATCTATCATATTTTTATTCCCATTTCATCAAACAAGTCCTTGAAAAATATCTTCACAACAAACTATGAGCTTTATTTTGAAAGGATCACAGCCTTGCTATATCACTGATGTTGTGAGAATGACCTGCATGAAGGCATAGGAGCTTAAAGATAAGCAGGGAGGGAAATTCAAAAGGTAAAAAAAAAATATCTGTTCAAGGTCCAAGGTGGAATGCTATTGCTATATATACTGTAGCTTCTCCATTTGCCTCCAAGGTGGAATCTCCCCTTCGTTGGGTTTCTTTCCGTGTCCCAAGCGTAGCATCCTTCAGGGCCTCTGTGTGTCCTTGGCCGCCTTCTCCTTGAGAAAGTGCTGTATCAGACAGGCTGCTAAAAAGGGGGCCACCACATAGCTCCACTAGCAGCAGCACAAGCCTCTCTCTGGGGGGATACGGTTACACTGCATTGCTTCTATCTCTTACCGTTCTGACATTTTCATCTACCCCCCTACCCCCCACTCTCCGGAGGAAAAAAAATAATTGACTCACAGGATTGATGGACTCATTCCCTGCGTTCCGATACATACGTCCCTGCTATTTAGTATGTTAGAAAAAGGATTTAGGGTGTATGCTGCAACTGTAGGTCAGATGCAGCATGCAGATGCAGCATGCAAAAATCCCGACTGGATGTAGGTGAATGCCAACTACATCCAGTCGGGATTTTTGATATGGATGGAAATCAACAGCTTTTTAGGTAATTCTGACCACAATCTAATGCGCACCAGAGGTTATGTCACATTGACTGAACCTCTGTATGAAAACAACCATGGATGCGATTGATATAAAAGCAAGAGGCAAGTTCAAGACGCAATGTTATGACGAAATAGAAAAAGTATGTCCCAATTGTATGCCTACCTACTGCATCCTAACAACATACTTTTTATGATCAACTGTAATGTGTAGAATAGAAACAGTATGTGATTTAGAACAGGCCAATGGTTCCACTCTGGGTGAAACCATTTCCACTACAGGCACAGGGGGGGGGGGGGGGGGTAATCTGTAATGGAGGGAGAGGGGGTATGGAGGAAGCAGGAAGGCGGACAGGGCGGGCGGGCGGGCTGGCTGGAGCTGCTGGAACTATCATGCATTGTTTTCCCTGGCAGCGGTCGCAGTATTTGTGCAGCGTTGCTCAGCTAAACAGAGCAGTATAGCAGCAGCAGCAGCAGCAAAGGCAAGGCAGCCTGCCAGTCATCCAGCAGGCTTATCAAGCCAAGGGCACCTCCTCCCTATATCCCAATCTCCTTCAGCTATTAAACTCCCTGTGACACTCTGTCTGTCTTTGTAATAGGGCGTTAGTGGGGCACGCAGATAAGTTA